>OY992536.1:227048393-227575822 GCA_963921195.1 Pegoplata infirma | reverse complement strand
ATTTTCAAAGCCAGAAAAGGTAAATTTTTTTTTATATCAAAAATATATTTTTTTCAAAATTTTATTCAAATGGTACATAAGGCCGACTTAAGTACAGCAAAAATAAAAAAAAAAATGGCGGGTATTTAAGTGCAAAAAATTAGCAATTTGCAAAAAAAAATCAAAATGGGAATCAAAATTTTGTAAAATAAAGCGTACTACAATAAGAAAAGAAAATTGGCTTTTGATGTGCTTCACGGACCAAAATTGATCAGCAAATTTTTTTTTTTTAATTTTTTATTTCACAAAATTGTTTAAAGTTGCGAATAGTTGACTTTAGTTTAGTAGTTGTTGATTTTGTTCGGCATTAGGTCATGAGTTAAAAATTAATTAAAAACAAGTAAAAGTGTTAAATTCGGCTGTGCCGAATCTTTTATACCCTCCAACATGCAAATAAATAAAAAAAAAAAATTGCAGGGGCGTCTTCTTTTTTTTTTTTTTTGGGGGGGTCAGTAGCGGTAATTGGGGGGGCATAATTCCTCTCGAATAAGTGTTAAAAAAAAATAATTCTTATGCTTTTTGCACTAAAGAAATACAAATTTATCATTATATAAAACAAAATTTATTCCACGCCCATAAAAGGGGGGGGGCGGACCGTAAAACTATTTTTTCTAATCTGTGGGTCCAAATGCAGGACCTTGAACTTCTTGTAGCATTAAAATGTTGGATTTGTTAAACAAAAACACAAAAAATCATGTAAGAAATATGGTATTTTTCAGAGGTTTGTTTAGTTCTTCAAGGGGGGCCAAATTTCAGGAGTCTACCACTTTTATTTCCACAGACGGACGGACGGACGGACGGACGGACGGACAGACGGACATCGCTAGAATGTCTTAGAATCAATCACTGATCAATAATATATATACTTTATGGGGTCCTACACCGATATTTCGATGCGTTACACACGGAATGACAAAGTGAGGTATACCCCCATACTGTAGTTGGAGGGTATAAAAATTAAATATATTTTATTTTAAATGTTTCTTTTATTGTCCCAATATTTCAGTCAACATTGCTGGCCATCTTCAAGAGGGATATTTAAAAATTAAATAAAAAAAAAAAACAAAAAAAGAAAAAAAATTCACTTTCTGGAGCTGTTGTTCAGCTGAAAACTTTTGTCAACACAAAATTTTTCAAATATTTAAAAAAAAAAAATATTTTTTTTTTCAAAAACCGCGAACTAAAACCGCTTGTAGAGGACTAAAAGTAGCCTGCAAATTTTTTTTTTTTATAATTTTCCCGTTATCAGCTCTAAAATACGCACCGACTTTTTTGCTATTAGTTCACGAGATTCTCAAATATCCATATCATCGACCCACCCTACGGTTTAGGTTATAAATAATTACTTTTTTTTGTCAACAACAATGAAAAAGTATGTAGTATTTTTTTACTACAAAAAACACAAAAAAAATCAATAAAAATAAAAAAAATAAAAAATACAAGAAAATCTGTTAAGTCCACAAAATGGAAAGAAAATGTGCTAAGTCCACATTTAAAATAGAAAATTATAAAGAGCAAATGTGCTAAGTCAAAAGAGCCTATAAGTGTTCCTTTCTTAAATTTTAGAGTTCCATGATTTTTTGGGGTTAAACAAGATGAACTTAAGAAAAAAACTGCGTTTACAGATTTAAAAAAGTTAACACAAAAAAAAGTTAGACAGTTTTTTTGTCTCTCCTGAAAAATTTAAAAATCGGACTGGAACAGGTTTGCCGACTAAGCAACGATATGTTAAAATACTATTGTTAGGGTTTTTAAGTAAAACTTGAAGGGTACATTTACTTGGGGGCTATGGGATAATATAGACTATTTTGGTTAAAATGCAACAGTTATTGATCCTGCAATAAAAAAAATCTTAAATTTCAAACTTCAGTCAAATCGATTGAAAATTGCGGTCTGTATCGCATTTATACTGTTTATTTGGCCGGCGGACGGACCCTAAAAAACCGATCAACTTGCGCAAACTAACAAGCCATACTGGAAAATCACAACAACAATAATCCAAAATAATAAACAAGACATGAATTGGACCGAATCTGATCGAATTTCCAAAGTTGCAGTCCATGAAACTATAGTTTATATCACAAATGTCAACTTCTAAAACGTACTTTTATTAAACTACACCATTTTAAGTTGATATTGAGAAAATACAAATTGATATTGAAAATTGATATTGAGAAAAAGCAAATTGATATTGAGAAATGAAAATTGATATTGAGAATACACAAATTGATATTAAGAAATGAAAATTGACATTGAGAAACACAAATTGATATTGAGAAAATACAAATTGATATTGAGAAATGAAATTTCATATTGAGAAAATACAAATTGATTTTGGGAAAAGACAAATTGATATTGAGAAAACAAAATTGATATTGGGAAAAGACAAATTGATATTGAGAAATGAAAAATGTTAATTAAGAAAATAAAAACTGATATTGAGAAAAGACAAATTGATATTGAGAAAATACAAATTGATATTGAGAAAATAAAAAATAATATTGCGAAAATACAAATTGATGTTGAGAAAAAAAAATTGAAATTGAGAGGAAGATACTATGTAATATTGAGGCAAGAAAAATTAACTAATATTGAAAAAAAAGATGATTGATATTGAGAAAGACTTTATTCACATTCATGGGTACTGACAAATGCAGTAATTGTCTATAAACTCCATGGTGTTTTTGAGTAATTTTTATAAAAAAAAATATTTTCACGTTTAATAAAATATTCAGAGCCGTTTTGATCATTGTAAATTTAAAATTTTTTTCTTACAAAGTGGATTTGCCTTTACTCAATACAATTTGTATTTTCTCAATATCAATTTGTATTTTCTCAATATTATTTTTTAATTTCTCAATATCAATTTGTATTTTCTCAATATCAATTTTTCTTTTCTCAATATCAATGTGTATTTTCTTAATTTCAATTTCTTATTTCTCAATATCAATTGGTCTTTTCCCAATATCAATTTTGTTTTCTCAATACACTGAAAAAAATAACTATACTGAAATTAAATAAACACTGTTATTAATTTAAGTACACAATTTTTTTTATAATTTACTTCAACTTAACTTAATATAAGGTGGTTTTACTTAAAACAAAGAAAATAAACTTGAACATAGTACATGCAAATACTTAAAAAAGCACAAAAGTTTTCCTTAATTTGTTTTTTTAAATTAAGTTAAATATTCTTTACATTAATGGCGAATTGATTGCATTTAAGAAAAAAAGGGTTTATTAAAAAATTTTGTTTTACTTAAAAGAAAAAAAAATAAATTGTGTGCAAAAAAAAAATAAATAAGTAACGTAACTTACTTAAAAATAGTATAGACATTTTCAAGACATTGAATCAAATAAGTACTAATCTTTAATTCCAAAACGCATTTTCTTTAATTTAATCAATTTTTGTTTTAAGTTAAGAAAAAAGTAACCTTTATTTTATTGATTTCATTGACTTTATTTGAATCCATATCTTCATCAGTTTAAGAAAGAATTGACTTAACTTAAGAAAAAAATACTTGAGATATTTTGGGGACCCCATCTGGGGGGGCCCATCTAAAGACCCCATGAGACCCTAAATTTAAATCCAAATTTCGATTTTCACGGAATTTTCAAATGCCTATAACTCTGCAAATACTGCAGATACGAAAATTCTAAAGGCATTTTTGTAGTCCTTAACTTGTAGAATATGACCGCCGAAGACCCGGAAGCTCTCCGAGTTATAGTTTTCGAGTTATTTCAAGATAAAATTTCTCAAGACCCCATTCCCAGATCTCGAAAACTAAGCCAGATAGAGCGATTCTGACCAAAATTTTGGATCAAAATCAATAGTGACCCTATAATAGTGTACGCACATACTCATGGGCGGACCCCATATATTGGGGGCCCGTAGGGTCCTCACATTGGGACTCCATAGGGTCCACAGAATCCGTAAGTTTAGGGAAATTTTTACTTATTTAAAAAAAAATATTTTTCCTCTGGATAAAAACAGTTAAACCTATAATAAGTACAATTTTACTTACTTTTAAGATATATTTAAGTAAATGCATTACTATATTTTAGGAAAAAATATACTAGGAAGAAGAATTAATATCTTTGGAGCCCTCGCATACCCTTCTTTTTTTGGATTAAGTTCAACATGCTTTAAAAATGGTAAAAAAATTTTTCAGTGTATCAATTTGTCATTTCACAATATCAATTTGTATTTTCTCAATATAAATTTTCATTTCTCAATATCAATTTGAAATTTCTCAATATCAATTTGTCTTTCTTAATATCAATTTTCATTTCTTAATATCAATTTGTGTATTCTCAATATCAATTTTCATTTCTCAATATCAATTTATTTTTTCTCAATATCAACTTGCATTTCTCAATATCAACTTGTTATTTCTCAATATGAGTTTGGAATTTCTCAATTTCAATTTAAAATGGTGTAAAATGGCCACAAACATTTATTTATACCACTCTGTGGTACAGGGTATCTTGAGTTTGTGCTGATATTTGTAACTACCCGAAATATTGGTCCTAGACCCATTTTTAAGTATACCGATCGACTTAAATCACTTTTTGAGTCAATTTAGCGATGTCCTTCCGTTCGTCGGCGCCATGAAATAACTCCCAATGAAATAAGTCCCAATGAAATAAGTCCCAATGAAATAAGTCCCAATGAAATTACTCCCAATGAAATAAATCCCAAATAAAATGAAATATATCCCAAACCAAAAAAATTAAGTAAGTCCCAAGAAAAATGAAATAAGTTCCTAACAAAAAATGAAAGAAGTCCCAACGAAATAACTCCCAATAGAAATGAAATAAATCCCAATTTTTTTTTAGTATTATATTTTTAACTGTTTAGATCCCAAAAACACTTTAATTGTATCTCTTTAAAAAACAAATCTCTGAAGTGCCTACAATCCCTTCTCAACTTCTTTGGATGCAGCTTACTGACACATTGATTAAATTTATTTTAATGTTTGAATGATATCAGTATAATATTTCATGCAACAGCTAACTTATCGCAGGTCCCACTGGCGGCTGCGAGAACAGAAAATAAACTCCATAAAAATATGAACTCAAGTTAAAAAAATATATAAATCATCTTGAATAAAACAGTTAACAACCCACGCATAAAACTTGAAAGCAAATTCCTGTAGGCATTTTAGAGCTTCCACGATTCTGTATAACAAATGTGGTAACAAACCGGATATTTGTTTGAAAAGATTTGATTGCGCATGGGTATGAAAAAGCGCTGCAGACGAAAAATCTCTTGTAAAAATTTTTCGCCGGCGCCGCTTTTTCACACTCACATGCATTCAAATCTTTTCAAACATATAATCGTATTCCAACAACATATACTTCAAAATAAAGAAAAGAGTGAGTATTTTGTAAGAGACCGAAAGTCCATTTCGCCTACACTTTAAATAATCTAATGTGCCCGCCAAACCAACAGGATCCTAAAACTTCTTATTACACCGGTTGCGGATCTTCAGTTTGTCATACAATACCTCTTAATTTTAATAAATTAAAACCAATGTTAGAAGAACTCGAAATTTTTCACAATTTCTCGCAGCATGCATTTCGCCTTAAAGCAAACCTGTTTTTTTTTTTTTTTTGGATTTTGATTGACATTGATGTACTTCTGAGTGAATGGTTTTCTGAATTTATTTACAAGATTATTCAAAAAGCATTGAAAAAGAGTTTATTCTAGTTCTAGGTCATTTACTTTCTCCATAATAAATTAACTTTTCCTGAAAATAACTAAAGAAAATATCTAATTTTTATTATTTTTAATAAATATTAAAGACACTTAAAAATTCAATAAATTAAATTTTTATTTTCATAATTTACTCTCAAACTGTTGGGAGTTATTTCATTAAAATAGTTTGGAAGTTATTGCATAATGAAAAAACTCCCAAACTTAAAAATGAAATAACTCCCAAAAAAAAATGAAATAATCCCCGCACATGTGGCACTTATTTCATTATGAAATAACTCCCAAATCGTATGGAAATTTTTGGGACTTATTGCATTATTTTTCTTGGGACTTATTTCCGTTTGTCTGTCTGTCTGTACATTAGCATGTCCCGAAATCAGAAAATTTTGGAATTTCTTTAGGGCATACCCCTAGAACGATGCTTATTAAAGAGCTGATTACGGGAAAAATTATAAAAAAAATTTTGGAGGTCATCTTCAGGGCGCAACCAGCGCTTAAAGTTTGCATCCGTAGTGCATTTGGTCAAAAAAAAATATTTTTTTTTAATTGTGTTTATATATTGTTGGACTGTATATTTTATAACTGAATTTTTTATTTAGTTCGGTTTGAGTCCATATTAATTATTTCTGAGAAATAATAATTGTTGTACAATGAGAAAATCTGAAAAAAATCAAGTGACAACACAGGCTAAGTGGAGATGTCGACAGCTTTCGGAAGATGCCACCCTTCCATCATCAGCACTCCTTCGATTGTCACACACTTAATGTGTGTCAGATTAAAATTAGCCATTTAAATGAAACTTTTGAAGAAATTAAGAATTGGAATTACTCCTCTTTGTGTTGAATAACCCGTATTCACCATTAATTCGTGTTGTATTCATTTGGCAGAAACTTAATCCATCTTAACTTTTAACAGAGTTGTATTTTTCCCATTGTTAACCCTTAGTAACCCTTAGTTAACCCTTAGTAGACATCTCCACTTAGCCTGTGTTGTCACTTGATTTTTTTCAGATTTTCTCATTGTACAACAATTATTATTTCTCAGAAATAATTAATATGGACTCAAACCGAACTAAATAAAAAATTCAGTTATAAAATATACAGTCCAACAATATATAAACACAATTAATACACAACTCATAAGGTACATTGCAATTTAGTAATATTTCTAAGAATTAGAAATATGAAACAAAAAATTCAAACCTAACGGACATTTTTCAAGACTTGAAAAGTCCTACTAAGGGTTAACAATGGGAAAAATACAACTCTGTTAAAAGTTAAGATGGATTAAGTTTCTGCCAAATAAATACAACACGAATTAATGGTGAATACGGGTTATTCAACACAAAGAGGAGTAATTCCAATTCTTAATTTCTTCAAAAGTTTCACTTAAATGGCTAATTTTAATCTGATACACATTAAGTGTGTGACAATCGAAGGAGTGCTGATGATGGAAGGGTAGCATCTTCCGAAAGCTGTCGACATCTCCACTTAGCCTGTGTTGTCACTTGATTTTTTTTTTTCAGATTTTCTCATTGTACAACAATTATTATTTCTCAGAAATAATTAATATGGACTCAAACCGAACTAAATAAAAAATTCAGTTAATATTTTTTTTTATTTTTAAAATTGGTGCAAAAAGTTTCGTTAGGTAGAGTACATTCTGGAAAAGATATTGGAAAAGTTTTCATGGAGGAATTTTGGTCGAGCGCAACGTTTTGAAACTTTGAAGATGCATAATTTATTACATATTTTTTTAAGTTTTCGTAAAAAAAAAAGCTTTTTATACAAAGGCTTGAACATTAACTTCGTTTTATATATAAGGAAGAGGATGATAAAATGAAATGGGGAAATGTGCACTCAAAAAAAAAACCCTTGTCAAATACCAAAAAAACTTGTTACTTTTTTTTGCTACCTCCTATTTGACAAAAATTCCTAGTAATTTTACTAGCTTTTTACCAATAATTTTGTAATTTTACAAGGTTTTTACCAATAAAATTGTAAATTTACAAATTTTTGAAATGAACAAATTTACAAGGAGGTTTCGTAACTTTACTAGATTTTTTACTACCTCCTATTTTACGAAAATTCCTAGTAATTTTACAAGCTGATTACCAATAATTCTGTAATTGTACAAGCTTTTTACCAATAAAATTGTAAATTTACAGTTTTTTTTTTGCGCAATTAGAACTACAATTCTCGTGAACTTACTACATTTTTTTTTTTGCAAAATTATCTTGGAAATTTGTAAAATTACAAAAAAAATTAAAATTACAAAAAAAAAATTTAAATTTCGATCCAACTTTATTTGTTAAAAAAACAAGAAAACTGTCAAATATTGGTCAAATGGGATTAAGAGACTTTTTATAGTAATTTGACAAAAATAAAATTTTGTGTGTGTGAAATACAGACAAAGCTCGATATAAACCCATTCGTTATACCGGGAGATTCGTTATATCACGAAGGTTTTTTTTTGTATTTTTTTATTAAAAAAACGAAGTTAACACACTCAAAAAAAAAAAACTTGTAAAGTTACCAAAAAATCTCGTGATTTTATGAGGCTATTCTCGTAAAATAGGAGGTACGTAAAATTCTCGTATTTCTTCTTGATTTTACACCAAAAATAACCAATTTTTATCGTTCGTTATATCGAGCGTAAAATTTTCGAAACGTTCGTTAAATGAGATAGTCAATGTTAAAATTTTTGTCGTTCATTATATCGTTAAATCGAGAGTCGTTAAATCGGGCTTTACCTGTAGTTTTTTTTTTCAAATATAAAACAACTGAAATATTTTACACAAGCAATATTGTTACTCAGCGAAATTTTACACTAAATTAAATATTTACTCTCAAAAAAATTTTGCACTCCAAAAAAACATATTTTAAATGAAATGGCACACTAAAAAAAAAATTTTAACAGTAAAAAAACTTTACTCTCAAAAAAAATTGCACCCGATTTTTTTTTTTTACTTACTTTTATTTTATTATACTTAGAATTTTCAAAAACTAAATGACAGAGAATTCAGATAAAATATTCATTCGGAAGAACATCTTCTGAAAGTTTGATAATTTAAATTGATAGTTGTTTTTCCAGATTTTTCGACAGAATTTTTTGTAACATTAGAAAATTTATATCAGATAACAAGGGCACTGTGGAGGGTATTCATTAGGGATATAACCATTTGCATATTTTTGCAAATATCAAATAGGACCTATCATAGTAAGAAAGTACATAAAAAGTAAATAAAAAATGTATATTCTTTTTTTCGCGAATGTTAAAAAAGGTTCGGCACCGATCGCGATGAAGTTTTCGCTAATATTATTTTTGAATTATTCAGGCAACCCATATATCTAATGTAAAAAATCACACGCTAATTTTTTCTTGTTTTATTTTTGTTGCAAAACGGTGAAAAATCAAAAAAACGTTGGAAGAGAAGGATACCCACCAAAAAAATCTAAAAAAAATAAAATTTTTGGTGGTTAAGAAATTGCAATCGGTGCCGAAGGTTTTTGAACCAAAATGACTCCGGATATCGTTTTTTGTTATCTATATAACATTGTCCATACCGTTCTTATTTTGGTTATATCCCTAGTATTCATAGATTGGAGCAAGTCCAAATTAATTTTTCTAATAATTATATATTTCATCGTTTTAGAGATAAGCTTAAATGGCTCTGGCAAAGATATTGATTTTCATCGAAATATTGTATTGGGTCTCCCCTGATTCATAATCAAAAAAGACATTTACAGTGTTCGCAACATGAGGTTAGAATTGGTTCGTGCATAGTTTTTTTTTTAACTTTAAAACTTTGGTGTATTCCAATAAATTTTTATGAAATCCGCTTCGTTATCGTTCAGGCTTTTAAAATAAATAATAAAATTTGTTTATTTTCAACGATTTCTAATTTTAAAAAAATTCATGCGTAAAAATTTTTTTGAAGAAATTTTTGAGTTTAACGGTCGTTAAAAATAGTAGTGACATTTTAGTAATTGAACAAGCACTGAGTTTTTGAAAATTCGATGTCATTTGAACGTGTCATCAAAAAAAAATATGAAAATTTGCCAGAAAGCTGATTTTGAACTGTAAAATTATTAGAAAATATTAAAATAAATAACTTTAGAGTGTCTGATTTGGCACGGAATGACTAATTTGTAGCGTAAATGTATTTTAAAATATTAGTTATGTCTTGAATAATAAAATCGCCTATGTAATAACCTAATTTTAATTTTCTTCCTTTTATTTCCAGGTAAGTGAAATTGTGAAACTTTTATTGCAAATATTGTAATGCAAATATTGTACAAGTACAAGTAAGTACAAATTCTTCTTATGAATATATTTTTTTTAATAAATCAGAATGAATTTCAGATACTTCATTTTAAATTGCCAAAAGCATAAAATATTGATAACTCAAAATCCAAAATATACTTTAGTCTTTTTTTCCTAAACATTTTCTTTAAATATTCTCAAATAAAAAAAAAATCTTATCAAAACCAGAAAATTAAATTTCATTTAATTGCAATTATCCACTTTGAAGTCAAAATGTTGTATTATCGTGTGCATGTGGTTTACAGCACACACTAATTGTTCGTATAATTCAACTCAAAGACACACACACTCGCGCCTACAAACACAATCAAACGTATGCATGTATGAAAACCTTATGAGACTGAATGCAAAAGGTTTTGTTGGTAATAGAAAATTGGAACGTGCTTAAACTGGAAAAATTTAATTTTGCTATTATTTAATGGTACATATTAACGAACAAAAACACAAGTGTTTGTTGCTTTTAGCAATGTTCAACATACGTTACAAACAAAATCGAAAAAACATAAAAAAAAAATACTGAAAAAATATTTCAAATATAACTTAGACCTTGTAAAACTTTTATGAATTAAATACACACATTTAGGTACACCGGAGAGATGTGTTTTCGGGGAAAAACAAATTTGGCCTAGAGCAAAACTTTACATACAAAAGCATAGAACATGTCACTACAAAGGTAAACGACATAAAACAAGCTTTAAAATGTAACAAACTGAATTAAAATCTTTTCGTGTATAAAAAGGTACATGTAAAAGAAAGAAAGAAAAAAAGTACCTAACGAGCATTCTAAGAAAAATTAGATAAATTGAAATTTTTACATTTTCACCTGGGGTTATAAATGTCTACATTAATATGGTTTTACTGTTATATTTTTTTTTTTAACAAGGGTTTGAAGATTATACAAAAAATAATTGAGAAACTCTAAGAAACACTTTATTGTCTAAGGTTTGGGGCTTTTGGTTATGTTTAACTGAAGTTGATATATAGACATTTTTGTTTTACCGCAGAAATTTTAAGGCATAATTTGAGATCTATTGCAAAAAGTCTTTAAAAAAAGTTCTCATGATCTACAAATTTAGAAAATTTTGTAAAATCAACTGTAATACCGAGATAAAAAACCAAATTCCTAATTCGCTTTACAAACTGATTTTAACAAGATTATGTTTTAATTTTCTTAACTGTTTTAATTTTCTTAATAAAAACAAAATTTTGGAATAAATGCCTGCACAACAGGGATGAAAAAATCAGTACTTTAGTCATTTTTTTAGTACTTTTTCACTCTCAAAGATACTTTAGTACGCCCGTGCCCAGTTTAGTACCTCTTATATACCAAACCACGGCTAGTCTGTTTTTATACCCTCCACTCTAGTGATAGAGTGTATATATAGGTTTGTCATTCCGTTGGTAACCCAATTGATTTTAAGACATTCTAGCAATGTCCGCTGTCTGTGGAAATGGTGATCGCGGCCAACATATTACACGGAGATGACTGAAACTTAAAACATTTATTGGAAATTCTCCCGAGAAGTTTGGCATTGAATTTGAGCGATATCGGTTTAGCGGTTTAAAAGTTATGAACGAACATGTAAGGACACCTCAAAAATTTTAGAACAATTAACATAACCTAAAAATACAAAATGCTTTTATTCGGCTGCTGGTTGACATATGTCAACATAATTAAACACCAAATGGTGTTTTGACAAGAACGAACATATTTTTTGACACAAAAAAAAAAATCGCGGATTTTTTTTTTACAAAAATTTTTTTTTTGGGGAAATTTTTTTAAAAAAAAAAAAATTTTCAAAAGTAAATTAATTTTAAATAAAGTTTTTTGCAATAATCTTTTAGAAAATGTGGAGGGTATCACTACATTCGGCAAGGCCGAATTTAACTTTTAAAATGATAATGTTTTTAGGTTGGTGTCTAATTTAAAAAAAAATGCACAACGCCACTTCAGTTTGACTATATAAGCTAACAATTAACGAAAAAGAAAACAGGAATTACTATTTACATTTGCTTAAAACCAAAAATTTTAATAACTTGGGTTTGTAAGTTGGATAATAATCCACCTCGTGGTGAATAAAAAGTATCATAATTATTTTGCAACAAAATTTTTTTTTTTTTTTCCACCAAAAACTTTTTTTTTTTTCATCAAAATTTTTTTTTTATAAATTTTTTTTTTTTATCAATTTTTTTTTTTTCATCCAACTTTTTTTTCATAAAATTTTTTTTTCATCAAACTTTTTGTTCATCATTTTTTTTTTTTTATCGAAATTTTTTTTTTCATCGTTTGTTTTTTCATCAAATTTGTTTTTTTTTATCAAATTTTTTTTCTCATCAAACTTTGTTTTTCATCATTTTTTTATCAAATTTTTTTTTTATCAAATTTTTTTTTTTCATCAATTTTTTTTTTTCATCAATTTTTTTTTATAATTTTTTTTTTCATCAATTTTTTTTTCATCAAAAATTTTTTTTTCATAAATATTTTTTTTTGTCATATTTTTCATCAATTTTTTTTTTTTAATTTTTTATTATCAATTTTTTTCTCACCAAAAAAATTTTTTTTTCATAATTTTTTTTTACTTCAAAAAATTTTTCTTTTCATCAAAAACCTTTTTTTCATCAACATTTTTCTCACCAAAAATTTTGGGTTTATTAAATTTTTTTATACCCTCCAACCACAGTATGGGGGTATACTCACTTTGTCATTCCGTGTGTAACGCATCAAAATATCGGTCCAGGACCCCATAAAGCATATATTTTATTGATCAGTGATCGATTCTAAGACATTCTAGCGATGTCCGTCCGTCCGTCTGTCTGTCCGTCCGTCTGTCCGTCTGTAGAGGACACGATACAGTCCAAAATAAAAGAGCTAGACTTCCGAAGTTTGGCACGAATATGTCTTATATTCCTAGGCAGGTTAAGTTCGGAAATGGGCAAAATCGGACCAAGGGGAAAAAAGTTCCCCCTTGGAGAACTAAACCAACCTAAAAAAACGAATTTTTTGAACGGTTTTTTGTACTTTTGCTAAGCAAATGCAACATTCTTATCTCAGAAGAAGTTCAATATTGCAAGGGGAAGGTCCCACCAACCCTCCCCCCCAAAAAAAACAGACGGCCCTGGATTTTTTTTATATTGTTTTTTAAATTTTGGAGGTTATAAACACTCTTACTTGTTTAACATAATATTGTTTTTCGTGAAAATAAAAATCATTTTTTTTACTAAAACTAATTTTTCACCAAAGAATATAACACTCTCATAAAAAAAGTGAGAGTGTTATATTCTTTGGTGCCGAATCTTTTATACTCTCCAAAATGTAAAAACACTTTTTAGCACTCATTTTTGCATTCACTTAAGAAATGTACAGCTCTTTTGGTTTTTTAATGGGGTCCTCGACTGATATTTCAATTTGTTTTGCATGGAATAGCAAAGTAATTCTAAAAAACTTTGCTTTGGCAAGTACACCTTCTTCCTCAAAACATTATCATGATTTAATGTTTTGAGCAAGAGTACAAAAATCACAGGCATTTTTGACATGTTAAATTTAAACGAGATTTTTGAAAAAGTGCTCGATTGAAGATTTGGTTTAGATGTTTGTCTATTCAAACAAAAAAAAATTCAGACATGCGTTTTTCGTTCTTTTCAAGAAAATCGCGTTTGAATTTTGAATTTCATAACATTTTGGTAATTTGCTTGTATTTTCATGTTTCAACATAGCGTATGAGTAACATTTATGCAAATATTTAATGCTCATTCGCTATGTTGAAACAAGAAAATACAAGCAAATTACAAAATTTTTATGGAATTTAATATTCAAATACGATTTTCTCGAAAAAAAACGAAAAACAAATGTCTGAATTTTTTTGTATAGATAGGCAAATATCTAAACTTAAAAAAAAAAATATTAAAAAAAACAAGTGAGACTGTTAAATTCGGCTGTGCCAAATCTTTTATACCCTCCAAAATGTAAAAAAAAAATAAAAAAAAAAATTGTCAGAGGCGTTTTTTTTTTGGGGGGGGGGGGTGATGGGGGCAGTGGGGGACTTTGAGAGCAACTTTCCATCGCGATAAATATACCAAATGGTTCATTTATTTAACAAAAAGACATGTAAAAAAGTGTACTTTTTCAGAGGTTGGTTCAGTTCTTCAAAGGGGAACTTTTTTCCCCCTGGCCCGATTTTGCCCATTCACGAACTTAACCTGCCTATGAATATTAGATATATTTGTGCCAAACTTCAGGAGTCTAGCTGTTTTATTTTGGACTGCATTGTGTTATCTGCAAACAGACGGACGGACAGACGGACAGACGGCCATTCACAGAATGTATTAGAATCGATCATGGATCAATAATATACATGGACTTTTGTCATTAACTTTTAACGCTTGTGATATTTTACTAATTTCGCAATAACATTTTTATTTGTAAACTAGGTGGTATCTGTGAATGTAGATATGTTAAGTGAACCATAATGAGTAATTCTGCAAGGGCACAGCGCAAATAGTCTCATTATCTCATGGTAAGGAACGTGGAAAGTTGAAAAATGTAAAAAAATCGCTTGATACTCTCATGAAATTTTTCGTTCAAAGTTCCATATTGTTGGGTGCGTTTAAGCTATTGCTCCAAATTTAATACCGTTTAATCAGTAGACTTGGGCAATTATTTGGTGTAGGTTCAGTGGATGTGCCATCAATAAGAAAAAAGTTACATGGACCTAAATATATATAATATATATGGGGCATTCCATGTGAAATCGGACACTTTGAAAAACTTTTTTTTTAGATTTTCCCAATTTGTTTACAGTTTTTAGTACCCTTTGAAAACTCCTTCGTGGTAAATTTTCAGATTTTTTTGATGACCCGTTCAAAAGATATCGAATTTTTAAAAATTGGTAGTTTGTTCCTTTACTCAAACTTCTTTTAATCATAACTTCTTCAATAATGGTCCAAATTTCAATTTTTTTTTTTCAAAATTTTTGTTTTTTTAAGTATTTTCAAAAAAAAAAATCCCAAAAAATTCTTTAAAGCGCTCTAGTATGCGATTTTTAAGTTTTAAAATTTAAATCTCATTTTTGAAAATGTTTTTACTCTTTGATTTTTTTGAAATTTTTTTGTGTAAAACTTCTATCAATTCTAAAAATTTTTTGCCCAGGAAGATCGTGGGATAACGATTATTGCTATTTTTTTAAATTTTTTGAAAAAAATTTATTGTAATTTTCCAATCTTAAAATCATTTCTACTGCTCCAATGGTGCGTCATAGAGGGGTCCTTTATAAGACCGACGCCCATTAATTTTTACGTCTTAACATTTCCTTGGAACAAACTAATACCCTATCTCCAATTTCTAAGGGGGCTCCCACACAAAACGACATTTTTTAAAATTTGTTCCAACCGCTCTAACTGCCCTAATAGTGCCCTTAGAGCAACAAAATTTATGACCGACCCACAATATTTTTTTAGTCCAAACATTTTCTCTGAACACACCTACCCTCTATCTTTAACTGTTAAGGCGGTCCCCATACAATTTTTTTATTTTTTGTAAATTTGTTTTATTTAATCAGCTTCTACCGGTCCAATGGTGCGTCCGAGAGGGGTCATTAGTGAGACCAACCCCCATTTATTTTTACCCTACAACATTTTTTCAAAACATACCTACGCCCTATCTCCACTCCCTAAGTAGGCTCCCATACAAATAACAGTTGGAGCAAATTTTATAAAAATGTAATTTCGTATGGGAGCCTACTTAGGGAGTGGAGATAGGGCGTAGGTATGTTTTGAAAAAATGTTGTAGGGTAAAAATAAATGGGGGTCGGTCTCAGTAATGACCCCTCTCGGAAGCACCATTGGACCGGTAGAAACTGATTAAATAAAACAAATTTACAAAAAATAAAAAAAAATGTATGGGGACCGCCTTAACAGTTAAAGATAGAGGGTAGGTGGGCTCAGAGAAAATGTTTGAACTAAAAAAATATTGTGGGTCGTTCATACATTTTGTTGCTCTAAGGGCATTATTAGGGCAGGTAGAGCAGTTGGAACAAATTTTTAAAAATGTCGTTTTGTGTGGGAGCCGCCTTAGAAATTGGAGATAGGGTATTAGTTTGTTACAAATAAATGTTAAGACGTAAAAATTAATGGGGGTCGGTCTTATAAAGGACCCCTCTATGACGCACCATTGGAGCAGTAGAAATGATTTTAAGATTGGAAAATTACAATAAAATTTTTTCAAAAAATTTTAAAAAATAGTAATAATCGTTATCGCACGATCCTCCTGGGCAAAAAATTTTTAGAATTGATAGAAGTTTTACACAAAAAAATTAAAAAAAAAATCGAAGAGTACAAACATTTTCAAAAATGAAATTTAAATTTTAAAACTTAAAAATCAGATACTAGAGCTCTATTAAGAATTTTTTGGGATTATTTTTTTTTAAGTACGTAAAAAAACAAAAATTTTGAAAAAAAAAAATTAAAATTTGGACCATTATTGAAAAAGTTATAAGTAAAAGAAGTTTGAGTAAAGGAACAAACTATCAGTTTTTAAAAATTCTATATCTTTTGAACGGGTCATCAAAAAAATCTGAAAATATGCCACGGAGGAATTTTAGAAGTGTACTAAAAAATGTAAACAAATTGGGAAAATCTAAAAAAAAAAATTTCAAAGTGTCCAATTTGACATGGAATGCCCCATATACACACGGTGAGCCTCAGCGATGTTTAGGTTGAACTTAAGTGTCGACGAAAAGAGAAAACGCAGTTTGATTTCTACAAGATTAAATGTCACAAAACTGTTAACAGCAAAATCGTATCTGCTCGCATTCGCGATACATCGCGAAATTTGTGTTTTTGTCTTTTCCAAAATTTTGACACTGAAGTTTTTTGAATATTTTCAAAAATTGAGTATATAGTTTTAACTGGATTTATTTACAGGCCACAAAATAGTTAACATCGAAATCTTATCTTCTCAATTTCGCGAGAAATCGCAAAATTCAAAATAAATAAAACCCTTTTAAAAAAAAAATTATATTTTTCGCGTAAAATAGCCGTCAAGACATTGATTTGAGCAGTTTTGTCACCTCCAATTAGAGATGGGCGCGTGAGTGAATTTTGACTCACGCATGCTCACGCTCACGAAATAAAAATATTAATCACGCACGCTCACGCACGAAATTCTTTTCTCTGCTCACGTTCACGCACGCTCACGTGAGTAACTAAAATTTTTCTCACGCTCACGAAAAAATCACGCTCACGAAGACTCACGAAATTAAAATTAGCAAATTTTTATTTTATTTCTTTCGATTTCTTGCACAAAAAGTATTGAATTTCCTTAAAACAATAATAAAAATCACAATTTTGGATTAATTTCCCTATAAATTCAATATAATGACGATTTTTTTACTCGTTTTCTGTTTCAAACTGCACAAAACAATCACGCAAACTCACGACAAAAAAATTACTCACGCACGCTCACACACGAAACTATTTTTTATAATCACGTGCACTCACGATCACGTGAGTAAAAATAAATTTCACTCACGATCACGCGTGATTCACGCGTGAGTCACGTGAATCACGAAAAATTCGTGTCACGCGCGCATCTCTACCTCCAATCACGTAAAATTCAAACTGCTTACCATATAAATAATAAATTATAGAAAAACTAAATTAATTAATTAATTTAAAAGTTTGAACAGTAATACCGCTATATTTCGGGAAATTAATCATATGTAATTTTTATACTTGTAGTTTTGTCATCTCTAATAACCATGAATGCAAACTGCTTACCACATTTTTGTAGTTAATTGAAGTAAATCTTTTTACAGATCAAAAATTACATAAGGTAATGACAAATTAGTAGGTCAGCCAGTTTTTTTTTTGGCGATATCGCGAAGAATTGAGCTGCTAGAATTTTGATGTTATCAAAATCAATAACAAGTCAAACTGAATTTCGTGTTTTTCAACAATTTCAAAGAAACTTCTTATATCAATAAAAACAAAACAACACAAAAAGTGTTTTTTAACATGATAATTTTTTTAGGCTGGTGTCTAATTTTAAAAAAGTTGCAGGACACCACCTCAGTTTGACTATATAAGCTAACGATTAACGAAAAAGAAAACAAGAATTACTATTTTCATTTTCTTAAAACCAAAAATTTTACTAACTTGGGTTTGTAACTTGGATAATAATTTATCTAGTGGTGAATAAAACCGTTTTTCACCAGCTGGTGAATAAAAAGTAACATAATTATTTTTCAACAAAAAAATTTTTTTTTTCATCAAATTTTTTTTTTCATCAATTTTTTTTTTTTTATCAATTTTAAAAAATTTTTAAATTTTTTTTTTTATCAAAATTTTTTTTTATAAATTTTTTTTTTCCATTAATTCTTTTATCAAATTTTGTTTTTTCTCATCAAACTTTTTTTTGTTCATCATTTTTTTTTTTTTATCAAATTTTTTTTTTTCATCAATTTTTTTTTTTTTTTCAATTTTTTTTTTCATAATTTTTTTTTTTCATCAATTTTTTTCATAATTTTTTTTTTTCATCAAAATTTTTTTCATAAATTTTTTTTATCATATTTTTCATCAAATTTTTTTTTCAATTTTTTTTTTATCAATTTTTTTCTCACCAAAAAACTTTTTTATTTCATCAATTTTTCTTACATCAAAAAATTTTTCTTTTCATCAAAAACTTTTTTCATCAACATTTTTTTTCACCAAAAATTTTGGGTTCATTAAATTTTTTTTAACATAATTTAGTTTTTCCTGAAAAAAAAAACATTTTTTTTACCAAATCTTCTTTTTCACCAAGTCTAAGCTTTTCGAATAAAAATTTTCCATTTGTTTATCAAATGTACATAAAACAAGTGAGAGTGGTATATTCTTTGGTGCCGAATCTTTTATACTCTCCAAAATGTAAAAACACTTTTTTGCACTTATTTTTGCACTCACTTACGAAATGTACAGCTCTTTTGGTTTTTTAATGGGGTCATCGACTGATATTTCAATTCGTTTTGCATGGAATAGCAAAGTAATATAACATTATTTTTTCTTAAAAAACTTTGCTTTGATTAAAATAAATAAAATTTGTTTAAACAATTTTGTCAAAAACCGTTTTTAATATTTAACAAGTAGAAAAATTAAATTCGACTTGGCCGAATCTATGAATACCCTCCACAATGCCCTTTTTAAGTTAAAGTAAATTTTCTAGAGTGAAAAAATAACATTTTTGATTAGAAATATTTTATTTTGTGTAAAAAAACTTTTTATTTTAACTAATTTTTGAAAAAAAAAAAATAATTTACAAAATTTTTTTTTGAGTGTAAAATTTTTTTTGAGTGTAAAATTTTTTTCGAGTGTATTTTTTTTTTCTTTTAGTGTAAAAATATTTTTGCGTGACAAAAATGCGATGTAAAATATTTTTGTGACTTACCAATGGTTTTAACACATGTTTAACGGGTTTTCAACACGTGAATTTAAGGTGAGGCGAATCTGAAATTTACGGTTTTGCTAATAACTTTTGAACCACTGGACCGATTTGGCTGAAATTTAAAACGAACCGGACCTAAAGAACGAAAAATATATATGCCACACTTCAGCACCCTCAGAATTGCCGTTCGAAAGTTACCGTGTGTTTTATCTCGTAAATTCCAAAAAAACCCATGCCGAAATTCACTCATTTGCTTATAACTTTTGAACCACTGGACCGATTTCGCTGGATTGCAATACCAACCTGACCAGGTAAATGCCCAACATATATGCCAAACTTCAGGAGCCTCCGTAAAGTCTTTCAAAAGTTAGCGTGTTTTCAACAGACAGACAGACAGACAGACAGACGGACAGACGGACGGACGGACG
Source organism: Pegoplata infirma (assembly GCA_963921195.1). Classification (NCBI taxonomy): domain Eukaryota; kingdom Metazoa; phylum Arthropoda; class Insecta; order Diptera; family Anthomyiidae; genus Pegoplata; species Pegoplata infirma. The sequence goes on along the minus strand of OY992536.1, from coordinate 227,555,895 downwards.
GACGGAAGGACGGACATCGCTAGATCGTCTTAAAATCGATCGAGGATCATGAATATATATACTTTATGGGGTCCTAGACCAATATTTCGAGGTGTTACAAACGGAATGACAAACTTATATATACCCTCTATCACTAGAGTGGAGGGTATAAAAAAGATTTTGCATATGTTCTCAAATACGAAAAAAAAACTAAACCTCATTTAAACGATTTTTATAAAAGCTGTCAAATACTTTGTTTAAAATTTAAATTTCATGCATGATTTATATCTTTAATTTTCTATGTTTTCCTTAAAAATTTCATTTTAAATTCATATTTATGAACATGACAAAATAAAAACAGTTTTTATACCCTCCACTCTAGTGATAGAGGGTATATATAAGTTTGTCATTCCGTTTGTAACACCTCGAAATATTGGTCTAGGACCCCATAAAGTATATATATTCATGATCCTCGATCGAATTTAAGACGATCTAGCGATGTCCGTCCGTCCGTCCGTCCGTCCGTCTGTCTGTCTGTCTGTCTGTCTGTCTGTTGAAAACACGCTAACTCTTGAAAGACTTTACGGAGGCTCCTGAAGTTTGGCATATATGTTGGGCATTTACCTGGTCAGGTTGGTATTGCAATCCAGCAAAATCGGTCCAGTGGTTCAAAAGTTATAAGCAAATGAGTGAATTTCGGCAAGGGTTTTTTTGGAATTTACAAGATAAAACACACGGTAACTTTCGAACGGCAACTCTGAGGGTGCTGAAGTGTGGCATATATATTTATCGTTCTTCAGGTCCGGTTCGTTTTAAATTTCAGCCAAATCGGTCCAGTGGTTAAAAAGTTATTAGCAAAACCGTAAATTTCAGATTCACCTCACCTTAAATTCACGTGTTGAAAACCCGTTAAACATGTTTTAAAAACATTAGTAAGTCACAAAAAGATTTTACATCGCATTTTTGTCACTCAAAAATATTTTTACACTAAAAGAAAAAAAAAATACACTGGAAAAAAATTTTACACTCAAAAAAAATTTTACACTCCAAAAAAATTTTACACTCAAAAAAAAATTTAGTAAATTATTTTTTTTTTTCAAAAATTAGTTAAAATAAAAAGTTTTTTTACACAAAATAAAATATTTCTAATCAAAAATTTTATTTTTTCACTCTAGAAAATTTACTATAACTTAAAAAGGGCATTGTGGAGGGTATTCATAGATTCGGCCAAGTCGAATTTAATTTTTCTACTTGTTTATATTAAAATATAAACTACATGCTACAAACTGTCGACATTAAACCATAACAAGTTTATGAGGTTTTATTAAAACAATCTTTTCAAATTTTCATTTAATATATAATTTTTCATAAAATCTTGAATTTGGTTTTCGTCGTCTTATGTGCTAGACTCCATTTTAAGACTTAACTAAAATTACACATTCAAGAACCAAATGTTATTGCATGTAAAATATTTACAGAAATTGCAAGTTTTTTTGACATGAACGCGACATTCATGGCATGAATATCATTGCATTAGTACACAAAATGAGCACACATACACTACAACTCACACACAGCAAGATATAAATATGTTTATAACAAAAACAAACACACTCATAAATTAACTTTTTTGTGAGAAAATCTTATATTTTGTAAACACTTTCTCGTTGCTTTTTACTACGTATGTGTGTGTGTGTTTTTTTTGTTACTTCGGTGGCCTTACACGAATCTGTATATTGTGCAAAAAGTCCGTATATAATCAAATACACAATTTCATTCAACCAACTGCAGTCACAGACTAATTTAGACATGACACTTATGGTTTAAATTATTATGGTAGTTCTACTCTTTGGGTTAGCAAGAGAAATGCAAAATAACGCGCCATAAAAAAATTCCAGATCGGTTTAAATTATTTCATTGACTCCTAATTATTAACATAGAGAAACAGTTTAATTGTGCCAGCCGAATTAAGAGCCAACTGCAGGGTGTAATTACAACAACCGAAATTTTCGGTTGCGATTACCGAAATTTATTTGAACCAACAAAAGTTAAATTTTCAAAACAAATTTTGGTTATCGCAACCGAAAATTTTGGTTGTTGTTATTAAACTATGCAGTTGGCTCTAAATTCGGCTGGCACAACTAAACTGTTCTCTCTGTGAAAAAATCTGTGCATGCGTGGTTTAACCCCTACTGTCGAGTCTGTATTAGTCTGTGCTGCTGTATCGTGTATTAAGTACCTCATGCATACTTTCTATACATATGTATGTATATTAGTTTTAGTTTCTTAAACTAAACATAAAACATGTCTGTGGCTGAATTTGAGAAGGTTTTCTTTTTATATTTATACTGTTGTAAATTTCTCTTCAACGAAAATATTAAAAAAACAACAACAATGTGTCGTTAATTTGTTACACTTGATTTTTAGACATGCTGTTACAAGGATCTTAAGGTTAATTCGTACTTTTTGTTTTTGATTTTTTTTTGTTTTGACTTGTGTAATAAAAACCAAAAATAGTTTGTTGTTGTTTTGACATTTAAAAAACACAAACGTAAAATGGTAAAAAAAATAGAATTCTGCAGTTGCAGCATAAAGGTTCAATCTTTTTATGCAAACATATCTTTATTCAGTTACAAAATGATTGCAGTTACTACATGATTGTTATTTGTGTAGTAAGTAATAGTTTTTGTTTTTTAACTACAATTTCAGTTGTTTTTGTAAGAGAAATCTCAAAAGACTATTTTTTGTAGTTGTTTTAAATACAAAAATTACTACATTGTATTAACAGTTGTTTTATGTAGTTGTTTTAAGTCCATACAAAAACTTATAATTTTTTAGAAATTTTTGTAAAACGAAAGTGTTGAACGAGTTGGTGTAAGATGCATCCGGAATTATTACCAAACAATTTTAACCGTTATATATGGTTTGAATTGAGAAAGGTGTGAAAGAAAAATTAATTTTTCTAAAAATTTAAGACATCCTGGTTCGTTTTTTACTAGTTTCATATAATCCAGTTATTACACCGTCCAACAAATTGCAACTTTTGGCTGTACACATGAACCGGACCCGAAAATTCGGAAAGGTGAGCCAAAAATAAAATACCCGTGTCTCCCAGTTTCTCTAGATCAATTCGCGTTTTCGCGAAAAATGCAACAAAAAAAAAAGTTTTCACAATAGAAAAAAATTATGCTATTCAGAAAGTGGGGTTAAAAAAAAAAACACCCGTGTCTCTCAGGTTTTCGCGATCAATTCGCGTATTCGCGAAAAACGCAAAAAAAATTTTTTTTTTGCACTGTTAAAAAAAAAAAAAATTGGGTTTATATCTAAGCATTTATGTCTCAGTTATTTCATATCAATTCGCAAATTTGTAAAAAAAAAATATATTGTTCTTTTTAGCACACTCGCAAAATTTCAAGTAGAGTTAAAAAGAAATTTCCCATGTATCAGAGTTTTTCCAGCTAATTTAATTTTAATTTAAAAAAAATTAGGTGAATATTTTATTTTTAGTCCCATTTTTTGATTGTAGTAAATTTTTTTTAAGTGTGCAAAAAAATGCATTTTCGCGAAAACGCGAATAGATACATACTACATTGGGAGACACGAGAATTTTATTTTTAGCAATTTTTGTATAAGGACCGTAATTCTACTGTAAATCATGTATATTTATTAGAGATGGGAACATGAGCAGATTAGAGCGTGATTCACCTGAATCAAGAGTGAGTGTGACAGATTTCAATTTTACTCACGTGATTGTGAGTGAGTGTGAGTGGAGAAAAAACTTGCGTGAGTGAGTGTGCGTTAGTCGTTTTTTTTTGCGTGAGTTTGCGTGAATTATTTTCTCTTTATATTTCCTATTGTACCAAAAAAGCAACAAAAAAAATTTTTAAATCTGGCTTAATTTATGATTTTGTCTCAAAAAAAGCAAAAAAAAATTTAAAATTTCGCTGAACTGTAAATTTTGCTGAAAATTTTTGAAAGATTTTTGAAATTATAGTTTTTGAAATTTTCGTGAGTGTGAGTCAATGTGAGTGTGAGTGAAGCTTGCGTGAGTGCACGTGAGTGTGAGTTGTTTTTAATTTACTCACGTGATTGTGAGTGAGTGTGGGTAGAAAAAATATGCTCGTGAGTGAGTGAGCGTGAGTCAAAAATCACTCACGCGCCCATCTCTAATATTTATGTTTTATATTTATAAAAAATAATGCAATACATTTTTTCAAAATTGCATTTTTCGTGAATTAATATGGAAAAACTAGAACAATATTTTATTTTAAGCCCTATTTTCGGAATGCAGTAAATTTTTTCAAGTGTGTAAAAAAAAATGGATTTTCGCGAAAACGCGAATTGATATAGAAAAACCGGGAAACACAAGAATGCTATTTTGAGCCCCACTTTCTGAAAAGCGAACATATTTTTTACATGTAAATTTTTTTTTTGCGTTTTTCGCGAAAACGCGAATTGATCTAGAAAAACTGGGAGACACGGGTATTTTTTTTTTGGCCCTACTTTCAGAATTTTCGGGTCCGGTCCATGTGTACAAAAGTGTTTCGGACGGTGTTATAATCATCAGAAAAACTTTTAATGTCAAATTTATTCAGTTAATAGTCAATTTTATTCTATATGTGAAAATTATTAACAGATCGCAGCCGCCAAGGATTGAACCCATGAATCTGTAATGTTTTTGCTATTAACTGCCTCTTAGGTACGATCACTCTAGACCGATACGCTAAGTTGGCTGTTAAGCAAGTATCAACTAAATCATGGTTTTTCAATTCTTGTGTGGTTGTTGCTGTTGTTTTTTCGTACAGAAGAAGGTGAAATTGCATTATGGTGAATAAATTCAATTTTTTAGTAATCATTTTACAGCTTTTTTTGCATTATGTATTTTAACATGTTGGAGGGTATCAAAGATTCGGCACAGACGAATTTAACACTCTCACTTGTTTTTTTTTTTAATTTTGCAAATTAATCCATTTATATTTTTGATTTATTCAATATAGTGCTTCAAAAAAAAATAGGTTGTTAGATACTCACCGTAAATCCACATATTCATTAGGGTGAAGACATACGTCTCACAAAATTTTAGGATAATCCGACATGGGTAAGGCGTGCCACATCGGCGAATTTCACGAACTACGCGGTCTTATATGTCTTTTTTATTCATTTTCTCAATTTTTTCCGATATTTTGAGTTAAGTTTTAATTCAAATGGTGACAAAATATGATTTGGAGTAAAATGTACTTATGGTACGAAAAACTAAAATCAGTTGAAAATCAGCCAAGTTATAACAACTTCCCCATCTAACTCGTGGCAGACCAAACTATGTCCGTTTATCCTAAAACTCGTTGAAACATATTTCTAGACCAGAATGAATATATCTGGTGGAGTTACGGTCAATATCTCGCAACTTCATTTATATGTAGCAACTTATTAAATAAATCGAAATCAGGAAAATATTTTTAAAATTTTCAAAATTCGAAAAAAAAAAATAGAACTAATTGTGATCACATCTCTAATTACGGCTTAAAAGTAATTAGAGTAGAATTAAAAAAACGAAGATTTTGGACTTTTTTTAAAGTTAATTTTAGTTTTTAAACGTTAAAAATTAAGTGATAATTGTTTCGAAAATTTTTTTTGGTTTTTTTTTGACAACAAAATGTTGTCCATTTTTTTTTTTTTAATTTACTGGTCAAAATTAATCGAAAATTTTTAATTCTTAATTTTTTTGAAAACAATCACAATTTTGAAAGATCGATTACTCAAAATTAATTTGAAATAAAGGGCTGAAAATTGGTGTGCAAGTTGCATTTAATACGTTCGAAAACATATCAAAATATGATCGAAATCCGAAATTGTGCGATTTGGTATAAAATGCTAAAATAAATATGTATATGAAACAAAATGCTGGTACTTGAACCCACTTCTTTCTAGTTGTAGTGTTTATTGCCGAAGATTTAGCTACTTGAGAATTAATAGAGAAAAATCTCGCCATTTAGCACAAAACAATGGAAGTACTCCAACTATTATGAACCGATTTGCCTGAAACTTAAAACTGAAACTTAAACTTTCGGGGAAATTCCGATAATTCCCGAACTAATAGGAATGTCGTCTAGAGCAAAAAAATTCGACTTAAGAGTCCCCGCGGAACAATGTCGGAGCGGTTTCGGTCATGAGAGAGTTTAGGCGCAAATTGAAATTGAGTCATGCGTTGAGATTTTTTTTTTTTTAGAAGTTTATACCCTCCAACTGCAGTATGAGGGTATACTCACTTTGTCATTCCGTGTGTAATGCATCAAATATCGATCTAGGACCCCATAAAGTATATATATTTATGATCAGTGATCGATTCTAAGACATTCTAGCGATGTCCATCCGTCCGTCCGTCTGTAGTTAACACGATGCAGTCCAAAATAAAAGAGCTAGACTCCCGATATTTGGCACGAATATGTCTTATGTTCCTAGGCAGGTTAAGTTCGTAAATGAGCAAAATCGGACCAGGGGGAAAAAAGTTCAACCTTGAAGAACTAAACCAACCTCTGAAAAATATAATTTTTTTACATGATTTTTTGTGTTTTCGTTTAAAAACTGCAACATTGTTATGCTACAAGAAGTTCAAAGTCCTGTATTTTGGACCCTGAGAATTAGACAATGTCTTTTTTTTCGGTCCGCCCCCTTTTATGGGCCTGGAATAAAAAAAATTAAACAATGATAAACTTTTATTTCTTTAGTGCAAAAAGCATAAGATTGAATTTTTAAACACATACTCGAGAGGAAATTTGACCCCCCCCCCCCCCGTAGAGAGTAGTATTATGGCTTAAAATTTAGCCAATGATCGCTACTTTTGAAATCTGAGTGGCGGAAGTTGAGCCCAATGGTAAGTGAGCCAATATGGCGGCGCATATCGGGGTACCCCGATCGGGATATCCTGGAAACTAATGAAGGAGTTATCGGATTTTTCTGAAATTTGTTATCAGGGGTTTTATTGGGACGCTAATTTTGAATTTCACGTCAACAGGACACCCCCGTTGACGTGAAATAGCCCATTTATAAAAATGTGGCAACATTTTAATATCAAAAATTAAAAGAGAGAGAGAGAGAGAAACCGATACAAAATTAAAATAGATTTTATTCAACGGTTTTCGGTCGAGCGTTTTTCTTGTCAAATTTGTATGAAAAAAAGTCACCGAATTTGTTGTGCGGGGGCACTTAATGTAGATTTGTAAAGCCTCAAAAAATTTAGTTTAATATCCCTCTCTTTCTTTCACAGCATTTGGCAGAGCAAAGTGACATACACACTTTAAATGTTATAGCACACAATAAACAAAAGACATTTTTAGCGTTACTACTTGTGAAAGAGGTCCGGTGTTTAAACCTTGGGGGGGAAAAGATAAAAATTACGTAAATTTTTAAAAACAGAAAATTGCAAGAAACTGTAATTAAAACAAATAAAATAATAAATCAAAATTAAATTGATTAAATTTGTCTTCTTAATTTTCAAATGAAAATAAATTCTTGTTATTAACGATTCGCTTCATCATACTGATGACAACGTCTTATCATATTGATCGAACATTACATTAACCGAAAATGCATGCATCATTTTATTATATTAATGTAGCTTTTCATTAATATGAAGAATCTTTCTCTTTGAGTGCTGAGTGACAAACTTATATATTCCGAAGTGGAGAGTATTTAGAAGCTTTACAAACATTAAATAAAGATGATAATCGCAAATGGCCGTAACCAATTCATAATTTTACTAAAAAATATTCAATTTCTTTTAAGGAACCAAATTTAAATTAACCTAATTAATATACTACATATTTCTTTTAATTCTCATTATTCAAATTCAAGGAGTGACAACATAAAAACTTAAAAAATCTATACACTGTGCATCATTTAAATAATTCCTGTCATGATTTTAAAATTCGTCTTAAGTTTAGAAGAAAAATAAAATATTAAAAATCAAAAAAAAAAATTATTCTAAAATGCACAGAAAATCAAGGCTATGACTAATTTTTTTTTATTTTTCTTTGGTAAGAAAAATCTTTTACTTAATCTACATACTTTGATTGCCAATTTGAAGGTTTTATATTATTGACTTTTGTAAAATTTGTTCTTCTTCTTTTCCAAGTTTCCTAACCACAAAATAAAAAAAAAATATAGAAGAAAAAAAAACGCGTTAACTTGCAAATGACTTTGTCTGTTCTGGATCAAGTAGTATCAACGCGTTTGAATAATTCATTTGATTTGTGCTGCCATCATTATTAAACAACAAATTTTTTACAATAACTTTTTCTTTTTAGCCACTTTTCGACTTCTAAGTACACATTATTCCTTTTCTTTCATATACGAGTACTTACAATTTCATTCAATGTCTTCTTTGTACGATTTTTGCATAATGGTCATAGTTTAGCTATTTTCTGTTTTTTTACTTTTTATCATTTGCTTTAAATTATCGTATTCTCTCTGTGGGACTGTCATCAAAATGCCAGTAGCCAGAGTAAAGGAAATAATATAAAAAGGATATGACTGAACTGAAAATGAAAAAAAAAATATACTTATAACAAGAATAGAAAAGTCTAATAAGAATAAGTACAAGATGTTGATGGCGGAAACAAAGAATAAGAAAAGAAAAAAAGGATATAAAGATATCAAAACTTTTTGAATTTCATGCATTTACTTTAATCGTAAGACAAAAAAAGAAGACGTTCACATTAAGTTAAATTTCGATTTTACTTTTAACTGCATATTATACAAATATATAAAATGATTGAAAAAAAATAATAAATGCAAAAAATTTTAATAACTTTGAGACAGTTAAACCGATGCTGACAGTTTTATATTTTTGCTAGAAAAAAAAAAATGTTCATAAAAAAGTCCGCGGTTAGAAGAACGTTTTACTGTTGGACAAAATAGATTTGACTTTAGCAAAGTTTGATCTTGTTTAAAGTTTGTTAGCCTATAAAATATAATTTAAACATAAATTTATTATTTGATTAGTATTTTGCTAAGCGAATAAACACATTGCAGAAAAACTGTAAAAGTCTAATAGAAAAATTGTAAAATAATTTCTAGTTAAATGCTAATTTAAAAAAATGCCATGGCATTCAATTCCACAAAAAAAAAAAATAATTCTAAATTTGCTTTGCTAATAAAACAATAGCAAAAGCAATATTAAAGAAACTAGCTGGACCGGACCTGGTTGCTGGACATACACAGAAAAATGGCTGTGAATTTTGTGCTCTTGCCCAAGTATTAAATCATACTAAGGTTTTGCTGATATAATGTTGTATTCAGTCCATGCAAAACGAATTGAAACTACGTCGGGGCCACATTAAATTCACATATTAGAACTTTGACGACCATACATTTTCTGCCGAAGCGATTTTCAGTTTCTGTTCGTTTTCGTGATCTGTGATCTAATACACTCAAAAAAAAACTTTGTAAAATTACAAGAAAAACTTGTAACTTTTTTATGTTTGCTACCTCTTATTTGGCAAAAATTCCTAGTAATTTTACAAGATTTTTACAAATAATTTTGTAATTTTACAAGGTTTTTACCAATAAAATTTTAAATTTACAATTGTTTGACACGACAAAATATACAAGGAGGTTTCGTAATTTTACTAAATTTTTTGCTACCTCCTGATTTACGAGAATTCCTAGTAATTTTATGGTACTGCGCAATAACTCCCAATTGACATATGTCCCAGTGAAATAGTTCCCAATGAAATAAGTTCCAAGAAAAATTAATTAACTCCACACTTTAAAAAATGAAATAGCTCCCAAAATAAAAAATTAAATATGACCCAATATTTGGGAGTTATTTAAAATCAAAATAACAACTCCCAAAAAAAAAAAAAAATTAAAGAACTCCCAATGAAATAAGTGCCAAAGAAAATGAAATAAGTTCCCATTACAGGAATTATGTCTACATGTGCATAGTCCAAAAATTATGAAAACAATATCGTCACCTAAAATGCAAACGCCCTAACTAACAAAAAATTCAAAATCGGTATTTTGATTGATTCTTGTGTATTTTACTAACTTACACGTCCTTGCAAAAAATTAGGGTCACATTATAAAAATTAGCGATTTTATAGCCCAAAATTAAAAACATGTGAATTGCGAGATCGCCAATGAACGCAACTAGAAATAGTGTTTTTTTTTAACACAAAATTTTAATGTTTTTATGCGTAGCCGGGCTTACAGATTACAAAATCCTTGCATTAAACCCACCCTCTCCGCAAAGTAATGTTTTCTAGGGTAGCAGGCCTTTACGATATCAAATTTGTTACGCCTCAAAAAGGTCTGATATCGAAAATTGCTTTGGTTTGCAGATAGGGTGGGTTTAATGCATGGAGTATGTAATTCCTATAGGAAAAAGGTCTCAGAATCAGAAACTTTTTCTATTGGAAAAAGGTCTCATAATCAGAGACTTTTTTTAAAGGAAAATGTTTTCAGAATCTGAAACTTTTTCTATAGGAAAAAGGTTTCAGAATCTAAAACTTTTTGTATAAGAAACAAGTAGAAAAACTAAATTCGACTTGGTCGAATCTATGAATACCCTCCACAATGTTATCTGATAGTAATTTTCTAAAAAAAATTTCAAAAAATTGCATTACAAATTTTTTATTATAAATATATTATTTTGAGTAAAACTTTTTTTTAATCAATCAAATTTTTTTGAGTGTAAATTTTTTTTGACTGTCAACATTTTTTTGAGTGTGATATTTCATTAAAAAAAATTAATGTGTACATTTTTTTTTTTGAGCGTAACATTTTTTTCAGTGTAAACATTTTTTTAGTGTACAATTTCTTTGAGTAACAAAATTACTTTGTAAAATATTTTTGTTGTTTTATACCTACATATATTAGAGTTCGTTTTCAAATTTTTTTTTGATTTTGATTTCTGGATATCATCACTTTTTAGAAGGTTTTTGTATCAATAAAAATAACGCCGTACTTTTTTTTAAAAAATACCAAATCCTTCCCGTGCCTATAGGCGACTCAAATCGCGGATTTTGGGTCCCTTTTCACATACAACAAAAACGGCTAAATGTATGTCAAATCTGACTTCAGAATTCGATTCTACGGGAAAACTTAGGCTCATAAGCTTTTTTCTAGTTTTTAGAATGCACCAGAATGCATAATTAGAGTGGTCCAAAAAAATAATTTTTAAAAAAAAAAAATTAAAATATTTTTTTTGTTAATGTACAATGAAAAAATACTTACATCTGAGAAAAATGGTCCAAAATTTTTAATTTTGTAGTTACCGGTTCATAAGTTATTAAAGTTTAAAAATTTAATTTTTTAGTGAATACAAAATAATTTATTGGTTTTATAATTTCTATTTAACAGCAATTCTAATTAATTCTATTCCTTTCGACAGCATATAAAGCTAAACAATTTAAATTATCTTTATTTTTAACATAACACGAGTTGTTCAGACGCGAAATTTTACCAACAAGTTGTTCGGTGGTAAAATTTCGCGCCTGAACAACTCGTGTTTAGTTAAAAATAAAGATAATTTAAATTGTTTAGCTTTATCTGTTATTGAATAAATAGAAATAACAAAACTAATATATTATTTTGTATTCACTAAAAAATAAAATTTTTAAACTTTAATAACTTTTGAACGGGTAACAACAAAATTAAAATTTTTGGACCATTTTTCTCAGATGTAAGTATTTTTTCATTGTACATTAACAAAAAAAATATTTTAAATTTTTTTTTTTTTAAAATTAGTTTTTGGACCACTCTAATCATGCATTCTAGTGCATTCCAAAAACTAAAAAAAGCTTATGGGCCTAAGTTTTGCTGTAGAATCGAATAGTGAAGTCAGATTTGACATACATTTAGCCGTTTTTGTTGTATGTGAAAAGGGACCCAAAATCCGCGATTTGAGTCGCCTATAGGCACGGGAAGGAGTTGGAATTTAAAACAAAAAAATACGCCATTATTTTTATTGATACAAAAACCTTCTAAAAAGTGATGATATCCAAAAATCTATTTTTCAAAATTAACTCTAACATATATGTATGTAATACAAAAAAAAACTATTTCACATATTTCCCACTTTTTATTTTGCCTCTTCTTTATTTTACCTCTTTAAAAACCAAAAACAAACTAACATTCAATCATACACATACTTTATTTGATTTTTTTCCAAAAATACTTACTATTCACCGTTACATACAGTTACACTTAACAATAACAAAACAATAACAAATATTTACTTGTCTAACAACTAAACTGCACCCCACGGCAGGAAAACAAACAACAACAACAAGTTTTAAAAAAACTGGTATTTCACCATGCTTATAAAACTTGTTTAACGAGTTTTCAACAGTTTAAGGTGAAAAAAAATCCGAAATTCAGAGCATTGCTTATAACTTTTGAACCACTGAACCGATTTTGCTGAAATTCAAAACCAAATAGACTTGGGGAACGACAAATGTATATGCTAAGCTTCAGCACCCTCAGAATTGTCTTTCGAAAGTTAGAGTGGTTTTAATCTCGAAAATTCGCAAAATACCCTTGCCGAAATTTACTCTTTTGCTCATAACTTTTGAACCACTAGACCGATTTTGCTGGATTGCAATACCAACCTGACCCGGTAAATGGCCAACATATATGTCAAACTTCAGGAGCCTCCGTAAAGTCTTTCAAAAGTTAGCGTGTTTTCAACGGACAGACAGACAGACAGACGGACGGACGGACGGACGGACGGACGGACGGACGGACATCGCTAGATCGACTTTAAATCGATCAAGGATCATGAATATATATGGGGCATTCCATGTGAAATCGGACACTTTGAAAAACTTTTTTTTTAGATTTTCCCAATTTGTTTACAGTTTTTAGTACCCTTCGAAAACTCCTTCGTGGTAAATTTTCAGATTTTTTTGATGACCCGTTCAAAAGATATCGAATTTTTAAAAATTGGTAGTTTGTTCCTTTACTCAAACTTCTTTTAATCATAACTTCTTCAATAATGGTCCAAATTTCAAATTTTTTTTTTCAAAATTTTTGTTTTTTGACGTACTTTTTAAAAAAAAATCCCAAAAAATTCTTAAAAGCGCTCTAGTATGCGGTTTTTAAGTTTTAAAATTTAAATCTCATTTTTGAAAATGTTTGTACTCTTCGATTTTTTTTAAATTTTGTTGTGTAAAACTTCTATCAATTCTACAAATTTTTTGCCCAGGACCATCGTGGGATAACAATTATTACTATTTTTTTAAATTTTTTGAAAAAATTTTATTGTAATTTTCCAATCATAAAATCATTTCTACTGCTCTAATGGTGCGTCATAGAGGGGTCCTTTATAAGACCGACCCCCATTAATTTTTACGTCTTAACATTTCTTTGGAACAAACTTATACCCTATCTCCAATTTCTAAGGGGGCTCCCACACAAAACGACATTTTTTAAAATTTGTTCCAACCGCTCTAACTGCCCTAATAGTGCCCTTAGAGCAACAAAATGTATGACCGACCCACAATATTTTTTTAGCCCAAACATTTTTTCTGAACACACCTACCCTCTATCTTTAACGGTTAAGGTGGTCCCCATACAATTTTTTTTATTTTTTGTAAATTTGTTTTTTTTCATCAGCTTCTACCGGCCCAATGGTGCGTCCGAGAGGGGTCATTTGTGAGACCGACCCCCATTTATTTTTACCCTACAACATTTTTTCAAAACACACCTACGCCCTATCTCCACTCCCTAAGTAGGCTCCCATACAAATAACAGTTCGAGCAAATTTTATAAAAATGTAATTTTGTATGGGAGCCTACTTAGGGAGTTGAGATAGGGCGTAGGTATATTTTGAAAAAATGTTGAAGGGTAAAAATAAATGGGGGTCAGTCTCACTAATGACCCCTCTCGGCCGCACCATTGGACCGGTAGAAGCTTATTAAATAAAACAAATTTACTAAAAATAAAAAAAATTGTATGGGGACCGCCTTAACAGTTAAAGATAGAGGGTAGGTGTGTTCAGAAAAAATGTTTGGACTAAAAAAATATTGTGGGTCGGTCATACATTTTGTTGCTCTAAGGGCACTTTTAGGGCAGTTAGAGCGGTTGGAACAAATTTTAAAAAATGTCGTTTTGTGTGGGAGCCCCCTTAGAAATTGGAGATAGGGTATAAGTTTGTTCCAAAGAAATGTTAAGATGTAAAAATTAATGGAGGTCGGTCTTATAAAGAACCCCTCTATGACGCACCATTAGAGCAGTAGAAATGATTTTAAGATTGGAAAATTACAATAAATTTTTTTCAAAAAATTTGAAAAAATAGTAATAATCGTTATCCCACGATGCTCCTGGGCAAAAAATTTCTAGAATTGATAGAAGTTTTACACAAAAAAATTTCAAAAAAATCGAAGAGTACAAACATTTTCAAAAATGAGATTTAAGTTTTAAAACTTAAAAATTGCATACTAGAGCGCTTTTAAGAATTTTTTGAGATTTTTTTTTTAAAAAGTACGTAAAAAAACAAAAATTTTGAAAAAAAAAATTTGAAATTTGGACCATTATTGAAGAAGTTATGATTAAAAGAAGTTTGAGTAAAGGAACAAACTACCAATTTTTAAAAATTCGATATCTTTTGAACGGGTCATCAAAAAAATCTGAAAATTTACTACGAAGGAGTTTTCGAAGGGTACTAAAAACTGTAAACAAATTGGGAAAATCTAAAAAAAAAGTTTTTCAAAGTGTCCGATTTCACATGGAATGCCCCATATACTTTATGGGGTCCTAGACCAATATTTCGATGTGTTACAAACGGAATGACAAACTTATATATACCCTCTATCACTAAAGTGGAGGGTATAAAAAGGAATCTGATCCTTTTTTCCATAAGAAAAATGGCTCAGAATCGGATAATTTTCGATAGATGTTTTAGAATCTATACACAGAAAAAAATATCGTGAAATCAAAAGTAACTAAACAAATTGTTAGCAACTAATTTCTAGTTCAACATCGTTTTTAATTGTATCAACAATGTATATTGTTAATATGACAAAAATCAACTTTAATTTCCAATTAAATGCATCAATTAAAATCATTGTTAAAAAAAGCCCAAAATGCTTATTGATAACACAGACACTTTATAAACTCATTTAATGAAGCACAAAAATATGTGACGATAGCACAGTGGTAGTGTGCTAGACTCGAATCATTACGGGTTCGCTGCCAGGTGGCGGAAACATTTTTTTATTTTTATTTGGAGATTATTTTGTTTTTGATATTCAGCAGACACCTTTTATACGCATTAAGTCAACTACAAATATATATGAGGAATAGCACGGTGGTAGTGTGCTAGACTTGTACCATGTTCGTTGCCGGTTCGATTCCAGCTGCCGCCAGATTTTTTATTTATTTTTTTTTTTTCTATTTTTAGATTTTTTATTTTATTTTTAAATTAAATGACTTTAACAACAGTTTATTTCCTTTAATATACGCGTATAGTCAACTACAAGTATATATAAGGAATAGCACGGTGGTAGTGTTCTAGACTCGTATCATGTTAGTTGCGGGTTCGATTCCCGCTGCCGGCTAATGTTTTTTTTTTTTAATTTTTAGATTTCTTTTGTTCTATTTTTAGTTTTTTTTTTTAAATAAATTGACATTAAAGAATGTTTACTTCCGTTAACATAATTTATTACAAACTTTTCAATTAATTTCATTGTTGATACAACAATGAATTTAATTGACAAAACAAAGTTGATATTTTCTCACAAGTTACAAAATCCAATGTTGTATTGACAAAATCCAATGTAGGCTCAGTTTCAATTAAATGTTTAATTGTATTAACAATGAAATTAATTGTATTGACAATTTTTTTTTTCTGTGTAGATGTTATTAGAATCTAAGATTTTTTTCTATAGGAAAAATGTCTCAGAATCTGACACCTTTTCTATATTAAAAAGATCTCAGAATCTGAGACTTTCTCTAGAATTTCTTCTATTGAAAAATTCTTAGATTTAGACTTTTCTATACGAAAAAGTTATTAAATCTAAGACTTTTTCTGTATACATAAAATTTTCTGATAGAATTTTAATATGAAAGGTGTCGACTTTGTGATAAGTGTTTTGGGCCCGGATGATATGTCCCGTGATGGACCTATTCCAGCAGGGTGATTTTGGTTTGCTTTGAGATTTAGAAAAAAAAAAATAAATGCCTGCAAATTTTCTACTCTAGCCCAAAACATTACATCAGGACAATGTTTTGCTGAAGATTTGTGTACTCGCAAAGTTTTTTTTAGAAAAGGTAATTTTATTTTCCACTTCATGCAAAACGAATTGAAATATCGGTCGAAGACCCCATTAAGTTTTTAAACTATTGATAAATTACTAAGACAATCTAGCCGATCGAGTATAAATGGTTCGGCATAGAAGAATTTAAAACTATCACTTGTTTTTTTGCACATTTTTAAAATAGAACATTTTTATGTCAGAATTTTAGACTAAGTGAAAAATAGTTTTGTTGAAAAAAATAGGATCAAATTGAAAAGTAACATTTTTTGATTAAAAACATAATGTTGAAGAAAACAAAGTTTTGATGAAAAAAAATTTTGGTGGAAAAAAAAAAATTTAGTGAAAAAAAGTTTTTGATGAAGAAAAAAAAGCAAAGTTGTTTGTTAGAAAAAATAATGTTATATTACTTTGCTATTCCATGCAAAACTGATTGAAATATCAGTCGAGGAAGCCATTAAAACACCAAAAGAGCTGTACATTTTGTATGTGAGTGCAAAAAAAAAGTGCAAAAAAGTGTTTTTACATTTTGGAGAGAATAAAAGATTCGACACCAAAGAATATACCACTCTTACTTGTTTTATGTACATTTGATAAACAAATTTTTATGCGAAAAGCTTAGACTTGGTGAAAAAGTAGTTTTGGTAAAAAAAATGATTTTTTTTTCACGAAAATCAAAATTATAAATAGAAATTTAGGCTGTAGGTAAAATCGCCCAGAAAATTTTATGTGTGTGTTAGCAACAACGGAACGGTTTTGCTTCAGTTTATTCTTGGTTAGTTAAATATATAATTTATAAAAAAAACACGATATGCGTTTACTGTTTCTAAAAATACATATTTCAGTTTTGACATTTTAAGATTTTGACAAAAAATAAAACCAAAATAAAATTGGGCAATTTTTCATACATAATTTTTGGGTAATTTTTCGTAATGAAAAATCACCCAATTTTTAATTTCGAAATTTTGCCCAAAAACTATGAAAATTTTCCCAAAAATATTGGGTAACTTTTCATATGAAATATGACCCAAATTTGTATGAAAAATTTTTGGGCGAATTTTCGCTTTCTTTTTTGGGCCATTTTTCTTTGGCCGATTTTGCCTACAGCCAAAAATTTAATGAACCCAAAATTTTTGGTGAAAAAAATTTTGATAAAAAAAGATTTTGATGAATTGATGAAAAAAAATATGAAAAAAAAAATTTTTTGGTGAGAAAAAAATTGATAATAAAAAATTTGATAAAAAAAATTCGATGAAAAAAAAATTTATGAAAAAAAATTTATGAAAAAAAAAAAAAAATTGATGAAAAAAAAAAAAATTTGATGGAAAAAAAAATGGATGCAAAAAAAATTGATGAAAAAAATTAATGAAAAAAAAAAAAAAAAAAATTTATGAAAAAAAAAAAAATTGATGAAAAAAAAATTTCCATCCCGATAAATATAACAAATGTTTCATTTATTTAACAAAAATACAAAAAAAAACATGTAAAAACGTGTATTCTTTCAGAGGTTGGTTCAGGTCTTCAAGGGGGAACTTTTTTCCCAAAGGGGGAACATTTTTCCCCAAAAAAAAAATCTGGAGATCTGAGATATTTTTTTAGATTTTTTCATTGACATATTTTCTTAAGTGATATATTTTGACTTCGAGTTATTTTTACTCTAGAAAGTCTCACAGATTCTAAGACAATTTTTGTTTTAGAAAAATTCTTACAATTAGATTTTACATTTTTTCTATCAGAATTATTAACTGTAATTTATTTTTTCTATTGTATGTATTTATTTAATTTTTTAAATTATAAAAATTTTACTATCAAATAAATTAGTAAAATTGTTTGAAAAAATTATTAAAAAATTTATTTCAAAAGAAACAGTTTAAAAAAATATTGATTGGTACAACTATATAACGCTTTTTAAAATTCGATCACTCTAACCAATGTCAATTTTAACATAAAAATATTCGGTTCTTATAATAGATATTTACCGGTGGAGACAACTGAATTGGCAATAGAGGCAACTGAATATTGTGATAGTTGGTGCAACCGCAAAAATTCAGTTGGCAAACAATTCAGTTGCAACAACTGAATCTGTTTTCTGTGTACATATTCGACTCTATCTACAATGTGAATTAGAAAGACGAAGAAATTGTACTATACTAGTAAGGCAACGATTGTCAATAGCCAACAAAAATATTTAAAACATACCCAGCAGAAATAAATCGAGATTTTGGCGACACAGCATCTGTTTATAGCATACCGTAGCGCATCCAAAGAGCGCTCTTAGGGATGCAGTAAAAGGAAGGGGAAAAAATTTTAATTTTTTTTTAAGATTTTTTATATAAAACTTATAATGTGTAATTATTTTTTGATAAAATTTCACACTTGCTTTCCTTTTTAATATTTTTAACACTTTTTGAATAAAAAAACATGAGTTTTAGACAAAGACACATGATTTGACTTCATCATTATTGCGCATTAATCAGCGCTGCAAAGAGCGCTTCAATCATAGCATCTTTGACCGCTGTTCCCAAAAAAAATCCCATAAAAAATGTGAAAATGAAAATTTCCGATATTTTTTTGATGTTCACTTCCGATTTTTTTTGTTCATTTTGTTTCACATAAATAAAGTTTTGTAAAGTAAAACGAATGAATTTTTTTGTTATATTTTTTTAAATTTTAGTTATTTGATTTCAACTTTGAATTTACAGCATCTTTATTCTGCTTAAATCAGCTCTACAAAGATACATGAATTCACTGCATCTTTAATCTGCTTAAATCAGCGCTAAAAAGATACATGAATTTACAGCATCTTTATTCTGCTTAAATCAGCGCTCTAAAGACACGTGATTTCAGTGCATCTAAAGAGCGCTGTTTCTGTGTATCCAACTAGCGCTCTAAAGTGGGACATCGCCTTAGGGAATCATGCATGAATTCAGCGCAATTGGATGCGCTCCTTTACTCAAGTTCCCCTTCCAAAAGCTGCTGAACGTTCAGCAAAATTTCTGCTGGGTATTTACATACGATTGTCCATTGGACTACAACAATATGTTATTTGTTGTTGTGAGTGTAATAATACCACATTAGGGTTATTCATCACTATTGCGTGCCAAAAATAATTATGTTACGTTGTTATCCAAGTTACAAATCGAAGTGGCAAACCTTTTTGGTTTTAAGAAAATAAAAACAGTAATTCTTATTTTCTTTTTTGTTAATCGTTAGGCTATATAGTCAAACTGAGGTGGCGTCTTACATTATTTTTAAAATTAGACACCAGCCTTAAAACGTTATCATGTTAAAAAATAAATAAAAAATATTACATTTTTGAAATATTTTTGTTTGCTTTAAGCTTTAGCCAAAATAAAATCGTAAAGGAATTTTTCTTAAGAAAAATAGATTTCTGGAAAAATTATAAAATTCTTCAGTAAAAAAAAATATTTTTTAAATTACTTTAAAGATATTAAATTTATCATCTAGCATAAAGTGAATGCAGCAAAAAAACTTTTGGTATAAACAAACTCTTACAAACAAACCTTTAAACATTAACCCAGGTGTTCTATCAAGTTTTAGCTAACGAGTAAATGGAGTTATTAAAAAAAAGAAAGAAAAATATATTAAAAAAAACACGTTAAATTTTAATGCAGTCTGCAAAAAAAAAATGAAAAGAAACTTAAAATCTTAAATTTTTCTTAGTCTTTCTTTTAGATAAACCTTAAATATAGTCATTATAACTGTAATGAAAAGAAAAGAACAAGAAAACTCAGTTAAGGCATTAATTTTTTTGCGGTGTTTTTATTTTTATCTCACGACTTAAGTAGAATTGTCTGTCTTAAGATTTGCTTTTCTTTCCAAATATCTTATGCTACCTTAAACATTTTTAATTTAGCAAGTTTTTGGTTTCTCCTTTTACTTCTACTGTTTAATTTTTTGTGTGAGTTAATTGCATTTTTTTTTTACTGCTATTTTTTTACTTCTTTTTTTTACTTCTTTTTTGGTGTAATGAATGAAATTTAAAGAAGGAAATAAAAAAACAAAAAAACTCACTACCTTTAGGGGTTCTAATGACTGCTGGTGTAGTGGTGTTGATATCTTTTTTTCTTTATCTTTGAAAAACTTTGTGGTGTATTTTAATGAAAAGACTCATCAGTATTGTCGATTTTAAGACTAATTTAATTATATAAAATAAAAATCAAAGATTTAATAATTAATTAAATTAAACTGAATAATATACATTTAAAACCGTTAAGGGTTTATTAATCGATGTTGCGTTTAAAAATAAATCGTCATTTTTGCTATCGAAACATTCCTGGATTCTGTGAGATTTTTTTCTAAAAAAAGCTTATAGCACAGTGATACAAAATCGACTTTCCGAATCAAAATGGGATGAAACCAAAAGCAAATAAAAGTTGACATTTTGCATATTAAACCCCTTTTTTCTTAATTTTTCCACACGCATTTAAAGTTGGTGATTTTTAAGCATTTAAAGTTTTTGTGTACTAAACATGTCCTATTTTAGGGCACCTAGTTGTGCCCTTATTGGATATGTGGGGTCCTACGTGCAAACTTTAGCTTGAAATTACGTTAGCTATAACCGGCATGATTTTAGCTGCAATCGGTCCAGTACCTACTTACTAGAGTTCTCAAACGATTAAGAAAAATTTGATTAATCGATCAAACAAAACCAAACTCTTGTTCAATTAATTTAAAAATTACGATATTCGAATTACGAATAAATCGATTAATTTATGTCAATTAATCGAAAAATTATATTTTTTGCCCTCCAACTACAGTATCGAAATATCGGCCTAGGACCTAATAAAATATATATGGTCAAATCGGGCACAATGAAAATTTTTTTTTTAGATTTTCCTAGTTTTTTTTAACGTTTTTAGTACCCTTCAAAAACTCCTTCGTGGTAAATTTTCAGATTTTTTTGATGACCCGTTCAAAAGATATCGAATTTTTAAAAATTGGTAGTTTGTTCCTTTACTCAAACTTCTTTTACTCATAACTTCTTCAATAATGGTGCAAATTTCAAATTTTTTTTTTCAAAAATTTTTTTTACGTACTTTTTAAAAAAAAATCCCAAAAATTCTTAAAAGCGCTCTAGCATGCGATTTTTAAGTTTTAAAATTTAAATCTCATTTTTGAAAATGTTTGTACTCTTCAATTTTTTTTAAATTTTTTTGTGTAAAAGTTCTATCGATTCTACAAATTTTTTGCCCAGGAGGATCGTGGGATAACGATTATTATCGTTATTTATGGTAATTTTCCAATCTTAAAATCATTTCTACTGCTCCAATGGTGTGTCATAGAGGGGTCATTTATAAGACAGACCCCCATTAATTTTTACGTCTTAACATTTCCAATTTCTAAGGGGGCTCCCACACAAAACGACATTTTTTTAAATTTTCTCCAACCGCACTAACTGCCCTAATAGTGCCCTTAGAGCAACCAAATGTATGACCGACCCACAATATTTTTTTAGTTCAAACATTTTCTGTGAACACACCTACCCTTTATCTCTAATTGTTAAGGCGGCTCCCATACATTTTTTTTTATTTTTTGTAAATTTGTTTATTTAATCAGCTTCTACCGGTCCAATGGTGCGTCCGAGAGGGGTTATTAGTGAGACCGACCCCCATTTATTTTTACCCTACAACATTTTTTTAAAACATACCTACGCCCTATCTGCACTCCCTAAGTATGCTCCCATATAAATAACAGTTGGAGCAAATTTTATAAAAATGTAATTTTTGTCTTCCACCTTAAAAAACTTTAAACTGAATAAAAATATTTTTTAATAATCACTTTTTATTCGTTAATCTTATCGATTAATCAAATAATTACTTAGATTTAATCGTTTGATCGAACGAACAAAAACAATTATTTGAATAATTCGAACAAAGTTGAAAAGCGAATAATTGACAACTCTACCAGTGTTGCCAGGTACTTTTTTTCTTCCCCCTAAAAAAATTTCAAAAACCCCCAGATTAGGCGATTTTCAAAAAAAAAAACCTAAACTTTTTAAAAAAAAAAAAATTTATTTAAAAAAAAAATTTAGTTTTTAAAAAAAAATAAATTTTTGCTAGTTATATGAAATTAAATCAAAATATATTTTTTTGTTTAGCCTTACAAAATGTGAAAAAACCCATAGATTTGAGCTATTTTGGAAATAAAACCCCTAAAAATTTTAAAATAAGAAAATACAGATATTTATTAAATTCAGAAGATCAATCAATATCAAAATTATGTAAATTGCCGAAATAACCAAACAAAGTATATTGTCGCAACACACATGGACCATTCTTTGTCAAATCAATCAAAAATAAAAGTTTTCTCAACCCCCTCCGATTTTGATCAAATTTGGTTTATTTGTTACAGAAATTGTAAGTGATAAACTAACATAGAAATTTTCTGAAGGCTCCACGGATTTTTTCGAAAACTTTTCTGTTTGTAGTAGTCTTGTAAATTATTTGTAGCTGCAATCGAACGCATGATATTAAATTTTGAAGGTGGTAAAATGTTGCGATTTTGAGATTCTGATGGAAATTGTGACCTCCGTGTTTTCGGCCCCTATTGACTTGCACGGCTGAAAATTGTATTTGTCAGTTTTTCACTTAGTTTAACAACAAAACCAATATTCATCAATATCAAAGGGATCAGGAAAATTCATGATTGATTTTACGGAAAACGACCAACTTACTAGATGTCATTAGAAATATCTAGCACATCATTCCAGGGATGAGATATGAACATTTCTTTTTGGTATCGAAAATGATTTAAAAAGTACTTTCCAATGTACTAATTTTTTTCTTGATAATTTTTTTGAAACCAAAAAATTCGTAAAAATGAGAATAAATGATCTTTAATGGATCAAAAAAATAATAAAGATGTTTTTTAGTAAGAAGATTTTTTATATTGGACTGCATTTGAAATTTTTGAATTCAACATTTTAACTACTCGTATAAGATATCAAACTCGTTTCTTTACTAAGGGAATATCAACGTTCTTTTCAACATCAAAAAGTATCAAAAACAAGTTCATTTGTATCAACTTTTCCATCCCTGCATCATAATCTCATTTGTACTATAAAAATTTGCAACAAATTGAAATATTATTGAGCAGAACTTATTTCGCATTTCTTGGTTCTTGAAAAATTCTCATAGTTTATTTTACAAATTTTGTATTGTATATTTTAATTTTTGAAAAATAATTTTTTTTTAAATATTTGAATCAAAAATATTTTTTTAAAATACCCCCTAAACTTTTTTTAAAAAACCCCTAAAAAAACCCCCAAAAAAATATTTCAAATTTTAACCCCCTTAAAAACCCCCAAATGAGAAAAATCCCCTAAATCTGGCAAAACTGAACTCTACTACTTACTGAATAGTCAAATTATTAAAAATAAACCACCGTGCACCGTTGCGTATGATTGTTCTTTAAACACAATAACAATATTAAGCATACGCCCTTATACATACAGTTTTCAATCAATTATAATCAAATTATTATTATTACAATGTGCTACAATGTGTTAGAACATACACTCAAAATAATTCTACAGTAAAAGGTTTAGTAAGTGATATTGTACCAAAATCTACTAATTGGTTACTAATTTTAGTATCTTCAAAGTACTAACATTAGTAATTTTTACTGGTTTTGACTAATATTAGTTAAAAATTTTAGTATTGGTTACCAATTTCTGCACTAGGTCCTTTTGGACTAAAATTAGTTAAATTTTTAGTATTGAATACCCACGTTTTTTTTTGGGTGTACATATTTTTCCATATATTGGTCTTAAAAGCTTATTTTTGCATATTTCAGTCTTAAAAGCATATGTTACCATAAAAGCATATTTTTAGGGCATAAATTAGTGTTTTAGGAGCATATTTTATGAAAAACTGAATATTTAGAGAGCAAAGTATAAAAAACTTTATGTATTGGCAAAAACAGAAAAAAAAATTTGTTAAAAAATTTTGAGGAACTTTTATATGATCAATTTGCATGATTAATTTCTGTAATCAAATTTAAAAAAATTATATTTAAATCATTTTTATAAATAATTTTAAAGAATAACTGAACTATATTTTTTAAATTATTGTTTCTGTAAAGACAGTCGAGGCTCAGGCTCTAATTATAATAATTTATTATAATTTTTTGATTTGTTTTATATGGTTTTAAATTGAGAAAAGTGTGAAAGAAAAATTTTTAATTTTTCTAAAAATTTAACAGCATATTTTCAGTTTTTTTCTGCATATTTTAAGCGCATAAAAAGGTTTTTAGAGCATATTTTGGGTTCCCCTAATTATGATAACATTTTTCTGAAGATTTGGGTTTACTTGTATTTTTTAGAAAAATTATGTTATATTCATTTGCCATTCAATGCAAAACGAATTGAAATATCGGTTGAGGACCCCATTAATTTTATATATTATTGATGCATTTTTAAGACACTCTAGCTATACACATCTGTCTGCGGAAAGCAAGATTCAGTCCAAACCAAAAGAGCTTTGGTAAATGAGTGCAAAAACAAGTGAAAAAAGTGGTTTTACATTTTGGAGAGTTGTTTTTTGACTTGATTTATGTACATTTGATAAACAAATGGAACATTTTTATGTGAAAAGTTCTGACTTGTTGAAAAAGTAGTTTTGTTCGGTGGAAAGCAAAATTCAGTACATACCAAAAGTTCTCTAAATTTGGTAAAGGAGTGTACTACACTAAAAAAAAAAATATTGTAAAACTAGCAAAAAAATGGTTAAAATTAGCAAAAAAAACTGTAGTTTTGGACGTTGCAAAAATTTTGGTAATATTAGCAAAACCATTTTGCTAATCAAAAAATTAGGAAAAAAAATGGTAAAATTACAAGAATACCATTTTATTTTTGTAAAAAATCAACCTTGTAAAATTATCAAAAAATATGGTAAAATTACCAAAAAAAAAAAATGGTAAAATTGAAATGGATAAAAAAATTGTAATTTGGTAAAAAAACTGTTTTATTTAGTAATTTTTTTTCTCTGATTTGTAGTTGATTTAAAATTTGGCGAATATACTAAAAAAATGTTTGCCTGTTTTTGAGCACCACGTTCTTTAAATGTAGTAATAGAAGCATCAACTATTACTTCAGTTGTTGGATGGTTTCTTCGGCTTGATGGTGGCAGCATCTTCTTTTGCCTTCTTCTCAGCAGCTGTAGTTACAGTAACTGGACTTCCAACAACATCAAAATCCAAAATGATTTTTTTTTCACTTAAACACTTTAAACAAAAAACTTAAAGAACAACACCACTTTTTTTATTTTTTTTGCGTCATTTTTTTAACCTAAGTAGAACAAATGAGAATTGCGTAGTAGTCTACACAAGAAATTTCTTACATTTTCAGGTAAAATTTGTAAAAAATTAACAATTTTTTTTCGAATTTTTAATTTTTTTCACATGTATTTAAAAAAAAAATAAAAAATAAACTTTTGGATATTAAAGATTAGCTGGGCTATTCATAATGAGTAAATTAAATCTAATGTAGGTTTATTTGACTGATATTGCATGAATATTTGTCAAATAAACCTACTTTAAGTACACTTTAAGTATTATGAATAAAG
Source organism: Pegoplata infirma (assembly GCA_963921195.1). NCBI lineage: Eukaryota > Metazoa > Arthropoda > Insecta > Diptera > Anthomyiidae > Pegoplata > Pegoplata infirma. The sequence goes on along the minus strand of OY992536.1, from coordinate 227,530,073 downwards.
GCCTAGATATCTAACTATGTGTTAACATTTTAAAGAAATAATTTTTCAAAATTATCAAATTTTTATTAACAATTTAGGTGGCAAATTTTAAAAAATTTTCATATAAAATTAGCAAAAAATATGGTAAAATTAGCAAAAAATATGGTAAAAAATACCAAAAATTGTGTAGCCTATTTTTGAGCGAACATTCAGTTGATGGATGGCTACTTTGCTATGGTGTTGGCAGCATCATCAATCTGCAATGAGTTTTTTTTTCACACTAGAACACTTTAAACAATTTTTTTTTTCTTAAAACTAAGAAAAAAAAATAAAAAGTATTACCATTTCTTTAAGAAAAATACTAATATTTTTGCTAAAATTATAGTAAAATAAAAAAAAAAACTAGCAAGAAAATATAGTAAAAGTACCACAAAATTTTTGTATTTTCCAATAGTAAATTGCCAACAAAAACTGTAAAAGTTAAATTTTTACAATTTTTTTTGCTAAAGTTTGGTTGAAGTAAATTACAACACCTTTTACTAATATTTTGACTTAGTTATTTTTTTGAGTGTACTTAGGTTGTAAGTGGCTGCTGACGTTTTACGTCAACACACGTAGACTCTGAGGTCCATTGTGATTTGAGTGTACTTAAGAGAAAAACATTTTTTGTCAGAAATTTAGAAAAAGTTGTTGTGAAAAAAAAATTAGAAAAAAAAATTAAAAAAAAATTTAAATTTTGATGAAAAAAATGTTTTTGATGAAAAAAAAAACAAAAAAAATATTAAAAAAATATTAATAAAAAAAAAAAATTAAGGAAAAAAATATATATTGGAAAAATATAAATAAATTTAAAACAAAAAATAATTTTCTTGAAAATTATACTATGAGAATATCATGGTTTTAATTAGTAAAGAAAATAATGACCTCGAGCCAGAATAAACACCCTCAAAATATAATATTTTAAAGGTCGAATAAAATAATTTTTATTTTTTAATAAAAATTAAATAGAATTTGATCATAATGGTTGGCACGCCATAGTGATGAATAACCCTAATGTGGTATTATTACACTCACAACAACAAATAACATATTGTTGTATTCCAATGGAAAAATGTTTCTTCGTCTTTCTAATTCCCATTGTGGATAGAGTCGAATATATATTAATATTTTAGTTTGTGCACAAACGATTTGTCATTTGACTCGTTTGCTACTTTGTAGTAAATCGTTTCTATTTTTGCTTAATAATCTTGACAATGGAATCTGACAAATTCCGAAACACGTGTCGATTAAGTCTTGCAAAAATGACCAACATAAATAAATTTTAAACAAAAAACATTTTTTTTGAAAATTATACTATGAGAATATCATGGTTTTAATTAGTAAAGAAAATAATGACCTCGAGCCAGAATAAACATCCTTAAAATATAATATTGAAAAAAATGATAAAAAATATTTATGAAAAATAAATTTGATGAAAAAAAATTTAATAAAAAATAAAATAAATGAAAAAAAATTTATGAAGAGAAAACTTTTGATTAAAAAAAATTTTGATGAAAAAAACTTTTAGTTGAAAAATACTTTAGTTACTTTTAATCACCAACTGGTGAAAAATGTTTTTATTAACATTTTATTACTAATACAAATATTTTTACTAATACAAATAAGATCGCAAAAATAAATTTTAAGATTTAATGCAATAAATCCCCCAATTCTCAATTTCCTTTTTCAAACAACAAAAATTATTTTAAAGAAGAAAATGTCATAGCTTAATAGATTGCTTAAATAATCAAACTTTGTTTTTCTATTCCTGAATTCCTTTTCTTCAAAATCATGGTAATTTTGCCCGCTTCAAATGGCAACCTGATTTTTATTTCAGCTGACACTTGCTATAACAAATAATGTCAAAGAAACCCCTGCTAAAAAATTTGCGACAAACACATAAAAAAAACTGTAAGAATGGCAAAAGAAAAATACACAAAATCAGTGTCAGATTGGCTTACACACGTAGAATTTTTTCCACACGAATTGTACACAAATGTTGCAAAAATGCTGTATTATTTAAGAAAATGAAAAAAAAACACTAAATCGGAAAATGTTTAAAAAAATACACAAGTGGTTTAATAACACAGAAAAAAAATTTTTGTGCCATAACAAAGTCTCAAATAAATTTTCTGAATTTGTAAACAAAAAATATTTTTATTTGAAGTATTGATTTAGATATTTATTGTATTGATTAAAAATGGAATCTGACAAGTTCTGAAATACGTGTCTGCCAAATCTTCCAAAAATAACCAAGATAAATAAATTTAAAACATACATTTTTTTTTTTTTAAAACTTATGTATAAGAATATCATTTATTTAAATAATACAGAAATATGACCTCGAGCTAGAATAAACCTACTCAAAATGTAATACACTAAAAATTTAATCATTATTTAATTAGATTAAAATTTAAATCAATATAACAAATTTCTTAACTAGTCTTAACCTCAACAACTAAAAAAAATCAGCAAATTAAAAATAAACGCGAATTATTGCTAAATTAGTGCTCTTCCGTAAAATTATTGCATTTTTTTTTTTTTACAAAACTGTAAATTTTTTTTCTGTGCCGTAAGATGAACATAAAACTCTTAACTTTTGCAAGCATTTGTCATTACAATGCCATGCGAGAAGAAGCCAAATGAGATGAACATAACGACACAAATGCCAAAGTTGGCAACATAATGTCACGCACTCATTTTTTTTTTTTTAACAAAACGAAAACAAGTTAAAAAAATCACGAAAACAAAGGAAATGCCTTTTTTATTTGATTCATCTTTCTCTCCTTCTCAATTTTGACATACATAAATGAAATTTTAATATTTGTAACATTTTTATTTGACTTTAAAAACTTCTTTCGATTTGACATGAAGCTACGCATAGTAAACAAACACTTGAGCAAATTTATATAGCACACTTTGAGACATTATTCACATTAAAGTTTTAAATATAGTAATAATATATGTATATTCGATTAGATTATTATTAAAGTAAAACTATTTCAATTAAAACATTAGATATGAAAAATTATTTCTTATACCCGTGTAAAAATCGATTAAATCTTGTCAGATCTGATTTTATCTGATAATATATGTTTGTATATAATTATATCTGATGAGATATAACTAAATATCAATTTTGTGGCAATGTTAACCACATCCAAGATATAATTAGATCTCGATTTTGGCTATTGCCGATATAATTTTATGCAATCAAATACGATCATATATATAAATATATATGAACAGATCGCATAAGATCTAATACATTACACGATATAGAAATAGTTCAAAATTCATAGAAATTTTACCTATTTCAGGGATTTACTTATTCTGAGATATTTTTATATAAAGGGTTATACTAAAACTTTTTTTCACATCCCGAGTAAAAATGAATTATATATAGCCGTGACAAATTATATCCAAAATATGGTGGACACAATTGTTTCAAATATTGTCTTCGGTTATCCTACAAGATCTGAACAGATAGTCTTATATGTAATATGATACGTAAAATGTGTCTATCTGGATTTATCAGTTTGATCCGGATGGATACAATATAAAATAAATTGAGATTATAAGACATAAATATATATGGTTAGATATAAAGTAACACGTTAATTTTTTTTCCTTTTGGTTAAAAGAAGGCCACCAAATTAAAAACTTTTTTATTTGCTATTTAATTTTCAACCACTGTACAAATTAAAATGTTACAAAAATATGTTTTCACCTTTGTCAAACAGATACACATATGTATTAAGATAGCAAAATACTTTTAAAGAGTCATTGAATACTCAGTGTTACTACCACCTCCACCTCCATTTACCAAAAAAAAAGTACTGAACAAGACAAAAAATATAAACTAACAAACAAAATACATACAAATGTATATGAGGCATACCACATCAAATGACCGGCTACAGAAAAACATGTGTATCATGAATTTCTGAATAGGTTGTATTGATAGCATAACATGTAACTGAGAAAATTGTGTTTTTGGTTTTTGAATTTTTTAAAAACTGGATAAAGAAAAACTTCAAAATTTCCCTTCAAAACGATATATATTTTGATGTCGTTTATGTATGTCAATCGTTTTGGTTTTACGTTATTAGCAGCCAGGACTTAGGAGGCGTGGTTAAATATTGGAAATATCGTCAAATTTGTTTATTGTTCAATTGATTAAATATTTATCAAATTAAAACGGAATGCACCACAATTTTAGTAATTAACATTCTTGTATATTTTCTATGAGCTATCGATTAAAAGTTTTTATTTTGGAGAATTTGCAGAACTCTGAAATTTTCCATTCTTTGAAAAAGTCAAAATAAAAAAGAAAATTCTCCTCTTTTGAATTTTGTTTTAGTTAAGAAGCAAATCCATGGGAAATTTAACTGGCGGATCACCGAGTTTGTTATTTTCTGGTTATTGGATAGAGCTTAATAAATGATTGAAAACAATATTTTTTTTTAGGATCAATACTTTGAAGATATGGGCGTTTAAAAAAGCTTTTTGACTTTAAGACATTTTTTATAATATTTTTACTCGGGAACCATAAGTCGGGTGAAAAAACATATAAAAACAATATTGTAGATGTAGATGATATTATGGAGATTTAAAATTTATTAAAAAAAATTCAACAAAAAATCTTATAAACAATGGCCCGTACCACAAAAAAAAAAAACTATTTTAACAAAAGTTTTATTTAAATTTAAAATTTTCAATACATTTTTTGAAAGTCGATTTTAAAAACAAAAACATTTTGTATGGAAATAAAATTAAAAGCTGATTTTAAATACATTTTATTTTTCTATGGTAAGGCTGAATATTTGAATGTCCTTTTTTCCTGGAAAGGATTTCCAAAACCAAAATTTTGTATTAAAGATTAGATTACCCTTTTAATGCTGTAAAAATTTCAGAGCGTTGTTTTTCAAAAATTTTTGTTGAAATTTTTTTTAACATTTTTTTTTTTGTTTCTAAATTTTAAGTAAAAAAAAAACGCTTTTCTAACGCCCATATCTTCCAAAGTATTGATAAAAACATATGGTTTTCTATCCTTTATGAAGCTCCGTCAAATTACCAAAAATTAACAAAATCGGTGATCCGCCAGTTAAATTTCCTACACTAAGAAAAAAAAATATTAAAATCAAACAGAAACAACTTTAAATTAAATATAAAACAGTGACGAAATAGAACAAAGTTTGTTTTTATTTAATTTAAATATGTTTCTAGTTGTTTTTAACATGGCACGATTAGTAGACAACATTTTAAAATTGAGATGTAACAATATTGTTTTAAAATTGGCCATGCTAAATTTAAATATGCAACAAATTTTAATTTAAAATTGACCAATATTAATTTAAGTATGGGACATTTTTTTCTTTTGCAGCTTTTTACTTACCTAAAAACCATGAAATTTAAAATAAAACAGTACACATTTTTGTTTTAAGTAGTTTTTTTTATTTTTAAATTGTTTTTACAATATTTTTTAATAACACAGCAAAAAAATTAACACTACTCTAATTGTACATCTAAGGGTAGAATTACATCTAAGGCTTTGGCTTTAAATATTGCTTGTTGGCTTTGGTTTTTGCTATACATAAAAAAATCAAAGCCAATGCCTTGGATGTACTTCTACCCTAATTGTAGCACTACATCTAATTACAACAAATGTAATTAAATCCCAAAAATAAAAAACAAACACATTTAGATTAATTATAAGTACCATATATAAAAAACTAAGTTTTCATTTTCTGCCAATTACATAGATATATCCTCTCCTCGTTGTCTCTGTCTTTATTTTTTTCACTTGGTATTTTACTTTTCACTTTTTCAGTTTATTTTTGTTTTTGTTGTTAATAATTTTCTTTTTCACTTTAGTTTTTTAATTTTACTTTAGTTCATTTAATTAATTTCATTTAAAAATCGTCAAATTTAGGGATGTGAAAAAATTTACGTCTTTTTGTAATGAAACAATATTTTAACATTGTATCTACTTAAAATAACATTGCCCAACTTTACCATTTGACATTTAAAAAAACTTTAAAATACAAATATTTGAATAAGATTTTTTCAAATTTTTAACGACTTTTAATGACAGCATATTAGATTTAAAGTGATCAATTTTAAATTAAAATTGTATGCAAATTTAAAACAAACATATTTTGTTAAAATCAATCAAAAACAATATTAAAATTCAAAATTTTCCAAAAATATGTAGCATACTTAAAATAAACATGAACATATTTGATATAAATTTGTTTTTTTCCCTCAGTGTATGGAATTGCCTCTTACAAGAGAAGTATCTCAACTCTTATGAACCGATTTGCCTGAAACTTAAAATATATATTAAAGAGATGATTTTAAGGTAGGGGTGTCTCGGCTTATCGGTCATATCGGTGTTTAAAAATTTCGTTGTCCCCTTATGAAACCATGTGGACCTTCGGGAAAATTTTGATAACTTCCGAACTAACAGGAATATCATCTAGGGCAAAAATACGGGTCGACTTAAATTTAATAGAGATTATTTCTTATCCATACGGATATCGTAGGTCTATGTCTTTACATAAGTACCTCCCAAAATTTAGACATTTTCCTGAAAGAAATATTTAAAGAAGCCGAATTTTTACAAGGTTTTTTCACCACTGGATAGGCATTAAAAAAACCTTTCTTCTCATATGAAAACATCATATAGTTTCTTAAAAAGAAATAACTGAAAAATCCAAAAAACGTTTTTTTCGCCATTTTTTGACCCATGTTTTAAACTCCTAAATCCCTGATATGGCCAATAAGCCGAGACACCCCAACCTTAGAATTGTCTCTTTGATATATATATTAAGTTTCAGGCAAATCGGTTTATAAGGGTTGAGATACTCCCTTGTTTGATGTTTGTCTATTCTCAACTGTATTTTTCGTTTTTTTTTTCGGGAAAATCGCATTTTAATATTGAATTTCATAACAAATTTGTAATTTATTGTATTCAACATAGCGTATGAGTAACATTTTAAATTCAAATGCGATTTTTTCAAAAAAAAAAAAAATAGAAAAGCGCTCTCCTGTTGGGTGCTTGATAAAATAACTTTTTAAAAAAATGGAAAATATCAGAAAAGTGTTCTGAAAATTTTAGAAAAAAAACTATCGATAGCCCATAAAAAAAATATGCTTTACAACAATGTAAATTTTAGACAGTGTTCGATACCGTTACCCTTTCAATACCAGTACGGATTAAAAACCCGCAAATATTTACTACCGTTACCGTACCAATATCGAAATAAAAAATTTTAAATCCCGTTACCGATAAAAAACCATTACTTTTATTCGGATTTTAACCGGTATTATATAGGTTTTGTTTTGGTTGTCCTTTGTGACCCCCATTTCCCGGTTCTCGGTATTCCCACGAAAACCGGTATTCCCGGTTCTGGTACCGGTTTCCAAGTTCTAAATATATTCCCGGGAATAGCGGTAATCCCGGTTCTGATCCTGGAACTGTAAAATAGTTAAAACACACTACTTTATCAGTATATCAGAAATATTTAGTTGTGTTTGTAAAATTATCTAAAAATCATGTAACTTTTTTTTCATAAAAAAAAATGGAAATGGTATTTTTCACATGTTTTGTATTTTTTTTTTTTTTGACAAAAGCGAAGAAAAAATTTTAATTGTACAAAATTTTACAAAATATACATACCGGGAATACCGGTATTTCCGGGAATAATTCAAGACCAGGTAATACTGAGAACCGGGTATTCCCGGTACTACGGTACTGACCGTAGGCCCTAGTTGTCCTAATGGTACTTATTTTAAATTTTTTGCATATAAAAAACAGAGTAAAATATTTTTAGTGTACGTAAATAAAAAAAAAAATTGTGTTCATTGTAAATCGGAATATTTTTGTGCAAAAACAATGAAAAAATCTGTCCAACAAATGATCATATTCGCAATTTACTAAATTATGTGGTAATCGGTCCAACCAATGATCACATTCGCAATTTACCTAAAAATGACTGAAGAGAAAAGTGAGTGTCACGTAATGTAAGCATTTTTCAGTGTTGCTGGCTTTGTCATGTGGAAATCGGTCCAACCAATTATCACATTCGCAATTTAAATAAAAATGTTTGAAGAGAAAAGTGAGTGTCACGTAATGTAAGAATTTTTCAGTGTTGCTGGCTTTGTCATCCACGCAAGTAAGTGTGGAGAGGTGGTTCTATGGAATTAAATACATAATCAGCCGAAGTCTTACAGTGTGAAGAAAAACTCTGTCGAAAAATCTGTAAAACAAATTTCAGTTTGAATTAGAAAACTTTTAAAAGATTTTTCTGCTAAAATGAATACTTTAACTTAATTCTTTGTCATTAAATTTAAAAAAAATGCTGACTTAAATTTTTTTTTTGTTCAAATTTTAGCAGACTATTTTTTAATTTTACAAAAAAAATTTTGGCATTTTTTTTTTAATTTCTGTCTAATTTAAACGATATAGACTAAACATTACTCGAATGTGAAAAAATCAGCTGACTATTTTAATAATTTTACTGAAATTTTCTTGAAAAAAAAAATTATTAAAAAAATGTTTTTAAAGTTTATTGAAAAACTCCGCTTCTTTTTTTTAAACAAAAAAAAAGTATTTTTTTACTTAAATAAAATGCAAAATCAGAAGATTTTTCATCTTAAATCAGCAGATTTTCTGTTTTGACAGATTTATTTGCAAACTCTACATGGTTCGTTCTATGTTATTTTTTTTATGGTTTATCCAGACAGAAATTTAGCAAACCGCGTCAGCAAAACTCAGCAGATTTCTTAAACGGCTCAAAATGCAGATATTTTTGCTGAATGGACAGACATCTTATAAACACTTTAAAAATCAATAATTTATTTTTGAATTACAATATTGCGTGAATATTTACTAAAATTTATTTAGTTAATTAGTCTAAATCAGTTTTTTTTTTTTTTTTTCAATTTTATTAAACAAATTTTTGATTTTTTAACATAGTATTTGGTAAATTTTATTCATACAACCGGTACGTACCGGTATCGTTGTTTCAGTAACGGTTAAGCGTTACCTAAATAATCCAAAATACCGTTACCTTTACCATTACCGATTTAAAAAATATGTTATACCAATACCGTTATTCATTTCGGTTGCCAACCCTAATTTTTGGTATTGTGGTACATTCCGTTTTAATTTGATAAATATTTAATCAAGTCAACTAAATACAAATTTGACAATTTTTTTGATATTTAGTCACACCTCCTAAGCCTAGGTTTTAAAAAATTTAAAAACCGAAAACGCAATTTTTTCGGAGTTCCATATAGGGCTATCAGTACAACCTATTCAAAAATTCGTGTGACACATGTATGTATATTTCGCTGGACATTTGGAGTGAAATGCCGCATATGTGACACTAGAGTGACATTTGTTCTTTAATTTTTAATTTGTTCGGACAAATTTTTATTCTACTAGACCTAAAATTAATGTTGTACACTCAAAGAACTATGATTCATAATATTGATGAAACGGTTTTATCACTTCTGTCATCAATTTTGATGACAAATTTTAAATGGAAATATATAGAAAACCGCTCAACCGATTTCAGAAATTTTTAATATTTGTTTGGGATATTCGTGTTTAGCGCATGGTAATTAATTAATATGACTAGTCGCAAGATATATTTATATTTTTATTTTTTAAATTTCAAATATCCAAATTTTAATTTCATCCGATTGGCCTCAAATTTGTATCAAACAAGTTTATAGGTGACTAAAATTTTTTCCCGGACGTTCCAAATCGGAAGAAAAACTTTTTTTCCATACAAAAAACGCCTGTCTGATGTGACACCTTGTGTTTTTCTATAACATTTATTTGCACTTTACACACAATTGAGAAAGCGTTTTTTAAACATTTGCCAGCCATACCATTTTATTTTTTATGTTTCATGCCAAAAGTGTACGTATGGTTGTTCTATTATGGTTGTTCAATTGTTAAAGCCTTCTTAAATATTATTTTGTAAGTGAGTAGATGAAGTGAGTGTGTGTTGGTATGTTTAATGCTATCTATGGGGCATTCCATGTGAAATCGGACACTTTGAAAAACTTTTTTTTTAGATTTTCCCAATTTGTTTACAGTTTTTAGTACCCTTCGAAAACTCCTTTGTGGTAAATTTTCAGATTTTTTTGATGACCCGTTCAAAAGATATCGAATTTTTAAAAATTGGTAGTTTGTTCCTTTACTCAAACTTCTTTTAATCACAACTTCTTCAATAATGGTCCAAATTTCAAATTTTTTTTTTAAAAATTTTTGTTTTTCTAAAAAAAAAATCCCAAAAAATTCTTAAAAGCGCTCTAGTATGCGATTTTTAAGTTTTAAAATTTAAATCTCATTTTTGAAACTGTTTGTACTCTTCGATTTTTTTGTAATTTTTTTGTGTAAAACTTCTATCAATTCTACAAATTTTTTGCCCAGGACGATCGTGGGATAACGATTATTACTATTTTTTAAAATTTTTTGAAAAAATTTTATTGTAATTTTCCAATCTTAAAATCATTTCTACTGCTCCAATGCACAGTGGTAAATTCCGGCCAAAACCCTATAACTTCTTTAATTTTCTATGTAAACTTATAAAATGTTGTAGGTAGGTTAAGTATATAATAATAAACCGATTTCGCGAAAAAAAAAAAATTTCCGCGAAATTTTTTTTCCGCGAAAATTTTTTTTTTTGTTCGCGAAAATTTTTTTTTTGAAGGTGTTTTAAGATGTTGTGTCTTAATCGTCAGTATTTCATCCATCTTCTTTTTTATGTGTTTTCCACGGCTCAAAAAGCTCTTTATTTGATATAAATGACCCAAATTTAAAAGGCTCTAACTGAAAGACTTGGTTAAACTTGGTACTGATGTAAATTAGTACTTACTTGGGAACCCCTATACTAATTTGTGGTATATCCACTTAAGAGCAATTTTGAGCAAAAAGTATTTTTTTGGGCTTTCCAAAGTTTGTATTTTTTATAAATTTGTTATTTTTATACCCTCCACTCTAGTGATAGAGGGTATATATAAGTTTGTCATTCCGTTTGTAACACCTCGAAATATTGGTCTAGGACCCCATAAAGTATATATATTTATGATCCTCGATCGATTTTAAGTCGATCTAGCGATGTCCGTCCGTCCGTCCGTCCGTCCGTCCGTCTGTCTGTCTGTCTGTCTGTCCGTCCGTAGAAAACACGCTAACTTTTGAAAGGCTTTACAGAGACTACTAAAGTTTGGCATATATGTTTGTCATTTACCTGGTCAGGTTGGTATTGCAATCCAGCCAAATCGGTCCAGTGGTTCAAAAGTTATGAGCAAAAGATTAAATTTCGGCAAGGGTGTTTTGCGAATTTTCGAGATAAAAAACACGATAACTTTCGAAAAACAATAATGAGACTGCTGAAGCTTGGCATGTATCTTTGCCGTTCCCCGGGTCTATTTTGTATTAAATTTTAGCTCAATCGGTCCAGTGGTTCAAAAGTTATAAGCAAAACCCTGAATTTCAAATTTGTTTCATCTAAAATCCCACGTGTTTTAACAAGTTTTAAAAGCATTGGTGGTAACTAAACAATGCTTTTCAAACTTGTTTAATTTTAAAGCAATGCTTTTTAAACTTGTTTAGTTTTAAAAGCATTGGTAACTTAAAAATTACACTCGAAAAAAATTTTACACTCAAAAAAAATTGTACACTCAAAAAAAATTTTACATTCAAAAAAATTTACACAAAAAAAAATTTAGTTTTTTTTTACAAAAATGACAACATTTTGTGTACATACGTACGTGCATTCACTCAGAAATATTTTTACAGTAAAAAAACTTTACACTCAAAAAAAAATTAGTAATTTTTTTTTAAATAACAAAAAAAGAGTTTTTTATTCAAAATAAAATATTTCTAATCAAAATTGTTAATTTTTTCACGTTAAAAAATGTACTACCCTATAAAAAAATGCATTGTGGAGGGTATTCATAGATTCGGCAAAGTCGAATTTAACTTTTCTACTTGTTTTAGATTTATTTTCACCACCACTGTTTAAATTGATCCACGCACTCGATATTGCCAAAACGCATATGACATGTAAAAATAATGCTAAATTTTCAAAATATATCAATTTCAAGGCAAATTTTTTTTTTTAAGTTTACAGCCTACTTGGACTTCAAAGTTGCAAAGCACAACTTTTAAATTTAAAAAATAATAAATACAAATACTCAACTTTGCTTCGTTATAAAACCTAAACTAGTCAAGGGATTGGCACAAAATTTTGTAATCGCGTGTTTTGAAGTGTTAGCTCTCATTTGGCATCAATTTGGAAAAAAAAAAAATTTTTTTTTTTTTTTAGTTTTGGCCGGTTTTTACCTCTGTGCAATGGTGCGTCATAGAGGGGTCCTTTATAAGACCGACCCCCATTAATTTTTACGTCTTAACATTTCTTTGGAACAAACTAATACCCTATCTCCAATTTCTAAGGGGGCTCCCACACAAAACGACATTTTTTAAAATTTGTTCCAACCGCTCTAACTGCCCTAATAGTGCCCTTAGAGCAACAAAATGTATGATCGACCCACAATATTTTTTTAGTCCAAACATTTTATCTGAACACACCTACCCTCTATCTTTAACTGTTAAGGCGGTCCCCATACAATTTTTTTTATTTTTTGTAAATTTGTTTTATTTAATCAGCTTCTATCGGTCCAATGGTGCGTCCGAGAGGGGTCATTAGTGAGACCGACCCCCATTTATTTTTACCCTACAACATTTTTTCAAAACATACCTACGCCCTATCTCCACTCCCTAAGTAGGCTCCCATACAAAATTACATTTTTATAAAATTTGCTCCAACTGTTATTTGTATGGGAGCCTACTAAGGGAGTGGAGATAGGGCGTAGGTATGTTTTGAAAAAATGTTGTAGGGTAAAAATAAATGGGGGTCGGTCTCACTAATGACCCCTCTCGGACGCACCATTGGACCGGTAGAAGCTGATTAAATAAAACAAATTTACAAAAAATAAAAAAAATTGTATGGGGACCGCCTTAACAGTTAAAGATAGAGGGCAGGTGTGTTCAGAGAAAATGTTTGGACGAAAAAAATATTGTGGGTCGGTCATACATTTTGTTGCTCTAAGGGCACAATTAGGGCAGTTAGAGCGGTTGGAACAAATTTTAAAAAATGTCGTTTTGTGTGGGAGCCCCCTTAGAAATTGTAGATAGGGTATTAGTTTGTTCCAAAGAAATGTTAAGACGTAAAAATTAATGGGGGTCGGTCTTATAAAGGACCCCTCTATGACGCACCATTGGAGCAGTAGAAATGATTTTAAGATTGGAAAATTACAATAAAATTTTTTCAAAAAATTTAAAAAAATAGTAATAATCGTTATCCCACGATCGTCCTGGGCAAAAAATTTGTAGAATTGATAGAAGTTTTACAGAAAAAAATTACAAAAAAATCGAAGAGTACAAACAGTTTCAAAAATGAGATTTAAATTTTAAAACTTAAAAATCGCATACTAGAGCGCTTTTAAGAATTTTTTGGTATTTTTTTTTAGAAAGTACTTAGAAAAACAAAAATTTTGAAAAAAAAAAATTGAAATTTGGACCATTATTGAAGAAGTTATGATTAAAAGAAGTTTGAGTAAAGGAACAAACTACCAATTTTTCAAAATTCGATATCTTTTGAACGGGTCATCAAAAAAATCTGAAAATTTACCACGAAGGAGTTTTCGAAGGGTACTAAAAACTGTAAGCAAATTGGGAAAATCTAAAAAAAAAAGTTTTCCAAAGTGTCCGATTTCACATGGAATGCCCCCTATACATTTGACATTTTTGTGTCATCAGCTAAACACAAATTTGTTTGTCACTTACAATTTTTGTAACATGCCATCACTCAAACCCACCAGCCACCACCAGCACACTTTTCATATAAATGTGACAGTTTATTGTAATAATATTACAATAATACATACAAATACAAATACAATATATCTAAATAGATATTCGTGATTATTTTTTACTTTCACTTTAAGGTGACTTTTATATTTTGCCAAGACATGACATTTGTTTTATTTTTGTTTTATATTTAGCATGTTTTTTCTTTTTCGTTTTTTTTATAGCATTTTTTTAAGTGAGAAGGTGTTGATATTTCTATTTGCATTGTAATTTGTATACTTTATATAATCGATTTTTTTTACACAATTGAGTTTTACTTAAACGAAAAGACTATCATCATCATCAACATGATTACGAATTCGTATAAAAAATGTCAAATGTTTACACGAAACGGTAGTTAATATTTGTATACTTAAGTTTAATTGTGTGTAATTAATCGAATTATGTACTTGGAATTTTCTTAGCAATAGATTTGCTATCTTTTGCAAGTTTGCTGTAAAATATATTTAAGTAGATATATCCAATGTCATATAATCAGGTTTATATAAACAAAATTTTCGTTGATGTGAACCTTAGAATTCGGGTCTGAGAAATATCCAAGTAAAAGTTGTATTTACTAAAACAGTAATTAGTATTTACTGTTTTTTATTCGTTTTTAGTGTTTTTACTAAATACACTAAAAACGAATAAAAAAGTTAAATTCGGACTTGCCTACCACAATGATAACAATATTGCAATAAACTTTAGTCTAAATAAAAAATATTGAAAAATAAATGCTGAAAAAAATTGTTTAAACAAAAATTGGTAAAAGAAATGTATTTTAAGAATTTAATATTTTTTTAAGCTGTGGAAAAAATTTGTTTTGAAAAAAATAAATCCGTAAAAAGTGAAATAGTGTAAATTCTAACTAAAACAAGATGTCGATTAGTTAATTTTTTTTTGCAAAATTAAAAAATATATCTGGTTTTCAAATGAAATTAGCTTGAAATAAATTAGAATAAATGCGGCCGTGCTATTGGTAAAAACCTTGAGACAGATCTGTCAAAATTTGAAATTGCGGTTTTTAAAATCACTCTTTCTAGGAAAGTATAAGACTTAACCAGCACATTGTCCACATATAATTTTTCAAGAAATCTGATAACAAAAAATAAGTGTTAAGTGTTCAATTCAAGTGTTCGTATGCACAAGGTGTCCTAATTTTAGGGGTTCTGCTGTCTACCCCGTTCAACCGCTGGGCTCCAAACTTAAGATCGAAAACTTGTTAGTTTTTTTTTTAATTCCATGGACATTCTAACGATGTCCATCCGTCCGCCTGTCAATAAACCTGTAAATAAAAAACAAGTTTTTGATGAAGAAAAAAATAAAAAATAATAAAAAAAACTGATAAAACAAAAAAATTATGAAAAAAAAAATTTTTATGGAAAAAAAAAATATTTTTGATAAGAAATTTTTTTCAAAAAACTAAAAAATTTAAGAAAAACAAAATTTTTATGAAAAATAAAAATTATGGAAAAAAAGTTTTTTTAATGAAAAAATTTATTGATTTTTTTTTTTTTTTTATGAAAAGAAAAATGTTTAAAAAAAAAAATTTAGCAAAATTAAATTTTTCTTTCACACGCGAGGGTTTTTTAATAATTTTTTCGGGATTAATTTTAAACTATATATTTAAATACAAAATCGGACTTTATTGATATTATCCACTAAAAAAATGTAGTAGATAATTTCTATTATAACACCGTCCGACAAAAATAAAAAAGCCGTTGAATATCAACTGGATAATATACATTTGAAACTAGAGAATAAATATTGCAAAATTTTATTTACAGTTTTTCATTTCGTGATCCTGTTTCTTTTTAAAAGGACTTTTTAAAAGAACAAAGTTATAGAGAATTAAATTTTATAAAATATTTTTTTAATATTTGTACTTGTTCTAGGATCCTATTGATAGCAAATGAAAGAGGAGGATCTCCCTTAATTTTCATATTTCATTATTTTTACATACCAGGAAAAAGGAGGTAAGTTACGTCCATTTAAACACGTGTCCTTTAATATCATTTAAAGTGTTCAACAAAATATTTTGATAAAGTTTTCAAATGACCCTATTCACATTATTTTATCCTGATATGGCAAAATATAAAAAAAAATATGAGGTGAGATCCTCCTCTTTAATCTGCCGTCTTAAGTGTCATCCTAGGGCAATTACAAATATTTTGAAAATATTTTACAAAATGTATCCTTTAAAACTTTGAAGTCCTTTTAAAAGGAAACAGGATCACGAAGAAACAGTATGAAAAGGATCGTCCCGATAAGGCACTTTATTTTTTGCGTGTAAAGTAGTATGAAATTAAAATTCGAATTTTTTTAAATTTCTCAAACAAAATTTCCTAAAAGCATTTTAAAGATTTTTTTACTCCAAATCGAAAAAAAAACATAAACTATAAAAATAAAATAAATTTAAAATCGGCTTTTAATTTTGTTTCCATACAAATTCAGCCTTACCATAGAAAAATAAAATATATTTAAAGCCAGCTTTTAATTTTATTTCCATACAAATTGTTTTTGTTTTTAAAATCGACTTTCAAAAAATGTATTGAAAATTTGAAATTTAAAATAAAACTTTTGTTAAAATAGACTTTTTGTTTTCTTGTGGTAAGGGCCATTATTTTTGTTTTTAAAATCGAGTTTCAAAAATGTATAGAAAATTTTAAATTTAAAATAAAACTTTTGTTAAAATAGACATTTTATTTTTCTTTGGTATGGCTAATAGTGTCTTATTTTAATTTTTTTAAAAGTGTTTTTGATAAATTTTTTGAATAATCCAAAAACGTCTGTTTAGGACTTGGGAAATTAAAAAAAAATCGGAGCTTAGAAAATTTTTCAAAATTTGTCCAAAATTTTTCAATCCTAAAATTGTTTTTAATTAATTTCTATACTCAAAAATGCAAGAAATATTTTTTTTTTCATTACTTTAAAAAATTTGTATGGGACATTAGACTGGCATTTTCTCGTTAACTTTCGATTTTCCCAAGTGTCCGATCAAAATTTTTATTGTCCTAGGTCTAAAACTGATGTGGTACAAATTTGAGGTCAATCAAATTAAATTAACCCGTGGCGCCCGGCGGTAAAAGTTTTGGATTTTTGAAAAATTTTTACAAATAAAATTAAAAAAGTATTTTATTTTGAAAAATGGGTTAGCTTACAGGCTAATTGTGGTCAGCTATTTGTTTCCAAATGTAAATAAAAATCACTCCATTTTTATTATTTTCCACCCAACGTTTCGTTTGCTTTTTTCAAACCTCTTCAGGGGATTTTATTTACTAAAAATGGTTTATGATTTTTACATCGTCAATTTAAAAATTATAATTAAAAAAACTGGACTACACGACACAGAAATGCATAAATAAATAATAAACAAATTGATACAGCACAATACACAAACTAAAGTCAAACTTAACTCTAGTATCACAGAACTTCAACTCAAGTATTTATTTTTTGAAATATAATGTTTGTTAAATTCGATGCGCTGAGCATGAATATCAAAAAAATGTAAAATCGCTCGATGGGTTTTCGAGATATCACCATTTCAAATTTGTAAAAAATGGCGGTTTTTTTCCTACGTTCAAGAAATTTTTTAAAAAAAGACAATCTTTCATTTAAAACTAATTTGAGCCAAAGACGATCATTTTAAGCAGTGGCGCCCATCGATCAAAATGTTGGCTTTTTAGAAACATTTTACCATAATCACTAAACTTTGATCGAAGGGTGCCACGGGTTAAAATGATCGGATTTGGCTTAAATTAAGCTTAAATGAAAGATTGTATCAATTTCTATGAAAGGGTTAAAATAAAGAAATTTTTAGAGTTTTTAAAAAAAAAAACAGCTAAACGTAGGAAAAACTGTCCATTTTGCAAATTTTTGACAAATTTTAAATGACGATATCTTTTTTGATATTCATATTCAGCATGATAAAATAAATAAATGTAATGTGTGACAAGATATTTTTTTTTTTTTTTCATTTTCAGAAATCCAAAAATTTTTGGTGGAAATTATTCAAAAGTCCAAAATTTTGATCTTAGGGCGCCACGGCTTCAAATGATCGAATTGCGCTCAAATTAGTTTTAAATGAAAGGTAGTCTCAAGCTCTATAAAAGGGTTGGCGGAATGAAATTGTGAGACCATTTTTTGCAAATTTCAAATAGCGATATCTCGAAAACTGTTCGACCGATTTGAATTTATTTTGATATTCGTGCTCAGCACATTAAAGTTAACAAATATGATGTGTCGAAAGATATATTTATTTTTTTTAATTTTTAAAAAATCCAAAACTTTGACCGCCGGGCGCCACGGGTTAATTAAATCCAATTGGCCTCAAATTGGTACCACATGAGGTTTAGGCCTAGTAGAATAAAAAAATGCCTGGACTTTGAAAATCGGAGAAAAAAAATTTTTGCTATACAGAAAAATTCCAGTCTAATGGGACATATTCGTTGTTCAAAAAGTGCTGTGCTGGTACTTTTTTTTTTTTTATTTTTAAGCTCTTTCGGAGCATTTCAAAATAGTAACGGCACACCGCACAGTGCCACATTTGGCCAATCTAGCACGACAAAAATCAAAAAAAAAAAAGTTACCCGATTTTTATGATTTGTGTGTATGTATTATAAAACATTCCTAATAACACGGAAATACTCATTTAAGAACTATAATTCTATTCGTTGTTAAGATGTAGGTGCATAAAGTTGCATCTTGTAAAATCCTGAAAGTAGTGTTCATTATTTCGCATTAATTAAGTCGATTTTAAACGGTTGTAACTTTTTAACAAAAAAAGATATTTATACAGTTTTTTTTTGGTAATTTTAAAGAATATTTAAAGGCTTTAAGTCATATCTTTTCTTCTTTTTTTAAACAATTTTTTCTATTTTTTATTAAATTTTTAACATAATAAAATTTTTTGAAAAGAAAATTATATATTTATTTTTTTTTTGATGGAATAGAACTTTTGTGTTTGGTCTCTATTGGTCGCCGGACTTTTTCAGACATATTGACCAATATCCATAGTACTTATTTCAACGGTTAACTTTTGCGACCGTCTGCGACGCCGACTACAGTGGGACGATATGTAAACCTTGTTTTTACATATTTTTAAAACATATTTTTAAAAAGTGGGCGTGGCAGTTGTCTGACCGCCCCCTTTTTTTGTGATATTATTTCCACAGTCCTTGAGAGTATATATACCAAGTTTAAAGAAATTACAACCAAAATTAAATTTTTTTTAAGAAGTGGGCGTGGCCGTTAACTGGCCTCCCATATTTTTCATAATGTTGTTTTTGAAGTCAAAACGAACATTTATACCGAATTTCTAGTCAATATAAACAAAATTGGATTTTTGTCGTCCTAGATTGGCCAAATGTGGCACTGTGCACCGTTTACCGTGGTTATCATTTTAGACGTTATGTGAGTTTCTAATTGTGGTGCTTTTCCAGCCCTCTCCCGACCGTATTTTTCTGCCCGAGATAATTTATGTTTATCAAAAATCTTTAGGTCAATAAGAAAAATACCTTTAACTTCAGAAAAACTTGGAAAAAACTGAAAGATTTTAGGGAAATTATGAAGAATCAGGAAGTACTCAAAAGAAAAAAGTGTGGAAAATAAAATATTGAATAGGAAAAAAAAAATCAGTAAAAAATATTAAAATCAAATGGCGTCAAGCATGGGGTGTTTTTAATTTTAAAAGTTTTCAACTGAAATCGACGTTGTTGAAGCATATCATTTATTTAATCAAGAAACTTCAGAACAATGAAAAATTGTAAATATTCAGAAAAAATCAGGAAATTCAGAAAATTTTCAGGAAAAGAAAAAACCTCTGGAAAATTTATTAAGCCTGTAGTGGTTACTTCACTTTCTCAGTTTTAGGATCCCACATCCATTAGTCTTTCTTTTAAATATTTTTTTATTTCTTATAGATTTGATTAAGAGGCTTTTACTTGAAAAAATATGAATAAAAGTGTAAAACAAAATAAGAAAAATAAATGAAAATGTCACAAAATAAGCTTTATCATTTTGTCATTTTTATTATTACGTTTTGTTTTTTTTTTGTTGCTATATTTTTGGTACACAATTTTTCTTACGGTAGCACACATACAACAAAAAAAATAAAAATAACTCAAAAGTAGAAACATATTTTTCTTCTGTGTCATAGCACTACAATTCAATTTGACTTTATTGTCAAGCTCATTTTATTATTTCTTGATTTCATTTTTATCTCTTATACAGATTTTAGTCAAGCTCTTTTTTTTCATGTAATTTTTTTCTTCAACATCTATACCTCGTTTGAGATTTTTTGGCGATGGTATAGTTCTGAAGCTCCCTGTATAAAAACAACTGACATCCTCTTGCAATTTTCCAAATGACGCTGTGTTTAAGTCTGCAGTTGGTCAGCGTTGTCTTAAAGCATTATTGCTGGTGGGCAGAGCCGACTAACTGATGCCATGCTCTTGGAGGTATTTGAAAAAATTATATGAAAGCGTCAGCAAATATTATAAATGTGAGATTCTATAAAAACTACAAAACTTTTTTTGATTAACTACGAAAATTAAAATATATTTTTCAAAAAAATTCTTTAAGTGTAAAACGATGTACAAGTGTTATCGTATTCAGTTCATCGTTTTCGGCCTGTTTTTCTTTATTCATTTATTTATTATTTTTCCTTTCCATCCCTACGTTGCGAATGATGAACCATTTTACTTTTTGATTGATGTCATACGCCTCATAGTGACAGTCAATTATCTTAAATCACTACAAGAGGATGAAAAACGCAATGACGGCATGCGTTAAAAGTAAATTTTTATTTTGACCTTATGCCAAAAGGCAACAAACAAGGCATGCACAGACATGTCGTCAGTAACAAAATGAAGAAAACAGATGAAAAAGATAATAAGATAAACTTCTTATGGAAATTAAATTGAATAATAAAACAAAACATATTACGATAAAAATACAAACGTAGCATTCCAAAGCATCGCTAGTTTCAATTGTAGATAAATAAAGAAAATTTAAAAAATGTTAAGTATATAAAATGTTCTATACACAACTTTATACATTTGCATTACAAAATGTGATTAAAAACTTACAAATGGGGTTCTTCAGAGGGCACCCACTAATTGCACTATGGGCCAGCTTTCCTGAATTTTGGTCATAAATAGACCGCTGAACCTTTATGTCAAAAAAATATTACATATCATATTATATGGGTGTTAAGGGATCGCTGATCACGATTCTGGAAAAAAAACTTTTTAAATTCAAAATGGCGGTTCCAAAATGGCGGACATGAATTTTTAATTCTTCACTTATTGTATTTAAAATAAACATTGTCGATGTTTTGGAGTCGCTAATAACGAATATGAGTTTACGATTTAAAAATTCAAAATGGCTGATCCAATATGGCGACAAATTTAAATTTAAGATTTTTTATATGTTATCTGATTTTATTGGTCTTTCGGATGCTAAAATTTATTTTGAAATTAAATATTTGAAATTCAAAATGCCGGATCTAATATGGCGGATGTGCTTTTGTAATTCTAAGCTAATTGTACTTAAATTAATCATTTTCGATGTATTTAGGGTCGGTAATTACGAATATGAGCGCAGATTTCCTAAATTTAAAACGGCCGGTCCAATCAATTGACCTTTTTACAAAATTAAAAATTAAAGAACGGGTTCTGAAAATTTTCTAAAAAAAAAGAAAATTATAGCACATACAAAAATATACAAAAATGTAAATTTTTGGGATTTTAATGCATTCCGTTTTTGTTTGATAAATATTTAATCAAGGCAACTCGATACAAATTTGACAATTTTTACAATATTTAACCACTCCTCCAAAGCCCAGGTTTTGAAAATTGAAAAACCAACACAACACAATTTTCATATTTATAAATAAAAAGTTATAAATACCACCTTTTCAGAAATTCGTGGGACACGTGTTTTTTCGCTGGATATTTGGTGTGAAATGCCTCATATGAGGTATTCCTCATATGAGGCATTCCACACCAAATGTCCAGCGAAAAAAAACATGTGTACTGTAAACTTATAAATAGGATGTATGGATAGCCCTATATGGAACTTAGAAAATTGCATTTTTGGTTTTTCAATTTTTGAAAAACTGGGCTTAGGAGGCGAGGTCAAATATTGGAAAAATGGTCAAATTTGTGGCGAGTTGCCTTGATTAAATATTTATCACATTAAAACGGAATGCACCACAATCTCAAAAATTTACATTCTTATATAGTTGGGTATGGGCTATCGATTATTTTTTTTTTTTTTTTGAAAATTTTCAGAACATGTTCTGAAATTTTCCATTCTTTAAAAAAGTCAATTTATCAAAAATCCGGCCACTTTTTTTTAGTTCTTTTTTAAGTTTAGGTGTTTGTCCATCCACACAAAAAAATTCAGAAACGCGTTGTTGTTTTTTATCGAGAAAATCGAATTTGAATTTTTAATTTCATAACAATTTAATTTGCTTATACAGTCAAACTCGGTTATAACGAATTCTCGGTTATAACGAAATAATTCTTAAGTCCCGACGTTTTGGCATCAATTTTCACACAAAATACTTCTTTTATAACGAACTCGGTTTTAACGAATCCTCGGTTAAAACGAACTGCTTATTATGGTCCCACGAACACAATTTCATGTTTATTTACCTTTTTACAACAAACTCCCATAAATATTTTTAAATGAGTGGCAATCATGTTTATCAAAATATCAAAAGGTTGGATTTTTTTGTATTATATTATAATTTTGATAAAATTTATTTATATTTTTAATGATTTCTCCTCAATAAGTAGTTTATTTACGAAAAAAGCATTTTATTTGAATAAAACAAAATTGGATCTATTTTTTTTTTGGAAATAAAACTGGGTTGATAAAAAATATACCCCGCTTATAGCGAATTTCGCTTATAACGAACTATTTTTACTGGTCCCTCGGAGTTCCTTATAACCGGGTTCGACTGTATTTTCTTGTTTCAACAGAGCGTATGAGTAATATTTATGCAATTAATAATACTCATTCGCAACGTTAAAACCAGAAAATACAAGCAAATTTCAAAATTGTTATGAAATTTAAAATTCAAATGAGATTTTTTCGAAAAAAAAGAAAAACGCGTTTCTGATTTTTTTGTGTGGATTGAAAAACATCTAAACTTTAAAAAACAAAAATTAAAAAAAAGTGGCCGGATTTTTGATAAATTGAATTTTTTAGAAATGAAAAATTTCAGATCGGCTTCTAAAAATTTTCAAAAAAAAAAAAAACAAATTTAATCCATAGCCCATACTATATAAGAAAACCAAAACTATATAAGAATATAAAATTTTGAAATCGTGGTGCATTCCGTTTTAATGTGATAAATTTTTAATCAAGGCAACTCGCCACAAATTTGACAATTTTCCAATATTTGACCACGCCTCCCAAGCCCAGTTTTTGAAAATTTGAAAAACCAAAAACGCAATTTTCTTAGTTCCATAAAGGGCTATCCAAACAACCCATTTAGAAATTTACGGGACACATGTTTTTCTGTAGCGGGACACTTGGTGTGGAATGCCTCATATGTGAAAGAGGGAACGAAAATAAGGGTAGCTCTGGTTTTTCTTAGATGCCCCATATTCTGAGAAATTTTTTATGTAAAAAAAATTTAAGATTCTGAAACATTTTTCCTACAAAAAATCTCAGATCCCAATATATTTTTCCCATTTCCCAAATGTCTCAGATTTTGAGACATTTTTCCAAAAGAAAAAGTCTTAGATTCTGAGACAAATTTTCTATTGAAAAATTCTCGGATTCTGAGACATTTTCCTGTAGAAAAATTCTCAGATTCTGGAACATTTTATCTATAGGGAAATTTCAGATTTTGAGAACATTTTTTGCGAAGACATTTTTCGTATAGAAAAATTCTCAGGTTCTGAGAGATTTTTCCTTTAGAAAAATTCTCAGATTCTCAACCATTTTTCCTATAATAGATTCTGAGACATTTTTGCTATAGAAAATGTCTCAGATTCTAAGACACGTTTGCTATAAAAAATCTCTTAGAACTTGAGACATTTTTCCAAAAGAAAAAGTCTTACAAGGGAAGTATCTCAACCCTTATGAACCGATATGCCTGAAACTTAAAATATATATAAATGAGACGATTTTAAGGTTGGGGTGTCTCGGCTTTTCGGCCATATCAGTGTTTCAAAATTTCGTTGTCTCCTTATTAAACCATATGGACCTCTGGGAAAATTTCGATAACTCACGAACTAACAGGAATATCCTCTAGAGCAAAAATACGTGTCGACTTAAATTTAATAAAGATTATTTCTTATTCATATGGACATCGAGAGCTATGTCTTCATATAAATACCGCCCAAAATTTTCACATTTTCATGAAAAAAGTATTTAACGAAGCCAAACTTTTACAAGGTTATGCCACCGTTAGATAGGCATTAAAAAAACCTTTCTTCTCATATGTAAACATCATATAGTTTCTTAGAAAGAAATGGCTGAAAAATCCAAAAAACGATATTTTCGCCATTTTTTGACCCATGTTTTGAACCCCTAAATCCCCGATATGGCCGATAAGCCGAGA
This sequence comes from Pegoplata infirma, assembly GCA_963921195.1. Lineage (NCBI taxonomy): Eukaryota > Metazoa > Arthropoda > Insecta > Diptera > Anthomyiidae > Pegoplata > Pegoplata infirma. Next base: position 227,505,540 of record OY992536.1, on the reverse strand, counting down.
AACCCCAACCTTAGAATTGTCTCTTTTATATATATTTTACGTTTCATGCAAATCGGTTCATAAGGGTTGAGATACTTCCCTTGTTAGATTCGGAGACATTTTTCCTATTGAAAAATTCTTAGATTCTGAGACATTTTTCCTGTAGAAAAATTTTTACATTCTGAGACATTTTTTTTTTTTTCCTAACGAAAAATTCTCTGATTCTGAGACATTTTGGCTGTAGAAAAATTCTCAAAATCTGAGACATTTTTCCTGTAGAAAAAGTTTCAGATTCTGAGACATTTTTCCTATAAAAAAAGTCTCAGATTCTGAAACTTTTTCTATAGCAAAAATAGAAAAAGTCTCAGATTCTGCGACATTTTTCCTATAGAAAAAGTTTCAGATTCTGAGTCATTTTTCCTTTAGAAATATTCTCAGATTCTGAGACATTATTCCTATAGACAGATTCTCAGATTCTTAGACAAAATTCTTAGATTCATAAACATTTTTCACTTACGAAAAATCTCAAATTCTAATACATTTTTCCCATGTAATAATTTCAGATTTCTAGAAATTTTTTCTATAGAAAGTTTCTAAGATTATGAGGTATTTTTTATATAGAAAAAGTTTCAGATTCTGAGATATTTTTGCAATAGAAAATGTCTTAATTTTTGAGACATTTTTCCAAAAGAAAAATTCTTAGGCTTTTTTCTGTTGAAAAAGTCTCACATTCTGGGACATTTTTCTATAGGGAATTTTCAGATTCTGGGTAATTTTGCCTATAGAAATAGTCTCACATGCTGAAACATTTTTTATATGGGAAAATTCTCAGATTCTAAGATATTTTCCTTTAGAAAAATTCTCAGAATCTGAAAAATTTTTCCTTTAGAAAAAGTCTTAGACTCTGAGACATTTTTTCAATAGCAAAATTCTTAGATTCTGAGACATTTTTCATGTAAAAAAATTTTTCCTATAGAAAAAGTTTCAGATTCTGAAATATTTTTCCTATAGAAAAAGTCCCACATTTTTCCAGTAAAAAAAGTCTTATACTCTGCCACATTTTTCTCGTAGAAAAAGTCTCAGACTCTGACACATTTTTACTAAAGAAAAAGTCTCAGATTCTGAGACATTTTTACTAAAGAAAAAGTCTCAGATACTGAGACATTTTTCCCCAAGAAAAAGTTTCAGATTCTGAGACATTTTTTCTTCAGAAAAAGTCTCAGATTCTAAGAGATTTTTCCTACAGAAAAATTCTTTGATCCGGAGACATTTTTCTAATAGAAAAATTTTCAGATTCCGAGAGATTTTTTTAAGCCTTTTTTTTTATATAGAAATAGTCTGATAGTCAGAGACATTTATCTTGAAGAATATCTCAGATTTTAAGACATTTTTCCTATAGAAATTGACTCAGATTCTGTGACAATCTCTCTATAAAAGGTGCAAACTCAAAGATATCTAGCAAACTTCTATTATTTTGCACGGTACTGTATATATTTAAAAACAGATAATAAAGATACAATTTTCAATATTGAACAAAAACATAAAGTCATGTCAAAGAACCATAAAATATGCCAGGTCACACAGGCTTAGCGTAATAAAAAGAAAAATCTCAGTTTTGTTTTAAAACAAAACAACGAAAAAAACATCTCACGTCTGACTTTGATTGTGTCAAAGTTTGCTTCTGCTCTTGTTATATGTTGTTACACCTTTATAACTTAAAAAAAGAACAAAAAAAAATGACATCACGTTACTTAAATGATAAATGTTTTTACATAACTTTAAGTTTTAAACGATATTATAGGTTAATACACATGACCCTAGTTATGCGCTCAAATTTATTTATACTAGATATTAAACCGCTGCACAGTGGTCGGAGCTCTATGGAGATGGCGGCCAAAAATACTTCAAGTATAGGTATCATCGTGAAACTTCGGTCACGGCTTTTTAAATATGTCAGAACTATTGAATGATAAAATGGGAGTGGTTGATGACTCATAACCACCCTCACCCCCTACCGTACCCAAGCACCCACATTCACCCCACGTAAGAAAAAGGAAAGTTTGTTTTTAATTCACATTTAATTCATAACTTTTTTACAAGATTAGTTTAAAAAAAAAAATATTGAATTATTAAATATGAAATAGTATGTAATAAAAAATTAAAAAAAGGTTAAGGGGGGTTGTTACTAAAAAACAGCCTTAATATTAACAATTTTTAAACAGCTATAAAAAAATAAATACGCAATAATTTTTAATTCTGTTTTTTTATATGAAAGACAAAAATCGTTATATTTTAAAAAGTTTTTATAACTCAAATTTTGGTAAAAGAGAATTGCCAGGGTTGCCACCCAATTGTGGTATGTTTTTTTATAAAAACCTTTATAAAGGTTAAAATTGGCTGCAGTTGTACAACAAAAACTACTGAACCGGTTTTGATGATTTTTTTTTTTATTTGTAGATTAATTAATCCTCTTGCTAAAAAGAAAATAAACAATCACATTTCTTACATGCATAACAATACCAGAGCAACGCTAACACAAATTAACAAAACACCACACAAGAATTCAAAGTTTGACATCCAAAACAACGAGGCCGTTTTGATCTGTGGGTGATAACTCAAAGACATGCAAAAGAATGCAGCTGATATTACCAATTTTAGAATCTTGAAATATTAACTAATAAATCAAAAAAAGTCCGATTGGAGATTTCAGGGGGGAACACAACTAAAACTCTATTAGAAATTTCAATATATTGACGAACAAACACTAACATTGACACTGGAAAGATATTAATTTTATACAAACTCCAGAACAGGCTAAACACATTGTAAATATTTTAAAATTTAGTTAATACCTTCTAATTCAATATTAGTTTTGATTTATTTCAACAAAAATTTTTTTATATGGTTTTAATTAATTGAAAGTTGAACCTAATTTTCCATAATTTCACACTGCAAAAACCAACTGTTAACTCGCCATCTCTTTTGAAGCTGTTCTTAAAGAATACAGTTGGAATAAAACAGAAACAGCTCAAAATTTTAAAACCTTATTTTTATTAGAAATAGAAATGACACATTTGGCGACAAACCAATCGACCAGTGTGCGCTGTTAAATAAATTTGTAGAAAAAAAAAATAAAAAAAAATTATATAAATCTTATTATGTTTATTCGACCTTTATATCTTCAATTCTATATTAATAGACAAGCTCGAGGCCACAGTTGTTTTTTAATAAATTTTTAAATTTTATTAATTATTATTTTCAATATTTCTCAATACTTTGCATGGCATCATCAGGAATAATAAAACGAGTTACAATAATCAAACAAACAACGACTATTCGCTTTTAGTGCAATATTGATGTAAAAGCGAATAGTCGTTGTTTGTTTGATTACACCGCTCAACAAATCGAAGGTTTTTGGCTCCGGTTTGAAGTCTGATATAAAATTTTTAAAGATTTTGACTCGCTGATTCCAAATTCGTGCTCCAAATTTTTCCATCACGTCTAGAATTTTAATTATTCGCGGTTGAAAATGCGAAAAAAACGCGATTTTTGCCTTTTTTGAAAGCCTGCACAGCAGCCGCTGGGTGGAAAAAAAATCTGGTATAAAGCGTGAGAGTAGAATTGAACTATGATCTCAAAAATATGATCAAAAAAATTTTAAGTTGTTGCACTATTATTGGCCAAACATGCATTTTAAAAAAACACTGTCAAAAAAAATAGAAAAAGCACCATATTTAAAAGGCTCTAATACAATAACCAGATGATCAATCTTTACTGTGATGAGCTCAAAATTTAGGCAAAAGTTCATTCTTTCTTATAGGCTTTTAAACCCATTAAATATATCTTCTGGTGTATACGAAAAATAACACAGAATTCTTAAATTTGTAAAATATTGATTTTTTTTAGTTTTTCTTTGAAAAATATCAAAAAAAAACTAAGGTATCTACCTTACCTTTTTTACAAAAATGGAAATTTTAATAGTATCATTTTAAAACGCAAGTAAAGCCCAACCAAACGTAATAATTTGAAAAAAATTGTGTTCTATGTTGGAGACCATAGACAAATTATACTTTTGCGCTTTGTACCAGATTTGTATTCCACTGAATGGCTGCTGTGCAGGCTTTCAAATAATGCAAAAATCGTCATTTTTCGCATTTTCAACCGTGAATAACTAAAAATCTGGACGTGATGGGAAAATTTGGAGAACAGATTTAGAATCAGGAGATCAAAGTCAACTAAAATTGATCATCAGAATTCAAACCGGAAAATGAGTGTTGAGCGGTGTTATTGTAACTCGTTTTATTATTCCTGATGATGCCATGCAAAGTATGGAGAAATATTGAAAATAATAATTAATAAAATTTAAAAATTTATTAAAAAACAACTGTGGCCTCGAGCTTGTCTATTAATATAGAATTAAAATTTATATATTTTTAAATTTATTTTTAAACTGTACAATTAAATTTCAAACTTAAAATATATTATCAAAATAAAATTGCACAATTTTTCAATTAAATTTTACAATTTGTGTTACAATAAAAAAAAATATTTTAGTGAATTTAAAACATAAACACAGAAAAAACGAATTGTTGTATTGACTCCCATATTTGTGAACACAATTAATTTTGTCACTGAAAGTGTTCCTATACGGAAATTTGTAATTTCAACAAACGTTTGTAAATTTTGATTGTTTAAAAAAAAATTTTTGTCTTTTTCAACAAAGAAATTCAACAAACAAAAACACAATTTGATGATCTGACAAAAGTAAAAAATCTTATTTTTTTTCAACAAAGAAATTCAACATAAACAAACACAATTTGTCGATCTGACAAATTAATTTTTTTTTCAACACAGAAATTTAACAATCACAAACGCTATTTGTTGACATAATAAAAGAGTTTTGAAATAAAATAACTTGACTGAGTTCGTTGAAAATAAAATCGAAGTTTTGTATTATGGACTAACTGGCGGCCGTTTTTACTAAATGTTTGGTTGAATTACAATTGATGTTTGTTGATTTAAATTTGACGATTATATTTTCTGTGAAGGGTTAATAATGTTAACCTCATATAGAATAATTAAGTCCAAATATTTCAAATTATAATATGTACCTTAAATTAAAAAAAAAAAAAACATAAAAAGGTCCCAAATTTTATACCATCATAATAAATACGTGATGTTTATTATTGTTAATTTTATTTAATTTTTTTTTCCTCTTTTTGTCACAAATCCCTAACATAAAATTTTATTTATGAAATAATAACAAAATACAAAGAAATTCCTAAACAAATTTTTTGTATTCAAAGGTCACTTTATGCAATAAAAATCAAATTTTATGAAAGGTCTCACATTTACAAGGATTCTTTTTTTTTGTGTAAAAAATAATTTAATAAGAAAAGAATTATAGAAGTAAGACCAAAAAAATCTGAGGACAGCAAAAAAATTTTAATACTTAAGAGAAAAAAAAATCAACACAGAAAATCAACATGTTACGTGCCTAGTAAAATAAATGATAGTTTTACTTTCAAAACAGGCATAAACAAATAAACTAACTAACCATTTGAGACATGTATGTACCTACTGTAACAGTACCTACAACACAACAACAGTTAAACCACTCTGTAACTTGAAGACGCAGCAAAAAGGTCCTAACAAAACAATGGAAAAGAAAAAAACAAGTTGCTACAGGGGTTGGCTTTACAAAGGAGGAACTTGAAGAATAAAAAACTGCTATTGCGATAAATAGTTTCAATAAATTTAAGAAAATGGGCTCGTATTTCTTAATTAAGTGGTCTACCACAATAGACCTGTCTGGGGAATATGTAATAATTTAGTAATTTAAGAGACATTTTACTCCAAATCACAATTCTGTCACCATTTGAATTCAAACTTCACTCAAAATATCCAAAAAAATTGAGAAAATTAATAAAATATTTATTTCTCCCTGCGTACTTCGTTTGTGGCACGGCACGGCACGCCTTACCCATATCCGATTATCCTAAAATTTTGTAAGACATTTTTCTATACCCAAATTAATATTTCAAGGTGGAGTTACGTTCAATATCTAACAACTTAATTTTTTTTGGAGCACCAATTTTCAAAATTAGAAAAAAAGAACGAATTTAATCGCATCTTGAATTATGTGTTAAAAATTGCGAACCTTAGAGTAATTTTTTTTTTTTTTTTTAATCAAAAGTTTCAGACTTTTTCAAAAAAACGATTTTGATTTTTAAAATCATTTCCAAAGTAAGTGATAAATACTTTGAAAATATTTTTCATATTTTTTGTCTAAATCTACATTTAAATACCAACAAAATGTTGTCCAACGTTTTTTAAGATATCAATATACTTACTTTTCAAAATATTTTCTATTATTAAAAAAAAACTAGGAATGTGCGATTAATCGATTTTTCAACCACTCTGATTAATCAAAATCCTGATTAATCAATTAATCTATGAATTTAACACTTGATTAATCAAAACCATGATTAATCGATTAATTTCACAGTGATACGGAATGGGATGAAACCAAAATCGGAATGGGATGAAACCAAAAGCAAATAACCAGATGAGGATCCAGGAATTTCATTTGGGAGGGGGGATGAGATTTTTTTTACCAAAAAATTTTTTCCAATCAAAAACTGTAAAGCATGGTTGGAAGCGTGGGGGGGGGGGGTGGTGTTGTGTGAATTTTTGTTACTATTTTTAATATTTAGTAACAATTTAAAAACCAAAAATAAGTTTTTTTTTTTCAAATGTATGCAGAAAAATACATAAAAACTTAAAAATAAAGGCTACATCTTTTGGAACATTTTTTTACCCACAAAAAAAATTTACACAAGGGAACCCTGACGGACCGATTTACTCCATGAAAAAGACCATTTATAGTCAAATAAAGGTGCTTATTAACAATTATGACTGTCTATGACTGTCATAAGCCAATTTCTGAAATGTCATAACATCAAAATTTTTCTATACAAACAAACAAAAAAATTTTAAAATTTTAAATTTTATTTGCAAATTTTAAGAACTGCTCTTTCTTGAGAATTGAAAACTTTTGAATTTTTTTGTAGGTTTGTATACCAAATTTTTGATAATATGACTTTTCAGTCATAAAATTTGGCTTATGCAAGTTTTAGTCAGTCACAACTACACTCAAAATATTTTGTAGGCAAAAACAAATGAAAAATATATTTAAAACATGTGGTAAAAAATTTGAAAACCCTCCCACACACAGAGAAAGGAGTAGTTGGGATTCAGTTGGAATCATCAAATTTCTTTTATTAAATACACAATTCATTTCTTTTTATTAATTTTCTACCGCTAGGGAAGAAAAACTATCAATATAATCGTAAAAAAGCCTAAGTGACCATGTATTGGTTAAATAATCAACATATTTGTATACCAAAACAGTTCAAGCAACTACTAGTACAAGGAACCATTAAAAAAACAAAAATTGGATATCACAATCATTATTAAGTCGTATGTAACTAAAATTGTTTTTTGCGATTAACATCAACAAAAATATTAAAATTTATTTTATTTCAATTTATTTACAAAATTTTAACACAAAACATTTCTCATATCTAAAGGAATTTAAACAAAAAACAATAGTTAAAAACTTTGGAAAGAGTAATTATCCGCAGTAACAAGGAAATCATTCAAAGCCGTAAGTTTTTGTTTAATAAATAGAATTTTGTTCGAAAAGTGAAATATCCTTTTGGTTTTCAGAAATTGTCTTCAAAAAGCATGTGGCTCAACGAAACCATAGAGATTTCGAAAACTTTTCAAATAACGTAAATTACGTAGAGGGATGAAGATGCGAGAAAAAAGTGGTAAGAAACTTTTTATGGAAATTGGAAAGCTCTAGTATTCTGGAAAAATTTCGCACAAAAAACGTTCTAGAAAAAAATATCTTAGATTTGCAATATTTTAAGAGAAAAAATGTTTCAGATTTCCAGACATTTTTTCTCAGAGTTTGAGAATTTTTCTTTGGAATTTGAGACTTTTTTCTATATCACAAAATCCACCAGAAAACACATAAAAAATGCTATTTTCTGACCTTAGGTCTTTCGATTTTCTTTATATTAACGGTATGCATTCTCAATAAAGCCAATAAAACATATCGATTTTCAGTTTTTTTAATTTTAAAAAAATCGCGATTTTTTCGCGAATTTAATTTTCGTCAAAAATTAAAAAAATCACAAAAGTATGTTAATTTGAAGAGCCATATCTTCTTAAGTATCTATTGGATTTCTACGATTTAAAAAGCATTTGATTCAAACGTTCGTCCTTTTTTATACCAATGCAATAAAAAAAAAGTTTTTTCAAAAAAAGTGCATTTTTGATGCAAATGCAATTTTTGGATGCATTTTTCAAAACTTTCTCCCCCTTCAATTTTTTTTAAACCTGCATAATTCGAAAATATGGCATTTTTTACACAAAATTAAGTACCGTTTTTTTTGTGACGGCGTTTCAAAAAATTTTCGTAATTTTTTAAAAACTACTTATTTGATTTTTTCCATACAAAAAATGAATTTTATGTTTATTTTGCAATTTTATCAAAAAAGTATGTAACTTTGAAAAGCCATTGCTTCGAAAGTATCTATCGGATTTCTACGACTCAAAAAGCATTTGATTCAACTGATAATCCGTTTTTAAACCAATGCACTAACAAAAAATATTTAAAAAAAAAAATGCATTTTTGATGCAAATGCAATTTTTGGATGCATTTTTTAAAACTTTCTCCCCCTTCAATTTGTTTGAAACCTGCATAAATCGAAAATATAGCATTTTTTTCATAAAATTGGGTGCAGTTTTTTTTGTGACAGCGTTTCACAAAATGTTCGTGACTTTTTTAAATTTCGGAGATATGGATTTTCAAAGTTACATACTTTTTTAATAATATAAAAAAAAATTGTATGGAAAAACCAATAAGGAATTTTTAAAAAAATTACGAAAATTTTACGAAACTCCGTCACAAAAAAAGCGGTACGCAATTTTGTATAAAAAATGCTATATTTTCGATTTATGTAGGTTTAAAAAAAATTGAAAGGGGAGAAAGTTTTAAAAAATGCATCCAAAAAATGCATTTGCATCAAAAATGCACTTTTTTTAAAAAATATTTTTTTTTATTACATTAGTATAAAGTAAGACTATCGTCTGAATCGAATGCTTTTTGAGTTGAAGAAATCCGATAGATACTTCCAAAGATATGGCTATTCAAAGAAGCATACTATTTTGATTTTTTCAATTTTTGAAAAAAATTAAATTCGCGAAAAAATCGCGATTTTTTCAAAATATAAAAAACTGAAAATGGATATGTTTTATTGGCTCTATAGAGCAAATGTGTACCAAAAATTAGATAAATTTGAAGACCCTCGGTCAGATTTTATAAAATCTTTGCTGGATTTCATGATATATGAAATTTTTTAGAATCTGAGACTTTTGCTACAGAAAAATGTCTCAGAATCTGAAACTTTTTCTATAGAAAATTTTTTTCAGAATCTAAGACTTTTTCTATAGAAAAAATGTCTCAATGTTTTTCTATAGGAAAAGTCATAGACTTGGAGACATTTTTCTATCGAAAAATGTCTCAGAATCTGAAACTTTTTCTATAGAAAAAATTTTTCAGAATCTGAGACTTTTTTGTTATAGCAAAAATGTCAGAATCTGAGACTTATGTCTCAGAATCTGAGACTTTTTTTACAGAAAAAGTGTCTCAGAATCTGACACTTTATTTATAGAAAAAATGTCTCAGAATCTGAGACTTTTTTTATAGAAAAAATGTCTCAGAATCTGAGACTTTTTTTATAGAAAAAATTTCTTAGAATCTGAGACTTTTTTTATAGAAAAAATGTCTCAGAATCTGAGACTACTTCTATAGAAAAAATGTCTCAGAATCTGAGACTTTTTTTATAGAAAAAATGTCTCAGAATCTGAGACTTTTTTTATAGAAAAAATGTCTCAGAATCTGAGACTTTTTTTATAGAAAAAATGTCTCAGAATCTGAGACTTTTTTTATAGAAAAAATGTCTCAGAATCTGAGACTTTTTTTTATAGAAAAAATGTCTCAGAATCTGAGACTTTTTTTATAGAAAAAATGTCTCAGAATCTGAGACTTTTTTTATAGAAAAAATGTCTCAGAATCTGAGACTTTTTTTATAGAAAAAATGTCTCAGAATCTGAGACTACTTCTATAGAAAAAATGTCTCAGAATCTGAGACTACTTTTATAGAAAAAATGTGTCAGAATCTGAGACTATTTTTATAGAAAAAATTTCTCAGAATCTGAGACTTTTTATAGAAAAAATGTCTCAGAATCTGAGACTTTTTTTTATAGAAAAAATGTCTTAGAATCTGAGACTTTTTTATAGAAAAATTGTCTCAGAATCTAAAACTTTTTCTATAGAAAAAATGTCTCAGAATCTGAGACTTTTTCTATAGAAAAAATGTCTCAGAATCTGAGACTTTTTCTATAGAAAAAATGTCTCAGAATCTGAGACTTTTTCTATAGAAAAAATGTCTCAGAATCTGAGACTTTTTCTATAGAAAAAATGTCTCAGAATCTGAGACTTTTGCTACAGAAAAAATGTCTCAGAATTTGAGATTTTTTCTGTAGAAAAATGTCTAAGAATTTGGGATTTTTTCTATAGAAAAAATGTCTCAGAATCTATGACTTTTTCTATAAAAAAATGTATCAGAATCTGAGACTTTTTCTATACAATAAAATGTCCCAGAATCTAGACTTTTTCTATAGAAAAAATGCCTCAGAATCTGAGACTTTTTCTATAGAAAAATTGTATCAGAATCTGAGACTTTTTCAATAGAAAAAATGTCTCAGAATCTTAGACTTTTTCTATAGAAAAAATGTCTCAGAATTTGAGACTTTTTCTATAGAAAAAATGTCTTCGAATCTGAGACTTTTTCTATAGAAAAAATGTCTCAGAATCTGAGACTTTTCTATAGAAAAAATGTCGCAGAATCTGAGACTTTTTCTATAGAAAAATTGGCTCAGAGTCTGAGACTTTTTCTATAGAAAAAATGTCTCAGAATCTGAGACTTCTTCTATAGAAAAAATGTCTCAGAATCTGAGACTTCTTCTATAGAAAAAATGTCTCAGAATCTGAGACTTCTCCTATAGAAAAAATGTCTCAGAATCTGAGACTTTTTCTAAAGAAAAAATGTGTCAGAATCTGGGACTCTTTCTTTAGAAAAAATGTCTCAGAATCTGAGAGTTTTTCTATAGAAAAAATGGTTCAAATCTGAGACTTTAAAAAAAAAAAAAAATTGGTCAGAATCTGAGACTTTTTCTATGGAAAAAATGTCTCAGAATCTGAGACTTTTTTTTTAGAAAAAATGTCCCAGAGTCTGAGACTTTTTCTATAGAAAAAATGTCTCCGAATCTGAGACATTTTCTATAGCAAAATGTCTCAGAATCTAAGACTTTTTCTATAGAAAAAATGTCTCAGAATCTGAGACTTTTTCTATAGAAAAAATGTCTCAGAATCTGAGACTTTTTCTATTGAAAAAATGTCTCAGAATCTCAGACTTTTTCTATAGAAAAAATGTCTCCGAATCTGAGACATTTTCTATAGCAAAATGTCTCAGAATCTAAGACTTTTTCTATAGAAAAAATGTCTCAGAATCTGATACTTTTTCTATAGAAAAAATTTCTCAGAATCTGAGACTTTTTCTATAGAAAGATCAGATCTGTAGAAAAAATGTCTCAGAATCTGAGACTTTTTCTATAGAAAAAATATCTCAGAATTTGAACGTTTTTTCTATAAAAAAAATCTCAGATTTTGAGACGTTTTTTCTATAGAAAAAGCCCCAGATTCTCATAGATTTTTTCTACATAAGACGTCTCACATTCTGAGACGTTTTTTTCTTTAGAAAAAGTCTCAGATTATGAAACGGTTTTCTCTATAGAAAAAGTCTCCGATTCTAAAACGGGATTTCTATAAAAAAAAGTCTCAGATTCTGAATCTGTTTTATAAAAAAAGTCTCAGATTCTGCGATGTCTCCGATTCTAAGACGATTTTGATATAAAACAATTCTCAGATTCTGAGTCTCTGATTGTAAACATTTTTTCTATAGAAAGTTTTAGATTGTAAGATATTTTTGCTTTAGAAAAAGTCTCAGATTCTATACAAAAAGTCTAAGATTCTGCTACATATTTTCTATAGAAAACGTCTTAGATTCTATGAAATATTTTCTATAGAAAAAGTCTCAGATGCTGAGATGCTTTTCGCAGATTCTGAGAATTTTTACAAAAAAAAAATATGCTTAAAAATTGTATTAAATATCAACTTTTGTATATCGTCTTGTAAAATTATCTTATTTAATAAATATATTACAAAAAAACCTTTTTTGTCTTTTTATTTTACGGTTGAAGGACACCATTAATAAAATATTTTAGTCGTGGTGCTATTTTATCGGTCACAACAACCATTTTGATCTTTTAATTTTTCGTTGCTTCAACAGATATATTCAGTTGCTCTTACTGAAATTCGATATATATACCAATTAACTAAATCGAAAATATTAGTAATTACAACTGATAAAAGTGATAGTTGGCTGGACTACAATAATTTGGTTGGTTCTAAATTTGGTTGACGCAACGAATCCGTTTTCTGTGTGCAGTAATTATTAATTTGTTTAACACACACAAACATTTATTTTTTACTGTTGACAAAGTTTTCTAAAATAAATAATATTGAACATTAAAAAATTACGCTTTTTTCACTCTTTTTTACCAAAAAAAATTTAAAAAATAACCTACGAAAACATTAAAAATTAATGATAGTTCTATTACTTTTACCAACAAATTTCAAATAAATAACCAGAGACCAAATATAACAGTTATATGTGTCTTTTTGTTTTAAATCATGAAACGAATGTTGTCCAAACTAAGTATTTTATATATAAAAGGACTTCTAGTGATGTTCCGTGTTAAAATTTGCAATAACTTTTATTTTTTTGATTTGTTCAATAACAGTAAAAAATAACAGTTATTAAAAACTTTTTGTTCAAACAATTTAAAATAACTTTTATTTTATATTTATTGGAGTAAATAACTGTTATAACAGTTATTTTTAAAAAAGTCAATCAAAGTTTATATTTTTAAATCCATGATTGAAGTATTAGCTATCAATAGGATTCTTCTGCATGCGTTTATTGTTGTTTTATTTTAATAATTAAAATTTTGTATGGCTCAAAGAGTTTTTAATAACAGTTATAAAAATTAAAAGTTTTTTATTTCTGTTATTTTGAACAGATATTTATATAAATCAATTCAAACCGTTATTTTTAATTTTTATTTAAAAAAATATTTTCGAACAGTTAAATTTGACTTTTTTCAATAAATCTCATAACAGTTATGGTCTCTGGAAATAACCTACAAAAACAATAAAAATTAATGATTTCGTAGGTTATTTTTTACAATTTTCTATTAAAATATTTGTTTAAAAGTTTTTAATAAAATTTTGGGGAATCGATCACGCAATCAACTACATTTTGGCCAGACTCTCATCGTGCCAAAGTCACTTGATACAAACATGAAGGTAAAAACTAATGATATCTCATTAAAAAATACCAACAATTAAAAAAAAAAAAAAAATACTTACACAAATCATTAAAAATTTAAAGAATAATCAGTAGAACAAAAATAAATGACTTTAAAAATTAAATGTTAATGAAAGTCTTTATTTTTTAGTGTGTTATTATTGAAACAAAGGACAGAAGTAGTCATTAATAAAATCTGAACAACAAACAAATGTTTTTTTCTTTAAAAAACGACTAAACGTAAAACTTTTTAAATAAACTACAAACAGTTAATGACATAATTTTTTAAGTGTAAGGGCTCGAAAATTTTCAACATTTTTTTTACCGGAACGAACATGATTCCGGACTAAACGGGGCTGTTTGAATTTTATTGTTTGTTCTAAATAGTTTTTATAAAAGACTTCAACGATAAAAAAATTAAATGAAATAATGATTCTGTAGGGGACAATTTTAGAAATGGGGACTCTAATCCTGATCCTTCTTTAATACCGTATTTATTATTACCGGTGACAAAGTTCTGGGCGGTCCTGCTAGTATTATTGTAAAGGTCGAATAAAACAGTTTTTATTTTTTAATTAAAATTAATCAGAATTTGAACAAAATGGATCGCACGCCATGGTTAATACCCCTAATATGGTATTATAACGTAAATAGAAATATTTGCGACAGCAAAAAAATGCATATGGGATTACCGGGGGTAATCAGTATGTATGTTCTGTTTTTGATATTTGTTTGTTGGTTAGTTGATGATCGTGATCTTACTACGATGGTACAATTTTCGTTTTCTAATTCTCAATGAGAGTACACTCAAAATATTTTGTAGGCAAAAACAAAAGAAAAACACATTTAAAACCAGTGAATAAACAATTGAAAACCATCCCAGTAATTATTCATTTGTTTTAAAAACATCAACATTTATTTTTTACTGTTGACAAAATTTTCTAAAATAAATAACACTAAACATTAAAAAATTACGGTTTTTTCATTCTTTTTTACCAACAAATTCGAAAAAAATAACCTCCCGAGTAAAAAAGTTTATATATAATTATATATAATTTGATAAAATTATATATAACTATATATATTTGATAAAATTATATAAAATTATATATAATTTGATAAAATTGTATATAATTATATCCGAATTTTTTTTATATAAAATTTTATAAAATTATATCTAATTATATATAATTTGATAAAATTTTATAAAATTAGATAAAATTATATATAATTTTATTAAATTATATATAATTATATCAAAATTTGTTTTATATAAAATTTTATAAAATTATATCAAATTATATATAATTTGATAAAATTTTAAAAAATTATATAAAATTATATAAGATTTGATAAAATTTTATATAAAAAAAATTCGGATATAATTTCATATAATTTTATCAAATTATATATAAATTTATATAATTTTATCAAATTTTTTGAAAACAAAAACTTCTTTATATAATTTTATATAATTATATATAATTTTATCAAATTTTATATAATTATATAAATTTATATAAAAAACTTTTTTACTCGGGCTACGAAAACATTAAAAATTAATGATAGTTCTGTTATTTTTACCATCAAATTACAAAAAAATAACCTACGAAAACATTAAAAAATAATGATTTCGTAGGTTATTTTATACAATTTTCTATTGAAATATTTTTTTTTAAATTTTTAATAAAATTTTGGGGAATCGATCCCGCAATCAACTACATTCTGGCCAGACACTCTACCCATCGTGCTAAAGCCACTTGATACAAATATGTTTTTATATTTCTATAAATAATTTTTTGAATTTTTTTTCTACAAACAAATAACCTACTTGTGTAGGTAAAAACTAATGATATATCATTAAAAAATACCAACAATTTAAAAAAAAATTACTTACACAAATCATTAAAAATTTAAAGAATAATCAGTAGTTTTTACTTACAGAACAAAAATAAATGACTTTATAAATTAAATGTTAATGAAAGTCTTTATTTTTTAGTGTGCTATTTTTGATACAAAGGACTGATGTAGTCATTAATAAAAACTGAACATCAAACAAATGTTTTTTCTTTTAAAAACGACTAAACGGAAAACTTTTTAAATAAACTACAAACAGCTAATGACATAATTTTTTGAGTGTAGAGTCAAATGTGTATTAATATTTTAGAGTGATCTAATGATCATTGACGATTTGTCATTAAAAGCCCTTTGATACTTGTAGTATAGGGTTTTTATTTTTGCTAAATAATCTTGACAGTGGGATCTGACAAATTCCGTAAAACGTGTCGATTAAGTCTTGAAAAAAATGATCAACTTAAATAAAATATTGCTTAATGAATTTCATGATTTATCGAGTGATACGGAATGGGATGAAGCCAAATTGGAACGGCATGAATCCAAAAGCAAAGGATACTTTACATAACGAAACACTCAAGGCGTTTTTTTAGTTCAGCGCTAGATTATTTTTTACGCGAATTAAAAGTTGGTGATTTTAAAGCTATTGTTTACTGAACATGTTCTACATAAGGGGTTCCTGCTGGTGCCCCTATTGGATATGTGAGGACCAGCGTCTAAACTTGAGCTCGAAATTACAATAGCTATAGCCGGTATGATTTTCTCTGAAATAGGTGCCGTACCTACTTAAGGCCGTTTGTCATGATAATACTGAGTTGTAAGATTTTAATAAACCGAAATAAAATAAAATTTGGTCTGACTGTCAAAAAATCAAACCAAATTTTTTTTGAATACATTGCCCTTTGCAACCATCACATTTTAAATAACATGAAAACAGCTGTTCAGAAAAATAAATGTTAAAAAAGATTATTTTTTGCGTATTTTTTAAAAATACATTAAAATAAGAGACTTTGATAAACTTAACTTAAATTTAAACTTAACTTTGTAGCTTTGGTTTTTTGTTTTTATGTTAACGTCAATAAATTAAAAAGAAAATACATCCCTAATTAAGTCTCAGCTTTTTGAAATATTTCTAAAAATTATACGACTGTCAAAATTTCTTCCGTATTACGGTCCGTGTCATTACATTTTTCATTTACACGATAACATTTTTAAATTCTATATGATTTTTTGACAGTTTGATTTCCTGACAAGGAAGGTCTCCCTGGTGTCATCCGCCGATCTTTATGGAATTGGTTGTATTTTATATAGCAGGAAAAATAAAGGGGTACGTAATTTTTTTTAACGGACCAAATTCATATTTAGGGGGTGAAAATGAGGGGGGAAGAAACGGTAATTTTTCAGCTTTTTGCGTTTTTATTGGAAAACTATACCACACAAATATACGTAGTCATGTGATATACCAAATGAAAGGTCTTTGGAAAACCTATCTTCGTGTGTAAAGAACGTGTCCATAAGGGTTATGGCTTTTTGCATTTTTTTGCAAATATCAAAATTTACCTGCCATAAAAAGTATTAAGAATTGCATTTTTACTTTTTGCTTCCGTCAAAAAAGTTCCCGCACCAAACGAGATGAAATTTGGTCTACATTTTCTTAATTTAATTGAAACTAAGAAAAAATGAGACCCAAACGATGCGTAGGAAAAGCTAGTTAGGGTCAAAATGACGAATGCTTTATGGAGGGACTTTTTTGACTCCTTCAAGATTCAAATTTGTCAGTTTAACCTTAACTGCATAAAGTTAACTATTTATAACGTCAATTTTGGCAGCATGTAGCTCCAAAAGTAAAAGTCCGAGTGGCATTATTTTTATTCGTAATTGTTCACAAGATCTTTTTAAATATAATTCATTCATTGGAAGGGTTAAAATTACCTTATTTTTAAAAATATGACTTATAACAAAAAATATCTGTGACTTTATAGAAATTGCATTTGGTGCGGAAGGTTTTTTTTTGCCAAAATGACCCGCAAATACGATTTTTAAAATTAATTTTGTATGGTCTATCACGTGGTGATAGGTAAGAATTAGTGTATATTAGAATAGTGAACATGTACAACTTTTCGTCATATTGAGTAAAATGCCAAAATTTTTTGACAATTTTGTTAATAAGTCGAAAAATATTTATTACATATGCCTATATTAAATTTTTCCAAATAGGCGTAAATCGTAAAAAACTAAAAAAGGTAAATTTCCCGCGTACAAATCGACACCCCCACCCCCTAAGAACGAGTTTGGGCGGCTGAAAAAAATACATGTCGAATTAATTTTCGTTCTGAACAACATATCCAAATTTCATGAAGATCGGAGGGAGACACCAGGGAGACTGTCCTTGTGACAAACGGCCTTTACTGAATAACCATACATATTATTAAAAATAATCCATTGTTCACCGTTGCGTATGATTGTTATTTAAAACCAATTACAAAATTAATCATACGCCTCACATTGGGAACTTTGTATGAAAAAGGCGCGCATCGACGTTTTTTGGTTATAACTCTTGAACTGATTAGAATTTCACGACATTCTTTACCATTATAAAAACTGGAGACCTTAAGGAACTCAAACATGTGGATTGGACATTTTTCGAATTAGTATCCTACTTGTAAATTTAAGGCAAAGTTGGTTATTCATATAAAAAATTAAAATGGAGGTCAATTAAACTACTCTACAAAAATCAACTTTTTTTGTACGGATTTCTAAAGAACATTTTCTAAAGTATTTTGGCCTCCTAAACACGAATCTGTCATCAGAAAAGTTATATCAAATCGCCTTCTTGAGATATAGGCATTTTAATTTTTTGTGGACCAAGCCCTCAAAACAGACAAGTTTTTTAATATTAAAAAAGTGTATGTAAAAGTTACTCATATTTTTTCTTATTCGAATTCACAATAAAATTACTTAACTTTTGAAAAAATCCGGAGTCGATACGATCAAGGATACTATCAGGACATTATGAGGAATTTCAAAATGTCCTTTTTTTGGTAATGTCCTTATAAGTATCCGAATGAATTTTTTTAATGAAGAACATTTAAACCAAATTAGCCAAATTGCCCAAGCCGTAGAAAGAAGCCGTGAAAAATTTTTCAATCCTTAAAAATCTTTTGGGGACGATAACCGAATCGGTCTAGCACTTCTAAAGTTGGACTATGATGAAAATTCATTTAAAAAAGGTTTTAAATAAATTGATAAAAGTGGGCGTAAAGTGGGGCGTGGTCAATGTTTATTTCAGTAGAAACTTAAATTGGATAACTACGAATATTTAAACAGCTGTTTTTTGATTTTAGATAAATCGCAAAAGTGGGCGTAAAAATGGGCGTGGTCAATGTTTCTTTCCGGTAAAACCTAAGTTGGACTATGACGAACATTCTTAAAACAATTTATCCAAATCGGTCCAGCCGTTCGATTTTTTTTTTTATATAGATTTAATCATATTATATTACTATTTTGTGAATATATATTAAGATCTTCATAAAATTGGCCACCTGCTGTCTTGCAAAGGGGAAATATATTTTTTTTATTCTTACACTGCCTATTAAAAGTTAGTGTATGTATATTTATATCATGACTAGAAGGCATTCAAAATAAGAAGTAAAAATAAAAGGGAGAAAAAATCAAATCAATTGATTGTTGACATTTTTATCATCACAATGGGTTTTACGCTTACACTTTTTTTTCTCATGGCCATATTGGTGTATCCTTTGTGCCTACTTCTGCCTATTAACAACAGTAACAACAACAAGTGTTAACATAACCCTTTTTTTTTTTGTATTCTTAACTATTTATTTGTTTTGTATGTAAAAATCGATGTCATTGTATTTAATCACACAGTTTCAAATGGAACCCTTTTTTTCAGTTTTAAACTTTTCAAACATAAATGTGATTTCTAGCTGGGTAATATAAATGTAAAGTATGTGCTTCTACATATTATTGTAATGTGATTTTGTTTTTTTTTTTTTTTTTTTTTGAAAAGGATTTATGGGTAGAAAAAACGGAAACATATCGATATAAGGGGATCAAACACACAGTTAAGCTATTAAGGAATATACTTTGTGCAAATATATATTTAACATATATTAAGTTAAGGTAAAATGTAAGAAATTCTTTAGGCTATATAACAACGTTGGATTATTAGTTTACATTTTTAGTCATAAGAATTTTTTTCTTTTTTTAAATTTAATTGATGTTTTTGTTTAACACCCCAGCAAAATTTTCGGTTGCCAAGAATCGATTGTGGAACAACTTATACTTCCCTAGAACCTGTTCTACTTCTTGTGTAACACCGATTTTTTTTTTTCAGAAAGAAATTGTCAAAAAAGCAACAGGTGTTTGTAAGCAAAATTAAAACATATTTTTGTTCCTCGGAATCGGTTCTAGAAGGAAAATTTGGAACAGCAATGGGAATTTAAGAAATATTTTGAATTGCATTCATTTATTAAACACAATCATATATAACATGGAAAATTTACATTTTTTAACACACATTTATCCTTTTCCACCTCCAAAGTTGCATATTGGGCCTTAAAATAATGACATACCAGAACATGGATTTTCTGCAAACAAAAATAAACCTTATATTTTCATTATCCCTCCCAGATAATGAAAATATAATTTACTAACCTTTGTTTCAACAATTTTCACGATTATATCCTGCTATTTTAATATGATTTCGTGTTTTTTCTTGGTTAACAAAAATAAATTGATATTTATTTTTTAATTTTTTTAAACATAATTTTTTTTTAATTCCTGAGAACCAAAATGTTATGAAACTTTGATTGCAGAGAAAAACCTTCACAATAATTTCCACTTAACTTGTTCTGAATAATTAAGTGTACTAGTGTATGGTTATCGAAGAACCTGTTCTAGAACAAGTGTTGTCAGAATCGGTTCTGAAAAATTTTTTCTTGGGACTTGTTTCAACCTCCAATATAAGAGTACTCTCACTTTTTCATTCCCTGTGCTATGTATATCGTCCATTCCATGAGTCATTTTAAAAAATCTGACCGAGGGTCTTCCAGTTTTTGTTATATTTTTCATACAGATACTATTGGCTCCAATTTCAAATTTCATCCATCAGATCGAAAATATTCGAGAAACTCGCGATCTTATTCACGATTTTCGTTTTTAAAAAAGTCAAAAAAATACAAAATCTGTGTAACTTTGAGCAGCTGTATTTTCTAAACTACTTATCGCATTTTAACAATCCATAGCGCATACGAATGGTATGTAAGTCTATAGAAATCTTATATACTGAAAAAATATCGGTGGTTCAAAAGTGCATTTTGTATTCAAATGCAGTTTTGAAGTGCATTTTGCGAAACTTTTACCCCTTTTAATTTTTTTTTAATTAGCATATTTGTAAAATTTAGGATTTTTGCTACAAAAAAATGTTTTCATTACAATGGACCGAGAATGTGTGATATTTTTAATATTTTTTTTTTTAAAATACTTCCTTAAGTTTCCCTTATAAAAAATTTTATATTTTAAATTATACCAAAATCATGTAAAAAGACATGTTTTTAAACCGTTATATTTTCAAAAGTACTAATCGTATCTCATTGTTCTGCACATTTGAAAGGTATTTTTGTCTATTTTTTGCATTTAATGACCGCAAATATGTTGGTGTTTCAGAATTGCATATTAAATGCAAATGCAGTTTTGAAGTGCATTTGTCAAAACTTTTACCCCTTTGAATTTTTTTTTAGTTATCATATTCGAAAAGTTTACAATTTTTACTACACAATAATGTCCTGCTAATAATGGACCCACCGTGTGTGCTATTTAAATTTTTTTTTTTAATTTCTTTAAAACAATTTCAATATTTTAAATAAAACCAAAAAATTTGAAATAACATGACTTTTTAAAAAATTCTAAAAAAATATCATACACAGTGGGTCCATTATTAGGAGGACATTATTTTGTAATAAAAATTGTAGACTTTTCGAATATGATAACTAAAAAAAAAATACAAAGGGGTAAAAGTTTTGAAAAATGCACTTCAAAACTGCATTTGCATTTAAAATTCATTTCTGAAACACCAACATATTTGCGGTCATTAAATGCTAAA
Organism: Pegoplata infirma; assembly: GCA_963921195.1. Lineage (NCBI taxonomy): Eukaryota > Metazoa > Arthropoda > Insecta > Diptera > Anthomyiidae > Pegoplata > Pegoplata infirma. The sequence goes on along the minus strand of OY992536.1, from coordinate 227,484,018 downwards.
AATATACAAAAATAGCTTTCTAATGTGCATAAAAACAATGAGATACGATTAGTGCTTTTGAAAATATAACGGTTTAAAAACATGTATTTTTACATGATTTTGGTATAATTTAACAAATAAAAATTTTTATAAGGGAAACTTAAGGAAGTATTTTTTAAAAAAAAAAAATTAAAAATATCACACATGCCCGGTCCATTGTAATGAAAACATTTTTCTGTAGCAAAAATTCTAAATTTTCCAAATATGCTAATTAAAAAAAAAAAATAATTGGGGTAAAAGTTTCGCAAAATGCACTTCAAAACTGCATTTGCATATAAAATTCACTTTTAAACCACCGACATTTTTTCAGTTTATAAGATATCAAAATAGACTTACAAACCATTCGTATGCGCTATGGATTGTTAAAATGCGATAAGTAGTTTAGAAAATACAGCTACTCAAAGTTACACAGATTTTGCATTTTTTTTGTCTTTTTTAAAAATGAAAATCGTGAATAGCGAGTTTTTCAAATATTTTCGATCTGATGGATGAAATTTGAAATTGGCTCCATAGAGTATCTGTATGAAAAAAATAACAAAAATCGGAAGACCCTCGGTCAAAAAATGCCTAAAATTAGTGGAATGGTGGAATGGACGATATAAGAAATATCACTCTGAATCGGTAAATGAATAAGGGAATTATACTTTATTCCTTTACTTTACAAACACGAACACCTCGATTTCGCTGATTTGTTGATATGTTTTAAGTAGTAATTATTTAATGCAACCTGCACACTAATTTTCCGCCTTTTTTTCAAGTTGATATTATGTAATCGAATTTTCAAAATTTCTTTTTGAAAAATTGACTTTTGAAAAATTCAAAACTTTCTTTTGAAAAAATATAAATTTATAATTCTACTCTAAGTCTTTTAAGCTATAATTCGAGATGTGATCGCAATTCGGTGACATGATATAATCCCTATTTCTGTTATGGTGGCTAAGACCAAAATTATTTCGCACGTAATCCCCAAAATGGTAGTGGGATCTATGATCGATAATAATTCGGACATTATCCAAAAAAAAAAAAACGTCATAACTTCCAGATTTATGGGGATAATGACCGCGTAACAAACGGTCATAACCCCCATTATAGGAATTTTCTCCACTATATAGTTGGAAATAATCCGAAAATTTGCATAGTTGCTCCCGATTGAAGAGGTTGTTAAAAGCCAAAAGTTCGGGAGGTAAAGTATCTTTGGTGAAAAACAATTAAATAAAATATGACACCCCATAAAAAAATTTCATTCAGAAAATGTTTGCAGAGCATTTTAATCCTTTAAAAGCAGCTTTAAGTTTTTTCTCTGAGAATATTTAAAATACGTTAAAAATATTTGAAATATGATATTTTGAGTAGGTTTTTCCTAGCTTGAGGTCATTATTTACTAATTAAAACTATGATATTCTCATAGAATAATTTTCAAGAAAATTAATTTTTTCTGTTTTAAATTTATTTATGTTGGTAATTTTTTGCAAGACTTAATCGACACGTGTTTCGGAATTTGTCAGATCCCATTGTCAAGATTATTTAAAAAAAATAAAAACACTATACTTAGGCTGACCATTCGTACTGATTTGATTAGTACATGTACTGATTTTTGATCAAGTGTACTGATCAAAAAACTTTGTACTGATTTGTACTGATTTTTTGAAATATGTGCTGATTGTACTGATTTTTGAACATTTCAACATAAAAATAATTTTATTCAATAATTCTATACAAAAATAAGTCGTCAGAGTAGATTTTATAACTTAAGTCTGAGAGTGAGATAATTTATAATGATTTATTTCCAAAGAGATTAGAGTTCGTGAATCAAGAGTTTCCTTAACGCAAAAATGTATCTGAGTCATTCTCATTATTTTGATCTTTATAAATTTATATGAAAAGTCGCACAGAAACTTTAAGGTTTTCTATAACGAAAACTTCACGGAATGATGGATTTCACTGCTCTACAAATCTTAGGTTTGAAGCTGCGTTTTGGATGAAACCAAAAAAAGGTGAAAGGGTTTGGTGCCTCGATTCCAAAACGGTCACTAAAATTTTTCTATCACGTCACAATTTTGAGAAAATCGCGGTTAAAGTGTCTAAAAATGCACATTTTGACCATTTTTGAACGCCTATAAAATAAGATCCTGACATGCAAATGACTTGGTATCAAGCTCATTCGAAAGTGTGTAATTTTCTCTTTCAGACAAGATCAAATCTTCTTAAAATTTAATTTTCTAAAATGGTAAAAACATTTAAGCCACAAGTGCTTTAAATCTAAAATTTACGTATGAATTTGTATGGAAATTTGTTAAAAAACACTGTGCAAATAAACTAGGTATTGAAAAAATGGAAGGTTTTTTGCTAATGATTGTTTTACCATTTTAGAAAATTAAATTTTTAGAACATTTTATCTTATCTTTAAGAGAAAATTACAGGCTTTCGAATGAGCTTGATACCAAGTCATTTGCATGTCAGGATCTTAAGGGTCAAAAATGCCCTTTTTCGGCACTTTAACCGCGAATTACTCAAAATCTTGACGTGATAGACAAATTTGGACTCCGGATTTGGAATCAGCACAACAAACACTATCCAAATCACTAACCAGAATCCAATACGCATTTTCTTGTTTAGCTGTGTTTTCTATAGTTTTAGAAAGATAGTGTAATTGCATGACCCAAATGATTCTGAGATGTTCGATGAGGTAATGCCCTCAGAATTTATTGGGAGAAGCGCTAAGAACATCAGGGCTATTAAAAAAAACATGTGCTTATTAGATGGGAAGTTTTTTTAAATAAAAATTAAACTTGAGGAAAAAAGTCCTCAGAATCTGAGGGATTTTCTTCTTCTCAAAACCTGTGGGTTTTTGTTATATTTTCTGCACTGAAACGATCAAAACATTCAAATGCAGTTGTTTGAAGTCAACTTAATTTTCTGCAAAATAACGAACAATTTATAGCAGTTGCTTTTTAACAGTTTTTTTTACTGAAAAACTAATTGACCCCAAGTTTGTTAGTTGAACCGAAATTTTTTGAGTGTCAAAGTGTTTCCCATATAAAATAATTTTCAGATAACACTACGTGACAGTTTTTTGACCAAATGTATCTGATACCTAATCTTTATGTACAATTGTCCGCTGAATCCGAATATGAAGTCAGAATGGTCAAAAGTAGAACAGTTTTCGGGATATTCGAAAATAAGCGTTATTTGTGTTTTTAAAAAAGATGATGTCACTTAAATGCAAATATCTTCAAAACTATTCGTCGATTTATGTATTTCTTTTTTTTTTAATGAAAGATAATAAAATTACTAAAATAACCATGTGTCGCTTGAGAAGATTAGTCAAGAAATGACAGAGTTACAGTCGACAAAAGTTCAAACTTCATGAACAATTTGATGATTTTTTGCAATTTTGCTCTTTTCAAGTTATTTTTTTTAAACCAAACAATTAAAAATTATAATGTTTTATTACGTAGGACATTATTTTATTTCAATACGAACATTTTGCGCCCAACAAGACCCAGATTGGTGCAAAAATGACAAAGCTACAGAAGATTTAGTGAATTAACCCACTTTTCATTACTAACATTTAGCTTTGTATATTTACTTGTGTTTAAAAAAAAAAAAAAGTCGAAAAGTGGGATAATTCAATTAATCTACTGTAACTTTGTCATTTTTGCACCGATCTGGATCCTATTGGGCACAAAATGTTCGTATTGAAATAAGCTAACGTTCTAAATGATAAAATTTTAAAAAATTTTATTGTTTGGGTTTAAAAAAATAAGTTGAAAAGAGCAAATAACAGTCATTTTCTCGATTTTCTCGTAAATATCTCGAAAACTGTTCTACTTTTGACCATTCTGACTTCATATTCGGATTCAGCGTTCGGATTTTCATAAAGATTAGGTGTCAGATTCATTTGGTCACGACTTTGTTGAAAATTTGTGACACAGTGTAATTATTTAAAAAAAAAACATAAAAACTTAGGCGTACTGATTTAAGTTCGGAAAAAAATGGTCACCCTAACTATACTACAAGTAGCAAAGGGTTTTTAATGACAAATCGTTAATGATCAAACTAAAATATAAATACGTATTCGACTCTACTCCCATTGGGAATTAGAAGACGAAAATTGTACCATCATAATAACATTACGATCATCAACTAACCAACAAACAAATGTTCAAAACAGACATACATTACCCTCGATAATCCTATATGCATTTTTTTGTTTTGCAAATATTTCTATTAACGTTATAATACCATATTAGGGATATTAAAATTATTCTTTGAGAATATCATAGTTTTAATTAGTAAAGGAAAAAATGGCCTCGAGCTAGAATAAACATACTCAAAATATAATATTTTAAAGGTCGAATAAAACAATTTTTATTTTTTAATAAAAATTAATCAGAATTACTACAAAATTACTATGAAAGATGACAACTTAATCGGTGAACTCATATTCGAGAACACTTCAAATAGTAAGTTTTGAATACTCGCCCTCAATATTCTCTATAGGGTATCAGACCAATATTGGGCTGAGTTACAAACGGAATCACAAACTTATAAAATGGGTAGACAAATGGACTTAGCCCCTTTTGACATTAAGCTAACGTTAAATTAACCATATCCTCACCTAAAAAAATTAGCGATTTTATAGAAAAAAATTAAAAACATGTGAATTGCGAAATCGCCAATGGACGTAACTGGAAAAATATTTTTAAATCATTTCGTATGTACGTCCTCACAAAATTTAAGCCCAATTCATTCAAAACCAACAAAGTTATTAACAAATTCAAAATTTTATTCAATACTGTTTTTTGCTCCACCTGTAAAATTAATAAAATGTTAGTTAGGGCCTTTTGCAGGTGACAATATATTATTTTTTTCACTCATGGTTTGAATGTAATGTTGCACATAGTAATTTTTTCTCGTAAAAGTTTTTTGAACCCTAAATTCCATAAATAATCACTTGCTACATACCAAAATTATTTCGACACAACAAAAAAACAACTACAATTTTAAACCAATACAATGCAACAAATCAGATTATAAAAATTATCAAAAGGGAAAAACAATACCAACAACAAAAACTTAAATATACGAGTAGTACAGACAAATAAACTAAAAACGGAAACGGAAATGCACGAAATTGTTAAAATTCCACAATAAAAATGTAAAATACAATTAACATTTGTTTTCGGTTTTAAACTATCACACACCATTTATAATTTCTATTTAAAAAACGACAAAAAAAAAATAATTTACCACCTAGAAAAAAAAAATTCAAAACAAAAAACTTTATAATTAATAAATATAATTGAATTTCAAAAATTGTTTTTAAAACGAAAAACAAAACATGTTGTTACACGCAAGTTTGCTTGGATGTCCATCTGCCAGTTTTCATGTCATTTTTTATACCCTCCACTCTAGTGATAGAGGGTATATATAAGTTTGTCATTCCGTTTGTAACACCTCGAAATATTGGTCTAGGACCCCATAAAGTATATATATTCATGATCCTCGATCGATTTTAAGACGATCTAGCGATGTCCGTCCGTCCGTCTGTCTGTCTGTCGGTCTGTCTGTCTGTCTGTCTGTTGAAAACACGCTAACTTTTGAAAGACTTTACAGAGGCTCCTGAAGTTTGGCATATATGTTGGGCATTTACCTGGTCAGGTTGGTATTGCAATCCAGCGAAATCGGTCCAGTGGTTCAAAAGTTATGAGCAAAAGACAGAATTTCGGCAAGGGTTTTTCGTGATTTTATGAGATAAAAAGCACTATAACTTTCGAAAATCAATTCTGAGGATGCTGAAGCTTGGCATATATATTTTTCGTTCCTCCAGCCTAGTTTGTATTGAATTTCACCCAAATCGGTCCAGTGGTTCAAAAGTTATTAGCAAAACCGTGAATATCAGATTAGCTTCACCTTAAATTCACGTGGTGAAAACACGTTAAACCTGTTTAAAAACCATTGGTAAGTCACAAAAATATTTTGAAACCTTTTTTGTCACTCAAAAATATTTTTATACCAAAACAAAAAAAAAAATACACTCGAAAAAAATTTTACACTCAAAAAAAATTTTACACTCAAAAAAAAATTAGTAAATTTTTTTTTTTAATGTAAAATTCGAAAAAAATTTTACACTCAAAAAAATTTTTTTTTTTTTAAAAAATTACTAAAAAAAAATTTTACACTCAAAAAAAAATTAGTAATTTTTTTTTTGAATGTAAAATTCGAAAAAAATTTTCCACTCAAAAAAAATTTTACACTCAAACAAAAAATTAGTTTTTTTTTTTTTTTTTTAAATTACTAAAAAAAAAAATTTTTACACAAAATAAAATATTTCTAATCATAATTGTTATTTTTCACGTTAGAAAATTTACTATCACTTAAAATGGGCATTGTGGAGGGTATTCATAGATTCGGCCAAGTCGAATTTAACTTTTCTACTTGTTTTTTTTCTAAATTTACTCCTGCAAACAGTTATAAACAAGGAACAATGTAATTTTCAAAACACATGTGTGTCTATAGTATTTACAGAAAATGTTTTCATTGTTTAACAACAAGTTATTTTACACAAATTAAACTTTTTCATGTAATTTTCTACTCATTTTCAGGCATTAAAAAAAAATTAAACAAGAAAAGTTTTTATTTTTTTTATTTGGATTTAAATCCTTCTCTTGTGTATTGTTTTTTTTTCGTAGTTTGTGTAAAACTTTATCAGTTCATACAGTTCCTACACTAATTTTGACCGAATCTAATTAATCGGTTGGTCACTCATACACTTAAAAAAAAACTTGTAAAATAACAGGAAAAGGTTGTACATATTATTTTTTTTTTTTGCTACCTCCTATTTAGCGAGAATTCCCAATAAAAATTACTAGTTTTTTTGCATTTTTACAAGGCTTTTTACCTATAAAATTGTAAGTCTATCAAACCCCTTTTTTATCAAAATTTTTCACAAAGTCTAAGCTTTTGACATAAAAATGTTCCATTTGTTTAACAAATGTACAAAAAACAAGTAAGAGTGTTAAATTCTTCGGTGCCGAATCTTTTATACACACAAAAAATAATCGGCTAATAAATTTCAATTAAGTCTATTGATCAACAAAATTTAAATGAGTCAATCATTGTTTTGATCAACATTTTTGTTATTTTCTTTAATTTGAAAATTTTTTTTGCTTCAATTTATATGAATACATTAATTCAAAAATATACTTTATACTACGGTTTTACTTTTTTTTTATTGTCGACAACATATTGGAAAGCGAAAAATATGAATTTCTTCATAATTTTTCAATAAGCGTGAAATTCACTTGTTAAATCAATCATTGTTTTATTTGACTTAAAATATAAAATCAATCAAATTTTTGATCAAAATCGAAAAAAATTATTAATTGAAATAAAAATCTATTAATCACCGACAATTTGATGATTGATATAACAATTTTCTTTATCGGAGGAGTTTCAATAAAAAAATTAATTGAAACCGCGTTTTTGTTGATTGACTTTCGTTTTCAGTTCTTTCTGTGTAGTCTCCAAAATGTAACAACACTTTTTTGCACTTAAGTAATACATTCATTTACCAAATTTACAGCTCTTTTGGTTTGGACTGCATCTTGCTCCAAAGACAGATGGACGGAGAGAGTGTCTTAGAAATAGATCAATAAAGTATAAACTAAATGGGGTCCTCGACCGATATTTCAGTTCGTTTTGCATGAAATAGCAAGTATAACTATAAATATAACTTTATTTTTTCTAAAAAAAAAACTATGCTTTGGCCAGTAGGTACACCCAACTCTTCAGCAAAACATTATCAGGATTTAATGTTTTGGGCAAGAGTACAAAATTCGCAGGCATTTTTTTTTTTGAGTGTAGTGGCATAGTAGTTTTTTTTCGAGAGAGTGTAATTATGTGAAAACTTTTCGGTTTAACTTAAAAAGTCTTGGTTGGGGTGACAAAATTTACAACATTTTTCAATTATAGTAATTTTCATTTACATTTAAAATAAGTGAAAGTATTAAATTCGGTTACACAGTGAAAGAAAAAGCTAACATTTTTGAAATGGCATTCAGTAAGTACTGAAGCGATACATATGAAATGGTCATAGGAGACGTATTTCTGAGCTGAAATTTGAAAGATGGAGCCCAGAGGTCGCACGGGCAAGGAAGCAGGAACCCCCAAATTAGGGCACCTTTTAAGTACAAACAATTTAAAACATAACAATTTTACAAAATTTTACCAAATTTTGGGGAGAAAAAAAATTCTGTTGTTAATTTCAAAGAGAAAAAAGAATATAAAACTCATTTTTCTCTTAACAGTTCAAGTCTGATCTATTACAAACAAAATGAGAGGTATTTTAAGAAGATATCTATAGAAATACCTATACTCAAAATATTTTGTAGGACAAAACAAATGAAAAAACACATTTAAAACCAGTGAATAAACAATTGAAAATCATCCCAGTAATTATTCACTTGTTTTAACAAACATCAACATTTATTTTTTACTGTTAACAAATTTTTCTAAAATAAATAATAATAAACATTAAAAAATAACGTTTTTTTCATTATTTTTTACCAAAAAATTCTAAAAAAATAACCTACTGAAACATAAAAAATAATGATAGTTCTGTTATTTTTACCAACAAATTCCAAAAAAATAACGAAAACGTTCCAAATTAGTGATTTCGTAGGTTATTTTTTACAAATTTCTATTGAAATATTTTTTTTTAAATTTTTAATAAAATTTTGGGGAATCGATCCCGCAATCAACTACATTCTGGTTAGACATATATTTGATATTGATATTTCAATAAATATTTTTTTTAATTTTTTTTCTACAAAAAAATAACCTACTTGTGTAGGTAAAAACAAATGATATCTCATTAAAAAATACCAACAATTAAAAAATAATAACTTACACAAATCATTTAAAATTTAAAGAATAATCAGTAGTTTTTACTTACAGAACAAAAATAAATGACTTTAAAAATAAAATGTTAATTAAAGTCTTTATTTTTTAGTGTGTTATTTTTGAAGCAAAGGACAGAAGAAGTCATTAATAAAACTGAACAGCAAACAAATGTTTTTCCCTTTAAAAACGACTGAACTTAAAAAACTTTTTAAATAAACTACAAACAGTAAATGACAAAAAAAAAACTGTAATGTTAGCAAAAAAGTTTGTGAACCTACAAGAAAATTTGCTGATTTTAAACCCACAATTTTTTTGGTAAAATTAGCAAAAACGTTTTGCCAAAAATTAGTTAACTGAAATTTTTTTATTTCGACTTAGTTCATACACATTTGAGGACCCCATTGGGTTCGGACCCAAAAGATGCAGACCCCGATAGCTTAAATACTATTGCTCGTAGAGCTTTTAATTATTTTGTTGTCTTGGTCTACGTGTTGAGAGCTAAAAAAATGCTTTTGGATTTTTTATCGTGTCGGCAATATTTACCGAGATATGAGCATTTTAAAATTTTCGGGAATGCTAACTTTTTTGGATCCAAAGTTAGGACCCATTAGGATCCACGAATGTGAAGAGAACCGGCGATACTATGAGCCTGAGAACCAAAAATGGCTTCCATTTTGCTCTCTCTGGCATAGTTTCCGATATAGCGCCATTTTAAGTTTTCTAAAAAAAAAAACAATTTATTTTTGCAAATATTAGCAAAAAAGCTTGTAAAAATTTGGTAAACCCAATTTTAAATTTATCAAAAAAAAATTATTTCAAATTTTGTTTAAAATTGCTAATGCGCTTAATGAAGATAACAACATATTTTTGCTAACATGCTAATCTCAACTAAAAATTTTCTAAAGGTTAGCTTACTAGCATTAGCAAATCAAAAATTAGTAAATCTTCTAATGTATTATTTTGAGTGTAGTTAAAAAAAATCAAGGGATCCGATTTGCCTGAAATTTAAAATATATATAAAAGAGACGATGTTTAAAAATTTCCTTACCCCCATATGAAACAATGTTAACCTTCGGGAAAATTTCGATAACTACCGAACTAACATGAATATCGTGAAGAGCAAAAATAAGTGTCGACTTAAATTTAATAACGATAATTTTGTATTTATATGAATATCGTAGGTCTCTTTCTTCACATAAATACCCCCAAACTTTACATATTTTCGTGAAAACAAAAAATTTCAAACTAAGCCGAGTTTTCACAAGGTTATGCAGTTGAAAATACATTTCTTCTCATATGAAAAACATCATATAGTTTTTTAAGACGAAATGGTTGAAAAATCAAAAAAAATATTTTTCGTAATTTTTTTACCATTTTTAACCACTAAATCCCCGATATGGCCTATAAGCACAGACACCCGAACATTAGAATTGTCCTAAGGGTTTAAGTTGAAAAAATGCAGCAAAAAAATATAATTTCTAAAAATTATAGACATTTCTGGTATTCCCATAGCGGTTATCATCAGTAGGATTTTAAATGTCGGTTTGTCTTGTAAATGGAATCTGTTTTTTATATCTGTATGTAAATATTATAGTTTCGACAGAATAAATTTTAACAGTTTCCAACACTACAATTCTATTTCTAGTAATCTCAACCTCACTTCATACTCTCTTTTAAATTTTGTGTCTCTTACATTATAATACATTTTATATTACATTTTATATCGGTTCATAAGAGTTGGAATACTCGCATTAGGAATTAAAATTATTGAAATTTTATTTCTGTTCTTAAAGTTAAAATCTGAAAACAAGAGGCTTTTTAATAAAATCCACCCTAAATTGTAGAAGTTACATGCATTTGAACAAAAATTAATAAATTCAGTTATATTGAAAAAAAGTTTTATTTGTTTATTCCGGTTGTGCGGAATATAAAGCACAGAAATATTTGTATGAAAACAGAATTTCTGCATTTTTATTCAAATGAATGTAACTTTTAAAATTTTTAATGGATTTTTTTAAGCCCCCTTATTTTCCTTTTAATGGATTAAACTTACACTGCAAAGAGTGAAATGAATAAAAAAATCCTGAATTTACGATAGAATTTACTTTTTTCCACAAATTTCTATAAAACTAAAGCAAAATTGTTCATATATCGATTAATAGCTTCTAAGGAAATAATCAGATTGAAAAATGTTGTATGTAGAATTGATACAGCATTAAATTACCTTTGATTTAAAACAAAAAAAATCACTGATTCTGATTTGGAGATATTTTTATTTAAGTAAACCCAGATTTTTAAAAGTTGAAAATTTGAAAAGTTGACAATATCTCGAAAACTGTTTAAAACTTTTGAAACATTGAACTTCAATTTTGGATTCAGCGCAAGATTTTCAAAACATTTTTCATCAGAGAGAAAGAGAGAAAGTGTCCCAAACGACACCCGCCGGCCCTTACACCCTTTACCTCCCAAATAAACGCCTCTAATTTTTTCATTATTTTTACATCTTGGAGGGTACAAAAGATTTGGCACAGCCGATTGTAACACCCTCTTTTGATTTACCTGTGAGTGCTTCTACTAACAATTTCTGTTCCTGTATCTTAATTGTTTGTTTATTAAACAAAAATCGAAGATACATATTTTAATACAAAAACAATTTAATGCTTTTAAGCAAATGTGTCAACAGGCCATGTTATTTTTTTATCATCATCCTCAACATCATGGGCTCATTCCAAATGTCCTTCTGCTGTTATAAACAGAACAGCAACATTTTTTTCTCAACTTAAGTTATTCTTCAAGGACTGTTGTAAGTAGAAATGTTTTTTTTTTGCTTTTGTAGTTGTTTGACATTGTATTTACATGATTTCTTTTAGTCGTTACTTTTTCTTTTCTAGTGTTTCTAAAAAACGAGCATTTTAAAAAAATAATCGGTTTTTCCTTTCAGTGCAAATTAATGTTTTCGGTTAACCGACTTTTTAAACAAAAAAATTTGTATCAAAAAAATGCAGATTATGTTATTTCTGTATGTATGATTGTCGGTGGAAACATAGCAAATTTGACACTTAAATACTTGGAGACCGATTTAAAAGCAAACCATTTGTGTGTTTTTTACGCCAGTTAAAGTTTAATTTTATTCAAAATCGATCTACTCGATCAAATGTAATGACAGAAATGTTTCACGAAGAAAATATTTCATAATATGTTTTTAAACCGGTTAACACTAGTTTTAATACTCAAGAGTACTTTCGAATTTTGTTGACTTTAATATTGAACACTTAAAATATGTCTACAATAATCTTGCTTTTAGCACTTGGAGGTTAATACCAACATACAGTTGTGTTTAAATTTTGATTTTCACTGCTATTATATTTAGCACAGCTGTATATCAACAAACAACATAATGAAAGTTGATTTTCAATTGTTTTGCTATTGTGTTCCTATCATTGCTCTAATTTCTTGTTGAGTTTTTTTGTGTAAATTTTTTGTAATTTGGCTTATGAATTGATTCGATTTTCTGTTCGTTGCTAGAGGCCTTCATAATGAAGTGTCAAATATTGTATTTATCATCGACAAAAGTAGATTTTTTTGTCATTATTATTGTAACTTTTTGGGCTTTAGCTGTTTTTTTCTGTCTTTTTAAGTATTATTATGCATTATATTTGTATTGTATAAAAGAATATTATTCTACGTTTTTGTATGTAGAATTTTGTATAAAATATTTTTTTGATCTTATAATTTTCAAATTTATCACACGTACCCAGGTTTTTTCGGGAAACGCAAACAAAAAACTGCCAGAAAAAATTTTGTGTCAGGGAATTAAAAACTTAAAAATCGGAACTTATTTTTTTTTTCTTTTTTTAAAGCTTTTTTGAATTGATTTTATATAAACTATATCTCAAACTAAACTTATATAAAATTTCTCGAAGGCTTTATGTAATGAAAATCAAAGTTTTTAGACAGACATTCGAGGGAAGTTTATAAAAACAAAATAGGTGCACACCCCAGAAAAATTTTTTGGAACAAATTCCTTGTTCAATAGATTCTTCAATATATTCTACGGTAATCACAACAACATTTTACATGTAAAATTTTTTTTCAAAAAAAGTACTTGCTCTAAAAAACTATTGCTTTTGGAACAATTTCAAACAAAAATCACTGATTCTGGAAGGTTAAGTAGAACTGGTTGACGGGTAATTTGATGCGTTCTGGAACCGATTTTTTGGAACAGAAAATTTTGCTGGGACATTGCAGAAAAAACGCATTACACAGGTATTTTACTAAAATATGAACCAATACACAGACTTTATATAAATAAAAACATTGGAATTGACGTCATCTTTAATAGGATGTTTCCTGAATAAAATCGTTTCACACGTTACAGAGAAAACGAATTACAAACACAATGCAACTTATTATTATATATTAGAGTTCGTTTGGTGACTATGTCACTTCATCTGTTTATCGGATATCATCATTTTTTTAAAGGATTTAGGGGAGCTAAAAAGGATGCCGGTATTTTTTTGGAAAAATTTTCACTCCTTGGGGTGGTTCAAAGCATCTGAAAACGCGGATTTTGAGCTGATTTTTTTGCAGAGAAAAAACGGCTGAATATATTGCAAATCTGATTGTACCAGTCGATTCTACACCAAAAATTAAAATAATAGCAGTTTTTTGAACTCTTAAAAAAAGTTCCAATAATCCACAACAGGGGGCGGAAAAATCGATTTTTAAAAAAAAAAAATTTAATTATTTTTTTAATCATGCACGATGAAGAGCCAGTTTTTACTAAGAAAATTGGTACATAAAGCATCTTTCTATCACAACCCACTAAAAAGTTATAAGGCTTCAAAATTTTTTTTCTAATGGCAAAATTATAAAACACTAACCGAAATTTGAAAATTTTTTAGATGGATCCGCGGTCTAGACACTCGTTTTCGATTTTCATCTCAATGCTGATTCCAAATCTGGTTTCCAAAATGTTCCGTAACATCAGGTTTTTGAGATAATTGAGGTCAAAGTTCACAAAAAACGCATTTTTTGTACATTATTGAGAGCATTTTTTTGTGATGTTTTTGGATGATATTCTGGGATCATAAAACTTATTTTCGATTAACATTTCGATGCTGATTCTGAATCTAGATTTAAAATTTTTTTATCACGTCATGTTTTCGAGAAAATTGAGGTCAAAGTTCTCAAAAAACGTGTTTTTGTCTATTTTTGAGAATTGATAACTTTTTAACGGGATGTGACAGAACGGAAAATTTAGTACCATTTTGTCAAGCTGAAAATGCCCTTTAATTGTGCATTTTTAAAAAAATAATTTAAAAAGAAAATGGAAAAACCTTATATTTCCGCCCTCTGTGGTGGGTTTTTGGAACTTTTTTTAAGAGTTTGGAAAACGACCATTGTATTACTTTTTGCTGTAGAATCGACAGGTGAAACCAGATTTGCGATATATTCAGCCGTTTTAGCTCTGCTGAAAAATCAGCTCAAAATTCGCGTTTTCAGATGCGTTGAACCACCCCAAGGAGCGAATTTTTTTCCAAAAAAATACCGCCATTCTTTTTAGTTCCCCTAAATCCTTCAAAAAAATGATGATATCCGCAGATCAAATTTTAAAAATTAACTCTATTATATATACAAAAGATTTTGAAGTCAAATTATTTCTACGAAATATAATTTAAAAGTATTGTAGAAATAAAATATGTTCGCGCATACAGAGAATACGCATTACACTCAAATAAAAAGCTTCTTCATATTCATGAAAAGTTACTTCAATATGATGAAATGTTACATCATTTTTCGTCCAATGTAACTTGTCATCAATATGATGAAGCGGTGTCATCGATAAAATTTTTTTATTTAAAAAATAAGAAAAATAAGAAAAAAAAATAAAAATATATTTTTTTTTGTTATTTGATTTGATATTATTTAATTTATTTTTATTTACTTATAACACTGTACGACAAAATTCAACTTTTGGTTGCATCCATGATCGGAAACAAAAAATTCTGAAAGAAAAGCTAAAATAAAGATACCCGTGTTTCACAGTTTTTCTAGGTTAATTCGTTTTCGCGTTTTAAAGGCAAATTATTATTTTGTATATAATCGAGTTTCAATCACTTGGGGAAGTGGGGATTACACCTACGACAGTTACTCGTGATAGCACAAATTTTGCTGAAATACTTGTAAATAGTGTCAGATAAAATGTGCAAAACATGAGGAGGTTCGGTACACGGGTTTAAGAGTTATGAAGAAATTTCTAAAATTTGGATGTTTTTTTACATATTTTTATACCTTCTATTTAGTGATATAGGGTTAAAAATACACTAACTTTTGAAAGATAATTTTGATGCTCCTAGTTTGGCATATATATTTGTTATTTAGCTGGCCAGGTTGGTATTGCATTTCGAGGAAATCGATCCAGGGTTTCAGAAGCTATGATCAAAACAGTGAATTTCGGATTAATTTCACCTTGAATTCTCTCGTTCAAAAACCCTAAATGCTCTTTTAAAATATTGGTTTGCGACAAATATATTTTACAAAGTAATTTTATCGCTAAAAAAATGTTTACAATCGAAAAAAAAATTTACACTTAAAAAAATTTTACATTAAAAAAAAAATTACACTCAAAAAAATATTGCACTCAATTTTTTTTTTTTTCAAAAATTATAAAAAAGAGTTTTTTAATCCAAATTAAAAATGTCGAGTCAATATTTTTAACAATTTTGATTTTACGTTAGAAAAATTACTATCACTTAAAATGGGCTAATGGAGGGTATGCATGCCAAGACGTTTTTAACTTTTCTAGTTGTTTTTTAGTGACAATTCTAAAGAAAACTGTAGCAACTCTGGGAACGTTTTAAACATCTTTTTGCAGTGCACACATTTATTTTTGTTGCCAAACATTTTTGAGTGTAAAATTTTTTTGAGTGTACTTTTTTTTGCGTGTACAATTTTTTTTAGTGTAATTTATTTTTCTAGCTATAAAATTACTTTTTAAAATATTTTTGTGGCATACGAATATTTTTTAAAGTGCACTTAAAGTTTTTTTTTCAAATAGTGAATTCAAGATGAAACCTTTTCGAAATTCACGGTTTTGATCATAACTTCTGAAACACTGGATCGATTTTCTTGAAATTCAATACCAACCTGACTAGAAAATAACAATTATATATGCAAAACTTTAGGAGCATCCAAATTGTTTTTCAAAAGATAGCTATTTTTAACCCTCTATCATTTAAAAGAGGGTATAAACACATGTAAAAAAATGTCCAAATTTGGGAAATTTCTTTATAACTTGTAAACCCGTGGACTGATTTTCCGCAATTACAACTTGAAAGTATTTCAGCTTTAAGCCATCACGATTAACTGTTGCGCGCGTAATCCTTACTTCCCCAAGTAATTAAAACTCATATATATATATATACAAAATATTGATTTGCTAACAAAACGCGAAAACGAATTGATCTAGACAAACTGGGAGACACGGGTATCTTTTTTTTACCTCTATTATCAGAATTTTTTGGTCCCGATCATTGGTGCAAAATCGTGTCGTACAGTGTAATTGTTTGTTATTTTCAAATTTCTAAAACTTACATCTTTTTTCGTATCCACCAAGATTTTAACGCCGGACCTCTTGTTTGTTGGGCTTAGTTAGCCTCTAGCCACTTGTCGACAGAACGTTAACAAGTAATAACAATAAAAAGCCGTTTTGTTTATGTGTGCTAAATATAACGCTAAAATTTGTGTATAACTATGCTCTGCTAAAATTTGTGAGAGGGAAAGAGAGGATATTGTACAATAATAAAATATATGTGTCTACAAACCCCCATAAGCAAATGTGTATGTATATAACAAAAAATTTTGAGTCTTTACATATACACATTAGCAAACGTTTAGGTGCCCATACACTTGCAGTCTCGTTGTACAGCTTGCTGGATAGACATGTGCATTTTGTTTTTGTAATGGTCGTCCAACCAGCCCATACACGATCAAAATCACGTTTTCATCCAGCCAATTGTACAGCATGCATTATCGTGTATGGCCCCCTTTTAACCTTATCTAACTAAGTAGTGGTGCGAGATTTTCATCTATAGATAGGTGAACTAGGTAATACGTCGACAATAAATACTTTACCTGAAGACCCATGGGTTTAAGTCAGGGGCACCACTTTTTTTAATTTTTGTTTTTTTTTATTGTTGGTTTTTATTTTTTTATGTTTTTTTAATATATTTATTCAATATTTTTATTTATTTAAATATTATTTTATTTATTTAAAAAAAAAAACATTTGAAAGGCATATTGATGACACTTTTTGATGATATGATGAAATGTGTCATCACTTGTTTTTTTCAATTTCGATGACATTTTTCATCATATTGAAGAAAAGCTTCTTCAATATGATAAAATTTGTCATCAAAATTGATGACAGCAAGTGATGAAACCGCATCATCAATATGATGAAGCAGTTTTCTTTGAGTGTACTAACGCATTAATATAAAAACAACTTTAAAGTGTTAATTTATGCATATTGTTTTTAACCAAAAATTGTTTAATATATTGGCCAATTTGTTGTTACATGTTGTTATTTACTCTGTGTGTATTTTAATAAAATAATACACAAAACATGCATGCATGTATTTATATAATTGTATTGTTTTTCCTTTAAGAAACTAAAATAGAATTTTCATCTTAGTTTACTTACGTAAATATATAATAACCTAAAATTAAATAAATCAAATTAAAACAAGACTTTTACCAGTTATTGCAAAGACAAAATTGAACATAACAATACTGCATTTACTGTAATCTGAATGTTTAAATTAAATTTAGTATGCAAGAATTGAAAATTTCTCATGTAAAATAACAATATACACACATACATACATTCATACAAACATATATTTGCATATTTCTAATCCGAAAACTAATTATTGTCTTAGTTTGTTTATAAGGTATGTAGGTATACAAAGTATTTTATAAAAACATATTTTATAAAATTCATAAAATACTAAAAATAACTAAATATTTTCTTACTAAAATTATTTTTCTTATAATAATATAAAACAATAGTTGTACAATGTTGAAATGTTGTTGTTTATTTTAAGTAGGAAGACAATTATTTGAAAGGTTTATAAATTGTTAAAGAAAATCGGCTGTGCGAAGTTAAAACAAAAGATTGACCAGCGCCATCTATTAATGATTACACAGTGATACAAAATGGAACTTTCCGAATCGGAATGGGATGAAACCAAAAGCAAATTAAAGTTGACCTATTACATTTTTTGTGTACTTAACATGTCCTACTTTAGGGCCCCTGGGGGTGCCCTTATTGGAAATGTGAGATTCGGTGTCCAAACTTAAGCCCAAACTTCGATAACCGGTATTAATTCCGCTGCAATCGGTCCTAGTACCTAAAATAAAAAAAATAAAATAAAATAATAAGGAGTGAGATCATAAAAATGTTAACACACATAAAGTTAAATAAAAAACAGACTACTGAATTTTAAGACTTCAAACCAAATTTTTATTAAATAAAATTTAATACAAAATCATAACAAAAAAACCGCATGGAACTCTAACCACTACGAACAAAGTTATCCACTTTTTCCGGAAACCCTCCCATTAAGGCTTTTATGGTAGTTTCTGTCACCTTTTTAGAGCAGGTGGTCCATCTACGTTTGAAATCTTGCATGTCCTGGGAGACCTTTTTTGTGCCCTTTAATTCTTTTTTAACAAGAGCCCAATATCTCTCCACTGGCCTGAGCTCCGGGCAGTTTGGTGGATTTGCCTCTCTTGGTACAAAAACCACATTATTATCATTATACCACTCCAGCGCTTTCTTGCTGTAGTGACAAGATGCTAAATCGGGCCAAAAGTAAGTGGATACATTGTGCTGACTCAAGAACGGAAGAAGTCTCTTCTGCAAACACTCCTTGATATAAATTTCGCTGTTTATAGAGCCAGATGTCACAAATGACTGGCTTCTTTGGCCGCAGCTACATATGGCTTGCCATACTAGGAATTTTTTGGGGAATTTCGTTTGCTTTTTTGACCGAAATTTTTCCGCAACATTTCCTCGAACATCGGAAACATAAAATTCTTGACCAGGGAGCTGCGCAAAATCAGCCAGGACATAAGTTTCGTCGTCCATTACACAACAGTTGTATTTTTTTATAAAATTTGATTTCAATTTTCTAGCTCTGGTTTTGGCCTCCAAATTTTTAAAAGCGTTTCTATCGGGAACTTTTTGAACTTTGTAGGACTTTAGTCCCGCCTTACGTTTCACTTTACGTACAAAAAAGTCTGAGCATTGGGCTAACCGAGCTGTTTTTCTGCCAGATGTGTTAGGAGCTCTCTTAAGGATGCTTTTAACTTTATATGCCTTACCAATGTTACGATAACCAGTCGTTGTTCCTGTTCCCGGCTTCCTTTCAATTGTTAGGTGTTCCAGATACCTTTTTACCACTTTTGAAACTGTTTGGCGGCATACATTAGTTTCTTTGGCAATTTTTTTGTATGTCCATGTTTGGTTTTGTTGAAAATATTTAATTATTTTTGAACGCACTTTTCTTTCATCGTCCATTGTGTAAAAAATTGCAAATTAAAACTCATGATGTAAATTAATTTATTAACTGACATATTTTTAAAATGTAAACTGCCGAAAAAAAAAAAAATTGGAAGCTTTACACCAAAGTTGTAGGCAAAAATGTGTGTTAACATTTTTATGATCTCACTCCTTAGTAGTATAAAATAAAATTTAAATAAAATAAAATAAAATAAAATAAAATTAAATAAAATAAAATAAAATAAAATAAAATAAAATAAAATAAAATAAAATAAAATAAAATAAAATAAAATAAAATAAAATAAAATAAAATAAAATAAAATAAAATAAAATAAAATAAAATAAAATAAAATAAAATAAAATAAAATAAAATAAAATAAAATAAAATAAAATAAAATAAAATAAAATAAAATAAAATAAAATAAAATAAAATAAAATAAAATAAAATAAAATAAAATAAAATAAAATAAAATAAAATAAAATAAAATAAAATAAAATAAAATAAAATAAAATAAAATAAAATAAAATAAAATAAAATAAAATAAAATAAAATAAAATAAAATAAAATGAAATAAAATAAAATAAAATAAAATAAAATAAAATAAAATAAAATAAAATAAAATAAAATAAAATAAAATAAAATAAAATAAAATAAAATAAAATAAAATAAAATAAAATAAAATAAAATGAAATAAAATAAAATAAAATAAAATAAAATAAAATAAAATAAAATAAAATAAAATAAAATAAAATAAAATAAAATAAAATAAAATAAAATAAATAATACAATGGGAGTAGAGACGAATATAAAATAAAACAAGTAGAAAAGTTAAATTCGACTTTGCCGAACCTATGAATACCCCCCACAATGCGTTTTTTAATAGGATAGTACATTTTTTAACGTGAAAAAATTAACAATTTTGATTAGAAATATTGTATTTTGAGTAAAAAACTCTTTTTTGTCATTTACAAAAAAAAATACTAATGTTTTTTTGAGTGTAAATTTTTTTCGAGTGTAATGTTTTTTTTACTGTAAAAATATTTCTGAGTGAATGCACGTACGTATGTACACAAAATATTGTAATTTTTGTAAAAAAAAAACTAAATTTTTGTTTGTGTAAAATTTTTTTTGAGTGTAAAATTTTTTTCGAGTGTAATTTTTAAGTTACCAATGCTTTTAAAACTAAACAAGTTTAAAAAGCATTGTTTAATTACCACCAATGCTTTTAAAACTTGTAAAAACACGTGGCATTTTAGATGAAACTAATCTGAAATTCAGGGTTTTGCTTATAACTTTTGAACCACTAAACCGATTGAGCTGAAATTTAATACCAAACTGACCTGGGGAACGGCAAAGATACATGCCAAGCTTCAGCAGTCTCATCATTGTCTTTCGAAAGTTATCGTGTTTTTTATCTCGTAAATTCGCGAAACTCGCTTGCCGAAATTTACTCTTTGCACATAACTTTTGAACTACTGGACCGATTTGGCTGGATTGCAATACCAACCTGACTAGGTAAATGACCAACATATATGCCAAACTTCAGTAGCCTCTGTAAAGTATTTCAAAAGTTAGCGTGTTTTCTACGGACGGAAAGACAGACGGACGAACGGACGGACGGACATCGCTAGATCGACTTAAAATCGATCGAGGACCATAAATATATATACTATATGGGGTCCTAGACCAATATTTCAAGGTGTTACAAACGGGATGACAAACTTACATATACCCTCTATCACTAGAGTGGAGGTTATAAAAAAAAAAAAAAAATCGGAGGATTTGATTTTTTTATACCCTCCACTCTAGTGATAGAGGGTATATATAAGTTTGTCATTCCGTTTGTAACACCTCGAAATATTGGTCTAGGACCCCATAAAGTATATATATTCATGATCCTCGATCGATTTTAAGACGATCTAGCGATGTCCGTCCGTCCGTCCGTCTGTCCGTCTGTCTGTCTGTTGAAAACACGCTAACTTTTGAAAGACTTTACGGAGGCTCCTGAAGTTTGGCATATATGTTGGGCATTTACCTGGTCAGGTCGGTATTGCAATCCAGCGAAATCGGTCCAGTGGTTCAAAAGTTATAAGCAAATGAGTGAATTTCGGCAAGGGTTTTTCTGGAATTTACGAGATAAAACACACGGTAACTTTCGAACGGCAATTCTGAGGGTGCTGAAGTGTGGCATATATATTTGTCGTTCCTCTGGTCCGGTTCGTTTTAAATTTCAGCCAAATCGTTTCAGTGGTTCAAAAGTTATTAGCAAAACCGTAAATTTCAGATTAGTTTCACCTTAAATTCACGTGTTGAAAACCCGTTAAACAGGTTTTAAAAACATTTGTAAGTCAAAAAAATATTTTACAAGGTATTTTTGTCACACAAAAATTTTTTTACACTTAAACAAAAAAAAAAAAAAATACACTCAAAAAAAAGTTTACACTCAAAAAAATTTTACACTCAAAAAAATTAGTAATTTTTTTTTTTTTTTGTTCAAAAATTAATAAGAAAAAGTTTTTTTTACACAAAATAAAATATTTCTAACCAAAAATTTTATTTTTTTCCAGTTAGAAAATTTACTATCACTTAAAAAGGGCATTGTGGAGGGTATTCATAGATTCGGCCAAGTCGAATTTAACTTTTCTACGTGTTTTCATTTAAAACATCTGGCTTTATCATTAAGATATTCGGAAAATACTGTTTTCTATGTAAAACGAGTGTTTTTCTAACGTTAGTTGTCATGCTTAAACACTTTTTCAATATAGGCCCACCGTATATTTCTGCCTTGGATTTTCTAAAACCACATGAAATTGCGGAAAATATTTAAAGATCATTTTAACCGTTTATTTCAAAAATTGTTTGGCAGGTAAAGGCATAATATGTTAACAAGTAGAAAAGTTAAATTCGACTTGGCCGAATCTATGAATACCCTCCACAATGCCCATTTTAAGTGATAGTAAATTTTCTAACGTGAAAAAAATAACAGTTTTGATTAGAAATATTTTATTTTTCGTAAACAATTTTTTTTAGTAATTTTTGACAAAAAAAATAATTTACTAATTTTTTTTTTTGAGTGTAAAATTTTTTTCGAGTGTATTTTTTTTGTTTTGGTATAAAAATATTTTTGAGTGACAAAAATACGTTTTAAAATATTTTTGTGACTTACCAATGTTTTCAAAACAGGTTTAACGGGTTTTCAACACGTGAATTTTAGGTGAAGCTTATCTGAAATTCACGGTTTTGCTAATAACTTTTGAACCACTGAATCGATTTGGCTAAAATTCAATACTAACTAGGCTGGAGGAACGAAAAATATATATGCCAAGCTTCAGCATCCTCAGAATTGCTTTTCGAAAGTTATAGTGCTTTTTATCTCATAAATTCACGAAAAACCCTTGCCGAAATTCAGTCTTTTGCTCATAACTTTTGAACCACTGGACCGATTTCGCTGGATTGCAATACCAACCTGACCAGGTAAATACCCAACATATATGCCAAACTTCAGGAGCCTCCGTAAAGTCTTTCAAAAGTTAGCGTGTTTTCAAAAGACAGACAGACAGACGGACAGACGGACAGACGGACAGACGGCCAGACGGCCAGACGGACAGACGGACAGACGGACGGACGGACGGACATCGCTAGATCGCCTTAAAATCGATCGAGGATCATGAATATATATACTTTATGGGGTCCTAGACCAATATTTCGAGGTGTTACAAACTGAATGACAAACTTATATATACCCTCTATCACTAGAGTGGAGGGTATAAAAAATGGGCGCCATTTAAATTTAGAAATATTGTATTGTAGAGTAAAAAAATATAAAAAAAAAACTTATAAAAACTATCTTGTCAAAAAAGTGTTTAACTAATATTAATACTAGTGTTTCTGCACATGTAGACAATATTAAATTTATGAAAAACATAAATCATTAAATATACATAATTGCAAATGTTGCATATAAACATTATTGTACGACAATTTTATATAAACTTTATGCACCCATTTACGAGGATATACCAAAAAGTTTTAAGAATAGATATTTATAAAGAAGTTAAACATATTAAACAATTTGCAAAATCACCTTTATGTATTGCCGTTGCCCTGACAAAAATACCTATGTGGTATTCAACATTACCCCATAACAAAACTTTTTAGAGCAAATTTTAAAAATAAATTTTTGCATTTTTTTTTTACACACAGAGAAAAAACATGTTTATTACATGATTGTAGCACACAAAATCACTCATAATGGAGGGGCAACATAATATGATTAATCCATTTGAATATATATATGGTTGTGACAATCATACTTTGATCATCAACAATTATAAAATGACAATATTTTTTCATACTATGATCAGCGAAGATTATATTACGATCTCTACAATCAGCCTATGATAAAGTTATCAATCATTCTATATTCCCACTCTATTATGGTTGTCGTAATCATATTTCTTCGCTGCGTGCAGCGAATCACATCACATTCTTAAACTGTTTCTGGAGTCTCTTTAAAAAAAAAATAAAAAATTTAAAAATACATAAGTATTTTTTGCGACACAGCGACAATATGTAAATGTTTACATTTTTTTGTTGATTATTTTAATTATAATTTGTCACAAACATAATATTCTTGCAAAAATATTTATTATAAATATTCTGCAACAATACAACATACTTATGATATTGATGTTGTCATCAACACAGTATGCAATCAACCAAAATGCATGTAGGAGTGTCAACTAACAATAAGTATGTACATTTTATATTTATATTATTGTATGTCCTTAGGGTTTAAAATATCAGTAAATGTCAAAAGTAATTATTTCTTGTATGTTTCTTTTTTTGCAAAATTTTCTTAAATGAAGATTGAATAAAGTTAAAGAACATTTTATTATTTATTTCTTTTTGATTAACATTTTAAATTAGTTTTATATAATTAACTTTGTTTTGTAAATACATTTTAATATTTAAAATATATTGGGGAAATTAAAATTCATGTTTCAAAAATAATTATGAAAATTAAATCAATTCAAATAATCTATACATTTTTATAGAGGATGTATAAAGAAAAACAAGTAAAAAAAATAAAATCCATTAATTTCCAAAATTTTTTGAATACAAATGAAAAAACCTTTTTAGTTATTATTTGTTTACAAACAAAAAAGAATAATACATAATCCTTGGGAATTCCTGAGAGGAATATCGGGACACAACAAATATCTTCCATTCAACCTTATATTCGGCCAGGCGTTTGATCTGGTCTAGGTATAACCAGCAAAAAGAATAATAATTGTATAAAAATGTTGACGAGAAAAAATTTATTGTGAGTAATAAAGAGTCTTTGCAAAAAAAAAAGTTAGAGTGACAAGTTTTTTTTTCAGTTTACATTTCAGTTAAAAAATATAAAGTCCAACAATATATAAATCTTTAAATAAAACAAGTAGATAGTTAAATTCGACCTTGCCGAATCTACAAATACCCACCACAATGCCTTTTTTACAGGATAGCACATTTTTTAACGTGAAAAAATTTTATTTTGAGTAAAAAACTCTTTAAAAAAAGAAAAATCACTAGTTTTTTTGAGTGTAAAACTTTTTTCGAGTGTAATGTTTTTTTTTACTGTAAAAATATTCCTGAGTGACTGCACGTACGTAGGTACACAAAGTATTGTCATTTAAAAAAAAAAAAAAATTTTTTGAGTGTAAAATTTTTTTTGAGTTAAATTTTTAAGTTACTAATGCTTTAAAACTAAACAAGTTTAAAAAGCATTGCTTTAAAACTGAAGAAGTATGAAAAGCATGGTTAAGTTACCACCAATGCTTTTAAAACTTGTTTAACACGTGGTATTTTAGATAAAACCAATCTGAAATTCAGGGTTTTGCTTATAAATTTTGAACTACTGGACCGATTGAGCTGAAATTCAATACCAAACAGACCTGGGGAACGGCAAAGATACGTGACACGTTTCAGCAGTCTCATAATTGACTGCTTCGAAAGTTAACGTGTTTTTTATCTCGCAAATTAGCGAAAAACTCTTGCCGAAATTTACTCGTTTACTCATAACTTTTGAACTACTAGACCGATTTGGCTGGATTGCTATACCAACCTGACCCGGTAAATGACCAACATATATGCCAAACTTCAGCAGCCTCTGTAAAGTCTTTCAAAAGTTAGCATGTTTTCAACGGACAGACAGACAGACAGACAGACGGACGATCGGACGGACGGACATCGATAGATCGACTTAAAATTGATCGAGGAACATGAATATATATACTTTATGGGGTCCTAGACAAATATTTAGATGTGTAACAAACGGAATGACACACTTATATTTACCCTCAATCACTAGAGTGGAGGGTATAAATACTTTAAATAAAAAAAAACAAGTAGTAAAGTTATAGTCGGCTAAGACCGACCATGTAATACTCTACATCAGTGTTTTCCGCACAAAAAAAAAACTTTGTCAAATTACTAGGAAAAGTCTCGTAATCCCATTTTACCAATATTTGACAGTTTTCCTTGTTTTTAAACAACCAAATTTGAATCGAATTTACATTTTTTTTTTGTAATTTTACAATTTTTTTTTGTAATTTACAATTTTTTTTTTATAATCTTACAAATTTTACAAAAAAAAATCTAGTAAATTCACCAGAATTCCTAGTAATTTCAATTGCGTCAAAAAACTGTTAATTTACAATATACTTGGTAAAAAGCTTGTAAAATTACAAAATTATTGGTAAAAAGCTTGTAAAATTACTAGAATTCTCGTCAAATAGGAGGTAGCAAAAAATCTAGTAAAATTACGAAACCTTCTTGTAAATTTTATCTAGTAAAATTACGAAACCTCCTTGTAAATTTTATCGTCCCAAAAAATTGGTAAATTTACAATTTTATTGGTGAAAACCTTGTAAAATTACAAAATTATTGGTAAAATGCTCGTACAATTACTAGGAATTTTTGTCAAATAGGAAGTAGCAAACAAAAAAAGTTACAAGTTTTTCTTGTAATTTTACAAGGTTTTTTTGAGTGCGAAAACTGGGTCATTAGTTCAAACATGGACCGCTTGGATCTATCTTTTGTCATATCTTTTATAAATATAAAAAACACTTACAAATCAAATTTGAGTGAAATAGGCTTTGTTTGCTAATAAACCGATTTAACTGAATATCGGCGGAATTTTCATACGGGGCCTAAGTCCAAAATTTGGCCGAATATAATCAGATTTGATAAGGTTATTAAAGAACGCGTTAAACATGCACAAACATTTTTTTATTTTTTTATTTTTATTAAGAATTACCATATAATTACAAATCATATACTAATTTTACCTAACCGAGAACTGGTAACAATGACCTTCGTCTCGTTGTAGCGAAACAGACCAAGGCCTCTTGTGGGAATCGAACCCACGACCCCCAGACTCATAGGCTAGCACGCCACCAACTAGCCTACTGGGGCGCCTAATTTTTAATTAAATATTTTTTAATTTCATGAAATTTTGAAGATTTATGTGAATATCGGTAGGGGCTACAAGAAGAACTAGTCCGATTCCTTTAAAATAGTGATTTGTGAATAAAAAACACGTTTACCTGCCAAATTTCGAAAGGATACATATTATAATACGGTTTTTAGAGTCAAAATTAAAGAGGACCTTTGTATAGGGGCTAGGTTTAAACATTGACCGATTTTTTAGAGGCTTAAGTTTCAAAATTCAAGTAAATTAATTCAAAATTGCGACCAGTATCTTGTTTACACTGGGCCAGCATGATCCAATTCCCGCCAAAAGTCTTTATCTTTGTTGGATCCGTCTGAAAATGTTCTTCTAGAGCAATTCGAGGTCGCTGATTTCAAAATTTAGCTAAGAACCAAAAAAAAACAAAATGGCGAATCCAATATGGCGGACAATTTTTTTTTTTTTAAATCAAAATCGCGATTTAACCCGATTTAACTAAAATTTTGTTTTAAGGGGGACTTAGAGTTACTGAATCAGAATTCCTGGGGTGAATTTTGAAAAACAAAATGGCGGACTAAATATGCTTAGTAAAGTTTGTTACAAGTAATTAAAAACAGATATATTCCTTTTCTTTGTTGAAATTAGCTGAAAGTGTGACGTAGTAAATTTCCGGGTCTGTTATCTTAAAATCAAACTGATAAAATTCAATATGGCGGAAACAATATGGCGGGTAGATTTTTGAACTTTGTCTGACCTAACTAAAAATTAGTTTTAAGAGTATTAAGAGTGTCTGAAGTTAAATCTACGCACATAATTTTTTTATATTTTTTTCTTATTTTTGATATAAATATGGAAATAGTGTAAATGACTTACTTAGTTAGTTTCAGAAAAGCTTTTGGAAATGGTGACGATAAATTATTAACTTTTTTTCTTTATTTTGGAAATTCAATAAAAAATCTTTGAATTTAATTGGAAATGGTGTATCTGATATTTTCCATAATTCTACAAAGAAACTAGAAATGTAGATAATTTTTTTTTCCTACACTTAAGTCACTCTCTGTCGATAAAAAAACTAATCAAGCTGTAAGACAATATTTTGGGTTGAATTATTTTTTTTAAAACAAATCTCGGACCACTGCATATATAGCAGACATGAGCTCAAATGTATTCCCTTCTTCGCTTACACCAAATCATTCGCTTCAGAGTACACTATTTTTAGAGTACAGTGTTTGCGAATGAGAATGTTTACTATGATGCTAAACAACAAATTGAAAAATTTGCTGTGCTTGTTTAAACGAACACGAAAAATGTCGTGTTTGAACAATTAGAATGAAACAAACGTTCGTTTTTAGAATAACAAACATAGCAGAGATTATAAAAATAACACCGTGTTATAGAATATTTTTAACATACACTGATCGCTTAGAATGTTTTTGTAAAAAATGTTTTAAAAAAATTGTTGGAAAACTTATTATAAATATGGGGGTAGTAAAAAAAACGTTTTGATGAAAAAGTAAATTATGCTTTGTGAAAAAATGTATTAGGATGTATGTATGTATGTATAAGAAAAATATGCAAAATAATGCTGTTAGTTTTTTGTTTGTCTTTTTACACTTGCTCGTACACGCACACGCACAATCTTATTGTGTCGTTGAAACAAATCATAAACATTGTGTTTTTTTTTTAACTAAAAGTATTCCCAACAACAATAATTACCGCTTTAAAGTTTTTTAAAATATGTTTTTTGCAAATATGTTAGGGTGAAGAGAAATAAAAAAAAGATTAAATAGTAGCGTAGTGAAAAATCTTCATATATATACATTAGGGTGGAGCTAATTAGATCTATTTCGAAAACGTTGGGTCGGTAAAGTTGCCTTTTAGGGTTGACATTAACACATTAAAATATTGAACCTGTGAGACAATGGCCTTGGCTTCAAAATCGAAGAGTTCCGAACAAAGTAAAAAAATATATTTTTTTTTCTTAAATTATTTAATATTCGGACATTAATTAAAAATTGTTTTTATGGCAATTTTTTTTTTGTCTGTAAAAATTTGTTTTTGTCTGTAAATTTTTTTTCTTGTTTTGCAAAAAATTATTTTATTATTTCTTGTTTTGCAAAAAATATTTTTAATTCGTTTTTTGCTGAATATATAACGTCATGTTGGCTCAGTTTTGAGAAGATGTTTATTTTTATTTGTCGTTTTATTTAATTTGGCCTTTAATGCAATTTGAAATTAATTTTAAGAAAATAAGTTGTTTTTAAAGAACATTTTTTTAATTTCTTAACAGAAAAAAAAAATGTTTACCATAAAAACACATTTCAGTAATGTCCGAATATAAACTAAAGGCTGGGTTAGCTACCCCTAACTGTCCCCCTACGTAGCGTCACAGACTAATACAGACTCGACATAAGTGACAGGTTTCAAAAAAGTATTCTCTAACCATATGGTTAATATTTTCAAATTATTCTACGAATTAGGTTAGAAAGAGAAAACTGATATAACGCGCCATAAGAAAAATGGATGCCAGATCAGTTTTTGTTGTTTCACTCACTCCTAAGTCGTAGAAAGTGTTGCCATGTTAGCGTAAAACGGACTAAAAACCGCTGTGTTTTCTCCTAAAATCGTTTAGTTTTTCCCCATTTTTTCTTATAAGTAAAACTCTACTGTCGAGTCTGTATTTAGTCTGTGGTAGCGTAGTGATCAAAATCAAATAGAAAATCACAGTATGCAAAGAAGAATAATTGCACTCATTTGTTCTTATATAACGAAAATCTCTCTACGCTAGTTTACGGTTGAGGGTGCATATTATTTTATTAGCCTAAATATTTAAAAAAAAAAAATTAAACAATTTTTTTTCACCGACGTTTTCGAAATTCGAAAAAAGCATAATTTGCTCCACCCTAATGCACATACAAAAAAATAGACAAACTTTCGGTATTAGCAGAACAGTTGAAAATTTTTTGAAAAAAATGTATTTGGTCACACACTACATATTTCATCATTATAGGTACTAACATTTTCTGCCATAAAGCAAAACATTTTTTTTCCCACAATGAACATTATTTTTCGAAATAGAAAAAGAATTTTTCAATCCACCCTAATATTTATTTTTATGTATTAAAATTTTTTTTATCCACTCTTATTTATAAATTAATTTTCCCCATACTTATTTTTTATTTACCTCTTCATTTATGCTACATAACAAAATGTTTATTTTAATTCGCACTTGCATACATACATATATTTTTTTTATAAAAGAATTCCCCCAAATAGCCAAACAATATTTTTTTTTTTTATAAAAATCATTCTATTTACACGCTTCAGAGTACAGTATTTTCAAATCATTGGCTGTCTATGTACTCCCTAATTGGTTCATTCGTGTTACGAATGTCGTTACACTAGTGTGTGTAGCTTTCTCTTGCACTGTGAGCATAGAATGAAAAACTCATTCGTGTTGAACGATAAGAATAGAATATTGTCCACATTCTAAATTTTTTAGAATGTCTCTAAACGCATTTTAACACCATCCGTGCACATGTCTGATATATAGCAGTAATTTTGCTATTTATCATTTCGAGCAAGTTTGGGCAACTTTTTTCGAAAGGTATGGATCAATTCTATACAAGAAAAAATATACACTGATTGTATCGAACTGAGGATCGCTAAGGATTTTTTCGGCGCGAAGTAAATAACTAAAAAATCATAGTTTTTTCACAAAAACGCAAATTGCTGTCAGGAAAATGAGTTATATTTTCCATAATATTTTCGTTACAATGGCTAATATATAAGGGTGAACCCTGCAAATCAAAAGCTGAACATTAGCAATAGAAACGTGTAAAAAAAAATTAAAAAGTACCTCCACTTACAATTTTTTTTTCAACTTGTTTAACTTTGAAGACCTGTGAAAGGAAATGGTATAGTTGGAACATAAAGATAAGTTCAGGAAACCAGCTCCTATATATGTCCAACAAATTGGTATACATATTTTTAAAAAATTAAATATAAGGACTTTTGACTGGAAATCGATCTGGCCGGACAGACATTGCTAGATCGACTCAAAAAGTGTTTCTGAGTCAATCGGTATAATTAAAAGTGTGTCTAGGACCAATATTTCGGGTATTTACAAACATCAGCGCAAACTCATTATACCCTGCACCACAGTGTGGTGTAATTTTTGATCGATAAAAATAATTTTTTTATACCCTACACCACACTGTGGTACAGGGTATAATGAGTTTGTGCTGATGTTTGTAACTACCCGAAATATTGGTCCTAGACCCACTTTTAAGTATACCGATCGACTTAGAATCACTTTTTGAGTCGATTTAGCGATGTCCGTCCGTCCGTCCGTCTGTCTGTCCATGTAAACGGTGTAAACACGATACAGGTAGCAATTTTTAATCAATTGACTTGAAATTTGAAACTTAAGCCTCTTTTGGCCCAAGGACGAAGCCTATTGAAATTGGAAAAAATCAGTCCATATTTAGACCTAGCCCCCATACAAAGGTCCTCTTTAGTTTTGGCTCAAATGACTCTAACAACCGCATTTTCATAGGTATCTTTTCGAAATTTGGCAGGTAATCATGTTTCATCCACACAAATCACCATTCCGAATTTTAAAGAAATCGGACCAGTTCTTCTTGTAGCCCCCATACAAACCACCTTCCCGATTTTCATATAAATCTCTCAAATTTCATGAAAATAGAAAATATTTTATTAAAATTCTGTTTGTTTATGTTAAACGCGTAATTTATAACCTTACTTTAATAACCTCATTGGACCATTTTTGGACTTAGGTCCCATGTGAAAATTTCGCCCGATATTCAGTTGAAGCTGTTTATTGTCAACAAAAAGAAGCCTATTTCACTCAAATTTGATTTGAGAGTGTTTTTTACACTTATTAAAGATTTGACAAAATATAGATCTAATCAGTCGATGTTTGAACTTGGGCCCCATTTTCCGGTAAACTCTGGTGTAGGGTTTTATATGGTCGGTCTTGACCGACTATAATTTTCCTACTTGTTTTGTTTAAAAACAAGGAAAACTGTTAAATATTGGTAAAATAGCATAACGGGACCTTTTCCTAGCAATTTGCCAAGGTTTTTTTTTTGAGTGTATTTTAAGTTGAATTTCAATTTTTAGTAAAATTGCTTATGGAGTTTAAATAAATGATCAAATAAAACTTTTTACATAGAAAAATAATAATAATACATACAAATCGTCACCTAAAATGCAAAAGGCCCTAACTAACACAAAATCTAAAATCGTGTTTTTTATTGATTCTGATGAATTGCATCAAAATACATCTCCAAAAAAAAAATTAGACTCATTCGATCAAAAATCACAATTTTATTTACAAAATTAAAAACGCCCTAACTACATGATCATATATAAGTAAAACGCAAAAAGCCCCAACTAACCGCTTGTATGTACAACATTGCATGCACAGCTGATAGCTTTATCCGTTAAGCATTTTTAATGATTTGCTTTAGAAAAATATAAAGGTTTTCTTAAGGTTTTGTGTGATTATAAATAAAGAGTGAAGAAACAATTAACAATTATAATTAATCAAATATAAAGAAACAAAATTCAATATGTCTGAACTAAATTTGGATATGTCCGAACTAAATTTGGATAAGGATGCAGAAGGGAATTAAAAAAAAAAAAATAAAACAAATTGGAGACATTTAAGCCAACGAAACCGTATGGAAGGTAAAAAATACCGAGGTTTTTCAAAAGGTAATGTAATAACTGAGCGTAAGCCTAGAAAAATGGGTGATACATGTACATCAAAGTTTTGTGAAAAAATTACAATGCGACATTGCTCACATTTCACTGAAAATATTCGTAAAGAAATTTTTGACTCATTCTGGAAAATGTCTTGGAATAACAAAAAGCTTTATGTAACAAATCTCGTTGAATGTTCCAAAAGACAACGTATTACTGTGGAAAACTCCAAACGCTCCACAACAAAACATTATTTTTTAAAACACGATTCAAATCGTATTCAAGTATGTAGACAAATGTTTCTTTCAACTTTAGGGTTATCCGAAAAAACGGTTCGTTTGTGGGTATCTTCAAGAAACTTACATTGCACCCAATTTTTTCCTACTGAAAAGAAAGAAAAACCACAAGGATTACAATACAAAAAAAGGTTAAGCTATTTACAAAAATGGTTGGAAGATTTGCCTAAGTTGGGGTCTCATTATCGTCGGGAACATACCAATAAGGTATATTTTGAAGCAGACTTTAAAAGTTATCAACAGATTTATGATCTCTATTCTGAGTCATGTGATGATAACAAAGAAAATGACATTACACGTGTATCGTTTCCTAATTTTATGAATCTGGTTAAGGCATCAAATTACTCGCTATTTAAACCAACAAATGATCAGTGTGACTTATGTTTATCTTATAAAGCAAAGAATCTGTCACAGGAGCAATTCGATAGTCATCGAAGTGAAATTGATAAAATGAGAACTGAAAAAGATAATGATATTGAAAATGCCAAATCAGGACTATGTCTACTACTTTGCATAGATATGCAAGCTGTAAAGCTCTTACCTCAGTCAAAAGCCAACTCCTCTTATTATAAAATGAAACTTCAGATTCATAATTTCACAATTTATAATGTAATAAATCATGAGTCTGATAATTACGTTTGGGATGAAACCGAGGGAAGCCTTGTCGCTTCTACATTCACCACAATTATCGTAAAGCATTTAAGAAAAGGAATTCAGCAATTTCCTGATATTCACCATATTATTATTTACTCCGATGGTTGTTTTTACCAAAACAGAAATGTTGTCCTTTCAAACGCTTTAGTTTCTTTATGCGAGGAAAAAAACATTACCATAGAACACAAATACTTGGTAGTCGGTCACACGCAAATGGAATGTGACTCCACTCACTCTCTAATTGAAAGAAAGATTCGTGATAAGCAAATAAACTTGCCATTTGAACTAGTGAATTTAATTAAAGCTGCTCGGAAAAACCCTTTTCCTTTACAAGTACACCAATTAAATCACGAATATTTCCTTAATTATGAGTCAGTTCCTAAGCGATATTCATCAATAAGACCAGGTATAGTAAAAATAAATATTGTGTTTCTAAAATTTGTATTACTTTTTACATTTTTTTAGAAAAAAAAACGGGGGATCCCACCGTCAATATGATACGTGCATTGGCATACGAACCAACTGGAACTATTTATTTCAAAACAAATATAAATGATAATTATGTACAGCTTCCACAGCGAATTGGAAATAAAATCAAAATTGTTGCACCGCCCCAACTACATGAGCAGAGATTAAAAATTTCTAAAAAAAAGTGGCAGCATCTCCAAGATTTAAAACCATTGCTGCCAGCAGATTGTCATGATTTTTATGACAACATCCCCTTCGAAAATTAGTTTCTATTTTTAATAAATATTCTCATTTATCATTCTATATCCCAAAATTAACTATTTTTATCGTGAATTAATCAAATATATTATTTGTTTTTTTTTTTTCATGAAATATCAATAAAATGAATTAAATAATGTGATATTTATGATAATTTAAATTAAAATACACTTTAAATAAATAAAACCAAAAAATAATAACAAAACATTAATTTTACAGTTCTCCTGTATGTATCTCAATTGATATTTGATGCAGTTAGGGCTTTTTTTGTTTCAGAAATATACGAGACAAAAGGGCGTAACTGACATAACTCTTCAAATAATAAAAATAATTAATTTTTTTTACCAGAAATCAATTTGTCCGTGTTTTTTCAATAATACTTATATGAAGATTTTGTGATTAACACTTTTATATTTTTTCTTTAAACATGTTTTTTGCTTCTCCTGTAAAATTAATAAAATGTTAGTTAGGGCGTTTTGCATTTTAGGTGACGAAATGTTGTTTATTGTCCGTAAAATGATATACATAATGTCAAAATCTCTTTTATATACACCTAATCCTAATTTAAAGCATTTTAGCTCGGTCATAGATCTAATATGCGTTTTTTAAAACTGTTTGTGGATGACGAAAAAACCTTGCAGAAAGAACCTCTTCGCCAGAGTTTTTTAAAAAATTTTTATATGTCAAAAAAAATTTATTATTGATCTAGAAAATAATAATTTACATATTTAAATTTTTAAAAATTTTTATATCTTTTGAAGAAGTGTAAAAATTCTTCAAAAACGAATAAATTTCCGTTTTCCTCCATCCCGTTTGACCCACTATATGTGAGATTGGGCAGCTAAAAACAATATGTACCTCATAGTTTCAGGACAATTGGTGTGTGACCGTTGAAAGACCTCTCTTATTAGAGAATTGAGAATTTTAAATTTGGTTGTGACGAAGGCTGGGGCATTTGGGGCCGGAGACATTGGGGAAACATTTTTTTCCTTGGTCCGATTTTGCTTATTTACAATGACTGTGGCATTTGGGAAGCTGGAGAAATCGGGGTACTTGTTTCTCCTCGGTCCGGTTTTGTTTACTTACGAACCTAACCAGCCTATAACCATCTGACATATTCGTGACAAACTTTAGGAGACTACACCATTTCCAATTGTATTTCAGAAATTGTCAATTGTATTTCAGAAGTTATCAATTGTATTTTAGAAATTATTAATTGTATTTCAGAATTTATCAATTGTATTTCAGAAATTATCAATTGTATTTCAGAATTTATCAATTGTATTTCATATATTATCAATTGTATTTCAGAAACTATCAATTGTATTTCAAAAATTATCAATTGTTTTTCAGAAATTATCATTTGTATTTCAGAAATTTTTAATTTGTAGATTTTCAGAAGTAATCAATTTTATTTCAGTAACTAAGCTTTGTAAATCAATTGAAAATTTCTGAAATGCAATTGATAATTTCTGAAATACAATTGATTATTAGTAATTGATTATTAGTTAATGTGTGTCAGATTAAAATTAGCCATTTAAATGAAACTTTTGAACAAATTAAGAATTGGAATTACTCCTTTTTGTGTTGAATGACCCGTATTCACCATCATTCGTGTTGTATTCATTTGGCAGAAACTTAATCCATCTTAACTTTTAACAGAGTTGTATTTTACCCATTGTTAACCCTTAGTAGGACTTTTCAAGTCTTGAAAAATGTTTCGTATTTCCAATTCTTAGAAATATTAATAAATTGCAATGTACCTTATGAGTTGTGTAGTAATTGTTTTTATATATTGTTAGTCTGTATATTTTATAAATGAATTTTTATTAAGTTCGATTTGAGTCCATATTAATTATTTCTGAGAAATAATAATTGTTGTACAATGAGAAAATCTGAAAAAAAAAATGAAGTGACAACACAGGCTAAGTGGATATGTCGACAGCTTTCCATCATCAGCACTCCTTCGATTGCCACATTTCGGTTTATTTCGATTATTTCGGAAATACAATTGATAACTTCCGAAATACTGTTGATATTTCCTAAAATACAAATTAAAAATTTCTGAAATACAAAATTTAATATTTTAATCTTTCAATTTTTATTTTATTATCAAAAAAAGTTCTAGGTGTATTTGTTTTTTATATAATAAAATACGATTATTGTTGTATAACACAGATCTATATAAATACATAAATATTTTTTTTTTTTCAATTCATATGCAAACAATTTATTTAGATACAATAAATATTAAAATAATATCGGAAATACAACTATGAAAACATAAAATAAATCTAACAATCATTTGTTTAACATTAATATTTTAAAATCCAAAAAGACATATTCATCATCATAGAATAAAAAAAATAAACCAAAAATAAAAAAAAACATTCATAAATACAAATAAATGTAGCAACAAAAAATTGTATTGTTTTACAAATGTAAACAACATAAAAAAAAAACTCAGAACAACAATATTTTTTATGAATAAAAGTTCTAAGTAAATATTTTTTTTTTTTGTAAACAAGAAAACTTTTATGAATAATTTCTGAAATAAGGGAATTTTTCCAAATCAAATTTTTACAAATTACTTTAAACTCTTGAAAACCTTTCCCTAAAGAAAACTATTGCCTAAATATCCTGCCATGCAGTAAAGCTGATCAGTCGTTTATGGATCACGAAAAGTTTCGCAATGACCAAATTGTTCGATTACAAACATCACAACTTTACTTTTGTGATGCAATGTCTTAACCCAGGATATACCCAGCACAAAGTAGGTAATGAGTACCCATTCCCAATTGGATTACCTGGTAATGAGTACTAATTACTCGGAACAAAGAAGGCCTTGCCTCCAATGACATCGCCTTGTTAAAGTAAATAAGAATGAAATTGGGACGTAACTAGTTACCCATTTTCGTAATAAACCCCAAAGTTAATTACTTGGTAATGGATGTTTTTGCTGGGTATAACCAGTGACCAGGCGTGAATCCACCGCAATCGGCTTATATTTTCTCATTTCTATTTGCAGTACCTGGTAAAGCGTACGAATACTTATCTTTACTACCAGCATTACTTAACATCCCAAAAGGCAAAAAACTGGTTACTTCTAATGACACACATTGGTTGATGTTCATAGAACGAGCGGCTAAAAATAGAAGAAGTTGTCGAAGGACAATGAAACTTGACACATAGGCATTTTTTGTTTGAATTAAGAAAAAAATGTAAAAATCAAAATGATCCGCCCACTTTTACGCCCACCTCACATACAAAGTGAAAATTAAATTTTGACCTACGGCATTGTTTTTTGGCACATATCATTTTTAAACACTCAGAATCATTTGTGTGAAACTTGAAAAATATAAAAAATATAAGCCCACTTTTACGCCCACTTCCCAAACAACTTGTATTGAAAAACTGGCATAACTCCCTTGATTTTTAATGCATTAACTCAATTTTCGCCAAAAATAAATATTATAATTGTAGATTGGGCTCCTGAAAATATATACCTTATCCGCCAACCTCCCATAGAAAACACAAATAGAAACAAGTAAGAGTGTGAAATACTTTTATACCCTCCAACACGTTAAAAAAAAAAAAAAATCTCAGAGGCGTCCTTTTTTTTGGGGGGTGGGGGGGTCGGCGGAGTTGGTGGGGGACACCTGTACCCCCGCTATACATGTTAATATTTATTATATTTACGCTTAAATAATAAATTTTTTCTTTATTTTTAATTAATTTCTATAACCACTCCCTTAAAGGCGGGCGGCATAAAAAAATCGAATTTTCTAACCCCCCCGGTCCAAGGGCAGGTCTATGATTATAATATGGCATACAAATGTTACATTTGTTGAGCAAAAATTAAAAAAAACTCGTAAAAAAATATCATATTTTTTAGGGGTCGTTTTAGTTCTTCAAGGGGGAACTTTTTTCCCCCCGGTCCGATTTTGCCCATCTTCGAACTTAACCTTATCAGTAACTTAAGAGATATTCTTGCCCAATTTCAGGGGTCTAGCTCTTTTTGTTTGGACTGCATTGTTATTTCTACAGACGGACGGACGGACATCGCTAGAATGTCTTAGATTCTATCATGGATCAATATTATATGTACTTTGTCCCCGACCGATATTTCGATATGTTACACACGGAATGACAAAGTGAGTATACCCCCATACTGTGGTTGGAGGGTATAAAAATCAGAGTTTCTGAAGCATGAACGAAAATTCATGTTTTGTTACTTTATTATTTTATAGTTTTTACTGTTTTTTTTTTTTGGAAAGGAGCAGGTAGGAGCAGCTGAATTTGTTTTTAACTTTTAGCTGAGACTTCAAGCTGTAATTTGATATCTTTCGTTAAACAGCGCTCCACAGCGCTAAAAAGATGCAGTCCACTGAAGTTGATGAACATTGAGTTTTTGATTTTGTTTACATTTTGTTCTACGAAATTTTTTATATGGCACTTTTTACACCTTTTTTTAATGCAAATCTCATCCATGACAATTGTCATTTACGAAAATATACAACAAAGTCAAATGATAAGTTTACTATGATTGTAACAAAAGTTTGAATATACAGTAAATTTGCATGCCATTTTAAACAAGAGAACATATATGAACTTTGAGCGTGTCCGTAAAAACAAATAATAAATATATCAGCCGAATATTACGGAATCATAATATTCAGATATCTGACAACAAAATACCAAAAAATTATTCAAATCGGCGAACATGAAAAAAATTAATTTCGGACACTCTTCAACCAATGTGTGACATCGCCATGCTACAGTAATTAACATTGAAATTGAGAGGTAACCAAATACTCACATTTTTGGTTTGTGATAAGTAGGTAGCTTAGGAAGAACGTTTCAAAATCTCCTAAATTTTCTGTAAAAAAAAAATTATCAGTATTTGATTATTTTTTGAAGGAAAAAGGTTTTAAATTTTAAGGGTTTTTCAATAGGGGAAAAAATCAGAAACTGCAAAGTCCCTTACAAGAAAAATATCTTTAAATATAAGAATTTTTTTATACAACGAAACATTTGAATAATATTTGTTTAGAGAAGTGAATCAGAATCTAAGAATTTTTCTATAGCAAGATTTAAATCAATTTTATAAGATTTTAAGTACCTCTGAATTTTTTATTGGAAAATGTCTCAGAATTTTTAAGTTTTTCTGTACCGATATCGGTCGCAATTTTTAATCAATTTACTTGAAATTTAAAACTTATGCCTATCTTGGCCCAAGGACGAAGCCTATTGAAATTCGAAAAATTCGGTCTATGTTTAGACCTAGCCCCCATACAAAGGTCCTCTTTAATTTTGCTTCAAATGACTCTAATACCCGTATTATAAAAGATATCCGAATTTCAAAGGAATTGGACTAGATCTTATAGCCCCTATACAAACCACATTCCCGATATTCACATAAATCGCTAAAATTTCACGAAAATAGAAAATATTTAATTAAAATTTTGTTTGTGTGTGTTTAACGCGTACTTTAATAACCTACTCAAGTCTGATTATATTTGTACCATTTTTGTATATAGGCCCCATATGAAAATTTCGACCGATATTCAGTTAAATCGGTTTATTGGGCACAAATGGAACCCTTATTCACACAAATTTTGTTTGTGAGTGTTTTTTACACTTATTAAAGATGTTTTTTTTTACTTTGAGCCAACACTCAGGGGATGCCCCCTACTGATGCAATGCATTGTGTTGGTATTAGGAAAATAGGTTATGAGGATAAGGAAAGAGGGAGTAGTGTTTGTGGACGTTTAATTTGAATTTTTACAAGTTGTAGCTGGTTGGGAAGACGTCTGCGGGGACTTTATTCCACATACGGCTAGTTCGACCGAGAAACGAATTTTCTCTGTAATGCGTTGTGCGATACATTGAACAGTCGACAACGAACGGATGTGAACTGCTAGAAAGGCGAGTACTACGGGCATGCACCCGAGTCTCAAGGATGAGTTCGCCTATCTCAGCTGAATACTTACCGTGATAATATCGATAGAACAATGACGCACAACCCACATTCCGACGATGCTCCAATGAGTCAATAGAGTTGGATACCCTACTGTCATTAATTAGCTTCAACGCACTCCTTTGCACCCGATCCAGAAGCTTCAAGATAGATCTTGAAGCACCTGCCCAGATATGGGAGTTGTATTCCATATTCGGCCGGATATAGGCGGTATAAATAGTGAGGAGATCAGACGGAGTGAAGAAATTCTTACACCGTTTCAAGAAACCAAGACACTTGAATGCTTCTTTCGACACTTGAAAAACATGTTGGTTCCATCGGACATCACATTGAATTTTCATGCCTAGAACATCAAGAGTGTCTGATTCCTCAGTAGCTATACCACCCATGGACACTGGTGTAGGGTATTATATGGCCGGTCTTGACCGATCATAACTTTCTTACTTGTTTTAAATTGGAGAAGTTTCTATATTGAAAATATCTCAGGATCTAATTTTTTTTTTTTTTTTGAGGAAAAATTACAATATCAGAACAATTTTCTGAATAAATCATATTGCAAATCTGGGATATTTCTTCAATTTTATCATTTAAAAAAGGCTTTTTTCAATATGATGAAATATGAAATCAAAACTGATGCACCAAATTATGACGCTTTTCTCATGTCAAAAGTTTTTAATAAAACCGTGAATATCAGATTGGTTTCACGGTTTAACGGTTAAAAAATCCGTTAAATATTTTACATATTATTTTTGTCACTCCAAAATATATTCGAACTAAAAAAATACACTCGAAAAATATTTTACACTCAAAAAAATTTTAGTCAATTTTTTTGTTTTAAAAATGACTAAAATAGCTTTTTTACTTACAATAAAACATTTTTACTCAAAATTGTTTAGTTTTTTTCACGTTAGAATATTTACTATAACTTAAAAAGAGCATTGTGGAGGGAGTTTATTGATTCGGCCAAGTCGAATTTAACTTTTCTGCTTGTTTTTTTTTTCTAAAATCGTTTTTAATGAAACTCTTAAATCCAAACGCAAAAAAATGGACTTAGAAAATTGTTCACTATCACGGGTTAGTCCATAAGTTCAATTTTCATTTGTCATGTGATAAGATTTTAAGATATATGTTGTTTTTTTATTTTTAGTACCAAAAGGTACATAAAAATAAAATGTATTTATTCGGCCTTTGTATATGTATATATATTCGATTAGAGTTTTATTCTAGTTCGAGGCCCAAAAATATTTCTATTTATGATATTGTCATAAAAAAAAAAAAAAAAAAAAAAAAAAAAAAAAAATACTCTATTATGACAATATCATAAATAGAAATATTTTTGGGCCTCGAACTAGAATAAAACTCTAATCGAATGATTTTAAGATATTTTAATGGTATCCCGAGTAAAAAATATCTGATATAATCATATATGCTATTATATAATTATTTATATTTATATATGGTTATGCATGAACATTGATATGGACATATAAGTTTATATATAGCATTGTATTTTTCCTTATTTTTTAATATGATAACATACATATTCATATCTATTTACATACCGATATATATGAAAATAGATATGACATATAATGTCGGGAATTTTTAGATATAGCAGATAAAAAGATATATGATTTTATTTATAATTATATCCCGAAAAAAATTTTCAAAATTTTCTAAGTACCGGATAATTAAATAAAAATTAAAAAATTTTCAAGTCCTAAAAAATTTTATGAAAATTTTCCAAAGTCCCGGAGTAAAAAAGTCATTTGGAATAAAAAAATCATTGAAAATGTTTTTAGGAGAAATTTTATTTTTTTGAAAAATTTTTAAGTTCCGAAAAAATGTTTTTAAATTTTCTAAGACACAAACATTTTTTGGAATTTTTAAATCCCTTAAAAATGATTTTAGAAAAAAAATTACAAATTTTTAATAATTTGCTAAGTCCCGAAAAAATTCCGAAGAATGCAATAAAAACTCTTCTAATTGATAATGTATCCAATCTGATAAAATAATTTCTAATTTCACGTTTAAAATTCCAAAAAAATTCACCAGATTTCATCTAATTATATAAAAATTTATATAATTTTAACAGATAAGATATGATTTAATACAATTGGATAGACCCATTTTTGGGATCAAACTTAATCAAATTTGATATTATTTTATCAAAAATAATAGAATTTGATATAATCGTATAATATTCGATCCGCCAATTTTCGGATCAAAATTAATATGGATTTACATAAAAGCATATCTGTTTATATATAATTAAATATTGCGTCATATAACTTTTTTTTATTCGGGATGTCTTGATTTCCTCAGTCACGGATCGACCGAATCCCCTTTTCCTTCATTATATTAAAAAATAGTTGTCCTAACTAGATTTTGGATTTAAAAGCTAATCAGATTAGATTTCATCGTATTACAATATGTATTTTATTTACAGCATATTTTCCTTGATAAATCCAATCGATTTTCTAGTTATTGTTATATCTAATCCGCTTAAGATTTTTGTTATACTGTGTATTTAATAAACAAAAAATAAAATATTAGTGGTATTCATTTAACCGTATATTTATACGCGACTCGTATTTGTATAATTATACGAGGTGGTTTTTATGAATGCCCTTTTGGATTACCTGGTATTTCTTACACAATTGTCAAAACAAAAAAACACATTTTTTAATTTGGAAAGTTTACAATGCCACAAATAAAACAAAATTTTAAACAATTAATAAATTCTAAATTAATTAATAAATTTACTGCAAACAAAAACATTTTTTTATTTTATTTTTTTAATATTTGTCATTTTCAACAAGATTGCCAAATTGTAAAAAAACAAAAAATAGCAAAAAAATATCAAATTTGTTTGAACATTGGCAATCCTAAACCTGTATAATTATACGATACAAGTTTACGCACCAAAATATATGTACAAATATATCAGGCCTCGTAAAATATTTTTGACAATAATTGTGTAAACTAACCAGATATACACAGTATACGAGGTGTTTATACGGTTAAATGAATACCACTATTATAATTTTTTAAAAATATATACTTTATATACATATGTTTTTATTATTATGCAAATATAAAGAAATAATATTTAAGAATATCAAATAATTACTTAAAGACTTATTTAGATTAAGTTAAAAATATAGACAAATCTATGTAAATTGTAAAATTGTTGTTTTTTATAAATTTAATAATCATATTATTTTTTTTTTTCTTTGCAGTATCTGCATCTACAAGTATGTTGAGTAAACATGAACCCATGTTTATATCCCGCTCTGAAACATTTAAATTTGTTGCTGGTGATACTATTGTTTTACCCTGTGAAGTTGCCAATACTGGTAAGTTTAATTATATAATATTTAAATGTATTTTTTTTATTAATATAGTATTTAAGTTAAGGTATTCCAATTTTTTTTAATCATTCAAATTTCAGAAATGAAAGAAAATATGGGGGAACTTTAAAGTGATTTGGGGCTCTATGCTCCAGTGGGAGTTAAAGGAACATATATATGGGGCATTCCATGTCAAATCGGACACTTTGAAAATTTTTTTTTTTTAGAATTTCCCAATTTGTTTACAGTTTTTAGTACCCTTTGAAAACTCCTTAGTGGTAAATTTTCAGATTTTTTTGATGGCCCGTTCAAAAGATATCGAATTTTTAAAAATTGGTAGTTTGTTCCTTTACTCAAACTTCTTTTACTCATAACTT
Organism: Pegoplata infirma; assembly: GCA_963921195.1. Classification (NCBI taxonomy): domain Eukaryota; kingdom Metazoa; phylum Arthropoda; class Insecta; order Diptera; family Anthomyiidae; genus Pegoplata; species Pegoplata infirma. The sequence continues at coordinate 227,439,932 of OY992536.1, read as the reverse complement.
CTTCAAGAATTGTCCAAATTTTAAGTTTTTTTCTTCAAAATTTTTGTTTTTTTACGTACTTTTAAAAAAAAAATCCCAAAAAATTTTTAAAAGCGCTCTAGTATGCGATTTTTAATTTTTAAAATTTAAATCTCATTTTTGAAAATGTTTGTACTCTTCGATTTTTTTGAAATTTTTTTGTGTAAATTTTCTATCGATTCTACAAATTTTTTGCCCAGGAGGATCGTGGGATAACGATTATTACTATTTTTTTAAAAAAATTTTTGAAAAAAATTTATTGTAATTTTCCAATCTTAAAATCATTTCTACTGCTCCAATGGTGCGTCATAGAGGGGTCCTTTACAAGGCCGACCCCAATTAATTTTTACGTCTTAACATTTCTTTGGAACAAACTAATACTCTATCTCCAATTTCTAAGGGGGCTCCCACACAAAACGACATTTTTAAAATTTGCTCCAACCGCTCTAACTGCCCCAATAGTGCCCCTAGAGCAACAAAATGTATGACCGACCCACAATATTTTTGCAGTCCAAACATTTTCTCTGAACACACCTACCCTCTATCTTTAACTGTTAAGGCGGTCCCCATACAATTTTTTTATTTTTTGTAAATTTGTTTTATTTAATCAGCTTCTACCGGTCCAATGGTGCGTCCGAGAGGGGTCATTAGTGAGACCGACCCCCATTTATTTTTACCCGAAAACATTTTCTTAAAACATACCTACGCCCTATCTCCACTCCCTAAGTAGGCTCCCATACAAAATTACATTTTTATAAAATTTGCTCCAACTGTTATTTGTATGGGAGCCTACTTAGTGAGTGGAAATAGGGCGTAGGTATGTTTTAAAAAAATGTTGCAGGGTATAAATAAATGGGGGTTGGTCTCACTAATGACCCCTCTCAGACGCACCATTGGACCGGTAGAAGCTGATTAAATAAAGCAAATTTACAAAAAAATAAAAATATTGATAGGGGACCGCCTTAAGAGTTAACGATAGAGGGTAGGTGTGTTTAGAGAAAATGTTTGGACTAAAAAAATATTGTGGGTCGGTCATACATTTGATTGCTCTAAGGGCACTTTTAGGGCAGTTAGAGCGGTTGGAACATATTTACAAAAATGTCGATTTATATGGGAGCCCCCTTAGGAATTGGAGATAGGGTATTAGTTTGTTCCAAAGAAATGTTAAGACGTAAGAATTAATGGGGGTCGGTCTTAAAAATGGCCCCTCTATGACGCACCAGGAGCAGTAGAAATGTTTTCAAAATTGGAAAATTACAATAAATTAAAAAAAAATTAACAAGTAGAAAAGTTAAATTCGACTTGGCCGAATCTATGAATACCCTCCACAATGCCCTTTTTAGGTGATAGTAAATTTTCTAACGTGAAAAAATAAAATTTTTGATTAAAAATATTTTATTTTGTGTAAAAAGCTTTTTTAAAGTAATTTTAGAAAAAAAAATTATTTACAAAATTTTTTTTTTGAGTGTAAATTTTTTTTTGAGTTTAAAATTTTTTTTTAATATATTTTTTTTTTGTTAGTGTAAAAATATTTTTGAGTGACAAAATTACGTTGTAAAATATTTTTGTGACTTATCAATGTTTTTAAAACATGTTTAACGGCTTTTCGACACGTGGATTTAAGGTGAAACTAATCTGAAATTCACGATTTTGCTTATAACTTTTGAACCACTGGATCGATTTTTCTGAAATTTAAAACGAACCGGACCAGAGGAACTCCAAAGATATATGTCACACTCCAGCACCCTCAGAATTGCCGTTCGAAAGTTACCGTGTGTTTCATCTCGTAATTTCCAGAAAAATCCGTGCCGAAATTCACTCATTTGCTTATAACTTTTGAACCACTGGACCGATTTCGCTGGATTGCAATACCAACCTGACCAGGTAAATGCCCAACATATACGCCAAACTTCAGGAGTACCCGTAAAGTATTTCAAAAGTTAGCGTGTTTTCAACAGACAGACAGACAGATAGACAGACGGACAGAAGGACAGACGGACGGACGGACGGACATCGCTAGATCGTCTTAAAATCGATCGAGGATCATGAATTTATATACTTTATGGGGTCCTAGACCAATATTTCGAGGTGTTACAAACGGAATGACAAACTTATATATACCGTCTATCACTAGAGTGGAGGGTATAAAAATAGTAATAATCGTTGTCCCACGATCCTACTGGGCAAAATATTTGTAGAATCAATAGAAGTTTTGCACAAAAAAATTTCAAAAAAATCGACGAGTACAAACATTTTCAAAAATGAAATTTAAATTTTCAAACTTAACAATCGCATACTGGGGCGCTTTTAAGAATATTTTTGTGAAAAATTAACTAAAGTTCAATTAAAAATTGTGTTATTTGACCTTTATTACACTGTTTTCAAATCATACTAGTCCAGGACATTTTTAAGCGATGATGAACCGACGGCCAAGTGGCCAACAACCGAAATTTGACTTTATTACTAAAAAATTATTGAAAGCAATTAATAGAAACTTTTATTTAATCATAAAAGTTGAGTTATGAATTATTTTTTTATTTGAAAACTGTTGAATAAAGGTCAAATTGAACAATATTCAATTAAACTTTAGTTAATTTTTCCCAAAATGTTTGTCAAAACAAATAAAAAAAAAAAAAATTAACAAAAATGGTTTGAAAAACGCATTTTCTTGAAAATCGCTAAAATTAAATCGCTACATGTGATATATGAGCGAAAATGCCCAAAAATTTAATATTTGTTCTCCAAGATGTATTCAATGGAATTGAGCAATGAAACTTGGATATTTTAAAAATCAGGGGAATACAATTTTAAAAACCATAAAATTATGTCTTTGGGTATGATCTCTAAAAAATTAATTTTTTCTTACCTTACGTAGTTAAAAGTTAACTATATACAAAAAACTCTATAAATTTTTATTTAAATACCTAGGATAAATCGTTAAAGAAAACCGGGTTCATAATGATTTATTTAAATTTTTTTTACAAATTTTTTTTTTTTTTTTATGTCTATTTTGCCGCAGGTCCGAACTTCAAGAGCCCGGTATGAACTTAAGAACCTTATCAAACATTTTTAAAAAATTTAGGTAAAACTTTTTCATGAATCTTAATAAACTGAGGGGCGTCCTGTGCATATATCAAAATTTTTTTTAAGAACCATTCTATCATACATGCGTTTAATTATACCTAAACAAATAAAGAATCATGTATGTCAATTTTTCCAAGTTTTTATTGTCTTTGTCGTATGCATATTACAAAAGCGGATTTTTTTAAATGTCTGTATGTCTGTCTAAGCGTCATTCAGTCTGTTAAAGAGCTTAAAAAGAAGTTGGAAAAAAAATATATTTTAAGCTAAACTTTTATTTGTCTTTTTGCCCATATGTCTGCTGCAGTATTGTTTATTGAAGTTTATATGTGTAGAAAAAAGGACTTTGTTAAGGGATTTTCATGTACAATAAAGAATTTCATACTTACAGACGCATCCTCTTGGTATTTTGATTATCTATCATATAAGACTTAAGCATAAGTATGTTGTAGTTTTTTTTTTTTATATATTTTTACATTTTTCTTTTCATATTGATTTTAATACTACCAGTTTGTTAAAAACTTACATATGTAGATTGTTTGAAAACAAATATAAAAGTTATTTGATTTTATTGAAACTTTTACTAAATTAAATATTGGTATGTTAAATTTATATTTTAAATTTAATATTGAATATTTAATAAATTTTATGTATTGACGATAGCAAAGAACCTTTTACTTATAATAAAGTTTTTATACGATTTTAATTATGATATCATAATTAAGTTAACTTTCGCAATTATGTATTTGAATTAGAGTTTAGTATATAAATAAGTAAAGTAAAAAATTCTGTGATGCAATTTTATTTTCCAGCTGGGGTAAACTTAGTTTGTCCAGGATCGGCAAAGGTTTGCTTCCTTTGAATCAGTAAGAGGGCTATGAAGAGCGATCTTACGTAGTACACACAATGTATTTAGGAGGACATTTAACAAGAGGAAAAGGTTTGGACGTAAGAAAATATTAACGAGGTAATTAAAACACTTCGTAAATAAACTACGAACGAAATAAGCAAAAGATTTCGTTATAAACTACAAACGAAATAAACAAAGGATTTCGCATACAAAATATAAACGAAAAAGACTTCGTGAATAAACTATGAACGAAATAAGCAAAAGATTTCGTTATAAACTACAAACGAAATTAACAAAGGATTTCGTATACAAAATATTAACGAAGTAATCAAAAGACTTCGTGAACGAAATAAGCAGAAGGTTTTGTGTCTAAACCACAAACGAAATAAACAAAGGATTTCGTATATGAACTATTAACGAAGTAATCAAAAGACTTCGTAAATAAACTGCGAACGAAATAAGCAAAAGATTTCGTGTCTAAATTACAAACGAAATAAACAAAGGATTTCATAACTAACTATTAACGAAGTAATCAAAAGACGTCGTAAATAAATTAAGAACGAAATAAGCAAAAGATTTCGTGTCTAAACTACAAACGAAATCAACAAAGGATTTCGTAAATAAAATATTAACGAAGTAATCAAAAGACTTCGAACGAAATACGCAAAAGATTTCGTATATAAAATAGTACCGAAGTAATCAAAAGACTTCGTGAATAAACTACGAACGAAATAAACAAAAGATTTCGTTATAAACTACAAACGAAATAAACAAAGGATTTCGTATTTAAAATATTAACGAAGTTAAATAAAAACTGAATTTAAAAAAAAAAAAAAAGATTTCAATATAAAATAGTAGCGAAGTAATCAAAAGACTTCGTGTATAAACTACGAACGAAATAAACAAAAGATTTCGTTATAAACTACAAACGAAATAAACAAAGGATTTCGTACATAAACTATTAACGAAGTAATCAAAAGACTTCGTAAATAAACTACGAACGAAATAAGCAAAAGATTTCGTATATAAACTAGTAACGAAGTAACCAAAAAGAGTAAATCCATCGAAAAATAATTTTGATTTTAAAAATTTTTTGATATATGGACTTAATAAATAAAAAAAACTTATCACATACATCATTTGTTTGTATAACGGAACGCATGAGTAATATTTGCATATATAGATAATAATATTAAGTATACGCATTGCACAATCGATACTAGAGATGCGCGCGTGACACGAATTTTTCGTGATTCACGTGATTCACGCGTGAATCACGCGTGATCGTGAGTGAAATTTATTTTTACTCACGTGATCGTGAGTGCGCGTGATTATAAAAAATAGTTTCGTGCGTGAGCGTGCGTGAGTAATTTTTGTTTCGTGAGTTTGCGTGATTGTTTTGTGCTGTTTAAAACAGAAAACGAGTAAAAAAATCGTCATTATATTGAACTTAGAGGGAAATTAATCCAAAATTGTGATTTTTATTATTGTTTTAAGGAAATTCAATACTTTTTGTGCAAGAAATCGAAAGAAGGGAAATAAAAATTTGCTAATTTTAATTTGGTGAGCCTTCGTGAGCGTGATTTTTTCGTGAGCGTGAGTAAAATTTTAGTTACTCACGTGAGCGTGCGTGAACGTGAGCAGAGAAAAAAATTTCGTGCGTGAGCGTGCGTGATTAATATTTTTATTTCGTGAGCGTGAGCGTGCGTGAGTCAAAATTCACTCACGCGCCCATCTCTAATCGATACTATGCCAGAAAACCGAAGGGGCATTCATATTTTATTTTATTTTTTTTTTAAATTAAGAAATTAAAATTTTCAATTGATTTTTATAAGTAAAAATATCGATATTCTAAAAAAAATTGGACAACATTTTGTAAGTATTAATATGCAGTGTAAGAAAAAAATAATTATAAAACAAATTTCGAATTATATATAACTTACGTATATTTATTTAAACGTTTAAACATTAAAATCGGCTTTTTGAAAAAGTCACAAACCTTAAATTTAACAAGTAGAAAAGTTAAATTCGACTTAGCCGAATCTATGAAAACCCTCTTACGTGAAAAAATAACATTTTTGATTAGAAATATTTTATTTTGTGTAAATAAACTTTTTTAAGCAATATTTGAAAAAAAAAAAAATAATTTACTAACTTTTTTTTTGAGTGTAAAATTTTTTCGAGTGCATTTTTTTTTGTGTAAAAATGTTTTTAGAGGCAAAAATACGTTGTAAAATATTTTTGTGTTTTACCAATGCTTTCAAAACATGTTTAACGGGTTTTCAACACATGAATTTAAGGTGAAACTAATCTGAAATTCACGCTTTTGCTAATAACTTTTGAAGCACTGGACCAATTTTACTGAAACTCAACACGAACTAGGTCAGGTAAATGGTAAATATATATAACAAGCTTCAGCATTCTCAGAAGTGCCTTTCGAAAGTTAACGTGTTTTTTATCTCATAAATTTAAGAAAAACCCTTGCCGAAATTCAGTCTTTGGCTCATAACTCTTGAACCAACGGACCGATTTCGAAAAATTGCAATACCAACCTGACCAGGTAAATGCTCAACGTATGTGCCAAACTTCAGAAGCCTCTTTAAGGTCTTTCAAAAGTTAGCGTGTTTTCTACAGACGGACAGACAGACGGACGGACGGACATCGTTAGATCGACTTAGAATCGATCTAACGATATTGGTCTATGGGGTCATAGACCAATATCGGTCTCTAAAATATACTATCTATTTCTTTCTTAAATTTTGAAAATTGTAAATTTTTATGCTCTGATTTATTTAATAAAGTGCCCCAAAAAGGGTAGGCGGTGCCGCATCATCTATGAATTACACGTGGGAAATATGTTTGTTTATTCATTTTCTCAATTTATTCGATATTTTGAGTTAAATTTAAATTCAAATCGTCACAGAATTGTGATTTGGAGTAAAATGGCAATTTAATAAGGCACTAAAAGCTATAATCGGCAGAAAATCAGCCAAGTTATTACAACTTCTATATTGTGTTTTGCTAACATGTTTTAAAATAATGCAAAAGATGCCTGAATTTTTCAATACTGTTTTATAATCCCCAATATTAAATTTTTATTTTTTTATATAGGAAAAATAAAACAATTTCTACATTGCAACTTTAGGATTAAAAAATTGTATAAGAGTTGATAATTTCAATAAATTTCAAAAATGTCTTATTCCTTAGTCAAGTTGTCTGCCACAAGTTAGATGCCTGGGGAAGTTCTAAAAACATGGCTGATTTCCAACCTATTTTAGTTTTTAGTACCTTATTAGAGAGAAATTTTACTTCAAATCACAATTATGTAATTATTTTAATTCTATTTTAACTTAAAATATCGGAGAAATTGAGAAAATTAATTAAAGAAACATATTTTCCCCGCCTTGCATATGTTCGATTACCATAAAATTTTGATAGACGTGTTTCTACACAAATGAATATATCTAGTTGGAGTTACGATCAATATCAAAAGTTACAGTTTTTAACATTTAAAAAAAAAAAAAAATAGAAAAATAGAAAACGATCTTATATCGAATTAAAGCTTAAAAGTAGAGTAATTTAGAGAAGAATTTTTAGGTTTAAAAAAAAATCGAAGGTTTCGGACTTTTTCAAAGAGTCGATTTTAATTGAAAATTAAGTAATAGTTATTCGAATAATTTGTTCATATTTTTTTTCCAAAACTAAATTTACATGCCAAAAAAATGTTGTCCACTTATTTTAAGATATCGATTTTAAAAAAATCGCCATTTTGAAAAATTACTGAAAATACGGACTAAAACATATCCAAAAATTAGCGAAATCGCAATTGGTATGGTCCGAAATTGGGTTAAAATTAACAAAACTCCTACTGTTCCGAGTTTCGGCATGTATTCCCCTATTTGTAGAATTTTATCAAACACCATGTGAATTCCCGTAATACTCTATCTATATATATTTATACCAGTCAAGTGTTACTTAATTGTGTATGTGTAAACAACTTCCGGTTACACAAGAAAATAACAAAAGCAAAAAAAGAAAAACAAAAAAAAAAAAACAAACAAAAAAATAGGAAAGGAATAAGAAACAAGCATCTAATATTAAATGTTGTTAAAAAATTGTTTCCGTATCCGTTATGCACTTAAACTTATAGACTTAAGCTCACATACATAAATAAACAAAAATAAAAATATATATGAGGCATTATTTAAAAAATGCCCTGCTGCCTAAAAAATCAATTAAGAAGTATTGTCTTTTAGGTCGTACACTATAAAAAATCTTACCGAGGTAAGTTCAAACAAATCCAGAATGGTTAATATACAATAATTTTTATTACATCCAATTTAATTTAATATTGAATACCAACGTAGAAACTAGTCGCCAGAAATTTAATTTTAAGGATATGAGCCCTCTACCGGATAATTGACTCTTGCAATTGAAGCCAGACAAATTGGCGTTTGCGATTAAAATCAGGTAAATATCCGGGCAGAGTAACGCAGGGTTATAAAGGCACAGGGTTATAAAGTTCGAATTTTTTCAATTTCCAAAAATTCGATGTTCCGACTTTTCAACTTTTTTTCAATTTCAAAACAGTCGAATTTTCGACTTTTCGACTTTTATCAAATTTTAAAAAGTCGACCTTTTGACTTTTTTAAAAAGGATTCCTATTAAATTCGGTAGTTATCGAAATTTTCCCGAAGGTCCACATTGTTTCATAAGGGGACAACTAAATTTTCAAACACTGATATGGCCGATCAGCCGAGACTCTCCAATCTTAGAATTGTCTCTTTTATATATATTTTAAGTTTCATGCAAATCGGTTCATATGGGTTGAGATACTTCCCTTGCAAGCTGAAATTTTTTTCTTAATAAATATGAGTGAGCGAGATTAAATAAGATATTGCAAGGTTTTTGTGATTTGGACAATTTTTAAAAATGGCGGATTTTCAACGGTTCGGTAGCAGCGGAAATTACGGGACCTTTTATGGTAATTTGAAAATTTTTTTTTTTTTTGTGTGTGGACATTTACAAAAGATGGCCTCGTATATATTAAAGGGTACTAAAGAAAACAAAAACAAACAACTAAACATGTGCAATAGGGCGTTTCATCAAAAACTTTTTTTTGGATTTTTGCAACTCTTGAAGCGGAATATGAATTCTTATGGCCTAAAAGATTTATGAGATTTTTTTGAGATTTTTGGAATGTCGGGATCAACTCGCTCAAATCGATTTTATCAAAAAAATGAGGTTATGAAACATAATTTTTTTTATTTTTTGTTCTCTGGTGCCTTTTTTTAACAAAACCGGATATAATACTTCTTAATGTTGCTAGCCTCCTAAAAAAAAATATTCGCGGTCAAAATTATAAGTTCAAGGGTCACTAAGATGACCTTAAAAGTAAAAATTCAGAATTTTCCGTGTTTTAACCTCAATAATTCGAGAAATAAGCTATCTATGAACGTCAAGTTGAATCCGTTAGATAGGTCTTTAAAACACCTTTCATTTAAAACCAATCTGACTATTGTCACTTTTGTAGAAATGTTAAAAAAAATAAAAAACTGGGAAAAACTCATTTTCTCCCCCATTTTATCGAAAATTGAACTGGTGCATTAGGTAGTTTTTTTTTTGTAAAGTTAAAATAATAACTTTTAAAGGCTTTTTATAGATTGTAGTTAGTGTTTCCAAGCCGGTTAACCAAAAAACCGGTTTTTTGTCAAAAAAAACCGGTTTGACAAAAACCCGGGTTTCCGGTTTGGAAACACTAATTGCAATCAAAAAAACTTCTTTTAAGTTTATTATTTCAATTTTACAAAAAAACTACTAATGGATTCCCTTCGATTTTCTGTAAAATGGGGGAAAAAATGAGTTTATCTTAGTTTTTTAATATTTCTACTAAAGTGACAAATGTCATTTTGGTTTTAAATTAAAGGTATTAAAAAGACCTATCTAACGGATTCATCATTACGTTCATATATTGCATATTTCTCAAATTATTAAGGTTGGAACACGGGAAATTCTGAATTTTTACTTTAAAGGTCATCTTAGTGACCCTTGAAGTTATTATTTTGACCGCGAATATTTTTTTTTAGGAGGCTAGCAACATTAAGAAATATTATATCCGGTTTTGTTAAAAAAAGGCACCAGAGAACAAAAAATAAAAAAAAATATGTTTCATAGCCTCATTTTTTTGATAAAATCGATTTGAGCGAGTTGATCCCGACATTCCAAAAATCTGAAAAAAATCTCAAAAATCTTTTAGGCCATAAGAATTCATATTCCGCTTCAAGAGTTGCAAAAATCCAAAAAAAAGTTTTTGATGAAACGCCCTAATGTGCAACTATAAAATTTACAAAAATAAATATTAAACTTAAGGAATTTTCTTTCAATTTCCTGTTGCTAAATACCCTATTCATTTCACATCATACACATTACAGTCCGACCTAAACCAATGCAGAATTTTTAAACAAACAGCAATATTCGGCTGACACTTGAGCCTTTTAAGGGAACTGATTTGCCTTAAACTTAAAATATATAATAAAGAGTACTTATGTTATAACCACAGTACAGACTAGTATGCAAACAATGGAGCTAATTGCGTACTTTCCAATATGGTGGTATGGTTTTTATTACTGAATTATCACCGCTGCCTAGTGTATGTGTGCCTGTACGTATGAGCTTTTGTGCATGTATTTATGTTGTTTGTTTACGTTTCGTATGAAACGTCAAAAGTTACACGGTGTGCTCTCACTAATACTTACACACATCAAATGCAACTCTGTGAACCTACTATTCATGTACTGTGGTTAAGACATAGACATACGATATCTATAAGAATATGAAATATTTTTTATTAAATTTAAGTTTTTACTCTAGACAATATTTCTGTTAGTTCAGAAGTTATCACTATTTTCCCAAAGTTCTTTCTGTTTCAATTAAAAGACCTCATAAAACAAATCTTTTTTTATTTTAAGAAAAAAAAGTATTGAAAAATGACCAAACAATAAATTTAAAACAAACAGCTTTTTAAATAATTTTTTAAAAATTCGTATTAAATTCTTGATTAGTAAAGAAATAAGTATGACCTTGAGCTAGAATAATCTTTCTCAAAATAAAATCTTAAAGGTCGAATAACACTAAATTTTTATTAATTTAAAAATTTAAAAAAAATTTGATTTTTATTAAAAACGTAATATTATTTTAATGACAGAAATAGGTGTTCATCGAAACTAAATATTCGGTAAACCCTTACTATCTAATAGTAAGTATTCGTTCACATAATTTTACTTTAACACTTGGTAGGGCATCTTGTATGAAATTAATACTGTAGTAATATATATGGGGGTTTTCGTGTCAACTGACACAACTTTTGAAACCGATATCTTCCGATCGGGATGAAATTTGCAGCAAGGTTAGTCCTATTGGATAGTAGTTCAGACACAATTTTTCAACGAGATCGGTCAAGAACTCTCTGAGTTAGAGGGGGTCGAAATTTGACATTTTGGCCAAAGAGGTGTTGATTCTCATCCATGTAACTTCTTACCTATTGTTTTTAGCAAAATGTGTCCCAAAGAGTTTAGATAGCTATTTCTTCAGTCTTTCGAAAAAAAAATATAAAAAAAATAAAAAAAAATTTTTGATTTTTTTTCTTAAAAATCCAAAACTTTTTGGACTTTTTCCTCAAATTGGGCCCTTTTTTTTTTTTTGATTCAAAAAAAAGCTTAGGTGATTACCTTTAAGAGCTGTGGGGTCGCTTAGTGGGATGCGAGTGGGATATCTATGAAATTTTTTTTTTTTTTTAACTTTGTAACACAAAAAATGGTTCTTCAATTTGCACTGTTAGGCGTGGGATAGCTAACCAGTTTTCGATTTCGATCCGCGATACCCCCTAATTTTTTTTAGCTTCGAAAAAGAAAGCACGAGCCAAAAAATGGGGGCGGTGGGGAGGGGCCATATGGCCCCTCATTGGGGTCAAAGTTGGGCGTAAAGAGGTAAAAATCCCCAAAAAGCCCCAAAACTCCCCTAGAAACGCCCCTGGAGGGGTGCAATGTGAGACCGACCTCCAATAATTTTCGGCCCCCAACATTTTTCTTGAACATACCTTACCCCTATTTCCACTTCCTAAGAGGGCTCCCATACAAATCATTTTTAAAAAATTTTATCCTACCATTCTAACTTACCCTAAAGTGCCCCTAGTGGGGCCAAATGTAGGACCGACCTCCATTATTTTATTAATTCCAACATTTTTTGCAAACATACCTACAATGTATCTTTAACCCTTAAGGTGGTCCCCATACATTTCTTTTAATTTTTATAACTTTGTTTTATTTAACCAGCTCCTACCGCCCCTACCGTGCCTCCTAGAGAGGCAAAAATTACGACCAACCCCCATTATTTTTTAGTTACCAACATTTTGTCCGAACATCATAACACCCTATCTCCACTCCTTAAGGGGCTCCCATACATTATACAAACATGTATTTTTAAAAACTAATAAAAAAATAAAAAAAATTGTATGGGGACCCTCTTAAGAGTTTAAAATAAAGGGTAGGTATATTCTAAGAAAATGTTGGAGTTGAAAAAATATTGGGGGTCGGTCATACATTTTACATCTCTAGGGGCAACCTATGGACAGTTAGAGCGGTAGGAGCAAATTTTATAAAAATGTCATTTTGTATGGGAGCCCCCTTAGGAAGTGGAAATAGGGGTAAGGTATGTTCAAGAAAAATGTTGGGGGCAGAAAATTATTGGAGGTCGGTCTCACATTGCACCCCTCCAGGGGCGTTTCTAGGGGAGTTTTGAGGCTTTTTGAGGATTTCTACCTCTTTACGCCCAAATTTGACCCCAATGAGGGGCCATATGGCCCTTCCCCACCGCCCCCATTTTTTGTCTCGTGCTTTCTTTTTCGAACCTAAAAAAATTAGAGGGTATCGCGGATCGAAATCGAAAACTGGTTAGCTATCCCACGCCTAATAGTGCAAATTGAAGAACCGTTTTTTGTGTTCCAAAGTTAAAAAAAATTTTTTTCATAGATATCCCACTCGCATCCCACTAAGCGACCCCACAGCTCTTAAAGGAAATCACCTAAGCTTTCTTTTGAATCAAAAAAAAAAAAAAAAAAGGGCTCAATTTGAGGAAAAAGTCAAAAAAGTTTTGGATTTTTAAGAAAAAAAATCAAAAATTTTTTTTTTATTTTTTTTATATTTTTTTTTCGACAGACTGAAGAAATAGCTATCTAAACTCTTCGGGACACATTTTGCTAAAAACAATAGGTAAGAAGTTACATGGATGAGAATCAACACCTCTTTGGCCAAAATGTCAAATTTCGACCCCCTCTAACTCAGAGAGTTCTTGACCGATCTCGTTGAAAAATTGTGTCTGAACTACTATCCAATAGGACTAACCTTGGTGCAAATTTCATCCCGATCGGAAGACATCGGTTTCAAAAGTTGTGTCAGTTGACACGAAAACCCCCATATGCTTATAATTATTTAATGCGACAATGAAATTTCCTGTAATACAATATCCTCGTACAACAATAGTTGTATTAAATAAAAATATATAACATATGAGGTATTCCACACCAAAGTTCCAGCGAAAAAAAAACACGTGTACCGTAAACTTCTATAGATTGTATGGATAGCCTTATTGGCTATTGATATATATTTTTTTTGGAAAATTTTCAGAACACGTTCTGTATTTTCCATTTTTAAAAAAAGTCAATTTACTAAAAAACATGCCACTTTTTTTTCTTTTTTAATTTTTTTTTTTTTTAAAGTTTAGATGTTTGTCAATCCACACAAAAAAATTCAGACACGCGTTTTTCGTTTTTTTTTTTGAGAAAATCGCATTTGAATTTTAAATTTAATAACAATTTAGTAATTTTCTTGTATTTTCTTGTTTCAACAGAGCGTATGAGTAATATGTATGCAATTAATAATACTCATTCGCAACGTTAAAACAAGAAAAAACAAGCAAATTACAAAATTGTTATGAAATTTAAAATTCAAATGCGATTTTCTCGGAAAAACCGAAAAACGCATGTATGATTTTTTTTGTGTGGATGGACAAACATCTAAGCTTTAAAAAAAAAATTAAAAAAAAAGTGGCCGGATTTTTGATAAATTGACTTTTTTAAAAAATGAAAAATTTCAAAACGGGTTCTGAAAATTAAAAAAAAAAAAATTAATCCATAGTAAATTTTTGAGATTGTGGTGCATTCCGTAAACTGTCAAATATTGGTAACATGGGATTACGAGACTTTTCCTAGGAGTCTGAAAAGCTTTTTTTTTGTGTGGATTTTGATCCCTCCCGCTTATCGCCGAAGTGAAAATCAAGAAAAAGCATTAATAGCAACGCCTTTTTTATACAATATATTTCCCTAAAACAATACTTTGTATAAAAATATTTGAAAACTATTTTTTGAAACTCAAGAAAAAAAGTCTAGACTCTTGAATGTTTTAAGAACAAGTATTTCTTCCAGTTGTTATTGTTTTATTTTATTTTTTTTTTGTATTATATTTTTTATATTTATATATTAAAGTGTAGTTATATATGTGAAAAGAAAATTTATTGCATTTCCTAAAGGCCAATAACATACATTACCCACAAATATGTTAGTTTTCTACAGATAAATTACATTGTGGTTTAGGCCTTTAAATATACTATATATAAAGTTTCACAAACACCATATACAATAAACACTATGATCAAAAACTATTTAGATATTTTGAATTTATAGTCGTTGGAAACTTTTTTTTAGTAGATAAAATTTGTTAAAGACAAAGTTAACAGTACTAAACGTTATTTATATCAAACAAATATTATTTTAAAAAAATGTTGTGTATATAATTTATAAAGCTTTAATTTAAGCTTGATAGCGTCCTGATTAAGTAAATAATAAATGTGCTACGAGGGTCGATCTGAAAAATGAAATTATTAATAGGCATTTTTCAGAACATTTATATAAAAATATTTCTAATTCGATTTTTTTCCAAGTTCAAACATTAGAAATTTTTAAAGGGTCCAACAGTTTTTATTTAGTGATCAAATAATTTTTCCAACAACCCAAGCAAATGGTGAAATTTTTTAGTTAAAGTAGAAAAATCCTTCTGACCACCAATTTCTTGTAACACAATAAAATATTCTGTGTATTGTGTAGGACATTCTGTGTATTGTGTAGGACATTGGTTTAATATTGGTTTTAAATTATTTGTATGTATATTTTTAAAGATTAGTGTACATAAATCAAGCAACCAGGCATGCATTAAACATTGTTGTGTGTGTGTGTAGGTCTTTTTAAAAGGACCCAACAAGACCATGTTGTAGGCTACTCTCATTAAAACCACAACGTGCAACATAAACTCAAGATAATAAAAAATTTCTCAACACAAAACAAAAAAAAAAAAACATATTAAACCACAAATAGTTCAAGTATATAAAAATGTTGATATCATGTCTCAAAAATGTTTTTCTCTTAAATGTTGAAGTGAAAATTTTAAAGATTAAAATCAAAAACATGAGAAATATAGAAAAGTTTAAGCCGGCATGATATTGTTGTTAGTTGAAACTCTTTAAACCCTCCGAAATCAGTATGGGGGTATACTCACCGTGTAACGCTTCGAAATATTTGTCGGGGACCCCATAAAGTATATGAGGCATTCCATGTAAAATCGAACACTATAGAATTTTTTTTAGAATTTCCCAATTTTTTTTTTAAAGTTCTTAGTACTCTTCAAAAACTTCTTCGTGATAAATTTTTTGGTCGACTCTTTCAAAAGATATTGAATTTTCAAAAACTGATAAAGAGTTTGTTCAATTACTAAAACTTCTTTTACTCATAACTTCTTCAAAAATTGTGCAAATTCCAAGTTTTTTTTTTAATTTAGTTTTTAAAGTACTTTAATAAAAATTCAAAAAAATTCTTAAAAGTGGTAGAGTATGCTATTTTTAAATTTTAAAATTTAAATTTCTTGTGCGTACTCTCTGATTTTTTTTAAATTTTTTTGTGGAAAACTTCTAACGGTTCTACAAGTTGTTGCCTAGTAGGATTGTTATACCCTCCACTCTAGTGATAGAGGGTATATATAAGTTTGTCATTCCGTTTTTAACACCTCTAAATATTGGTCTCGGACCCCATAAAGTATATATATTCATGATCCTCGTTCGATTTTAAGACGATCTAGCGATGACCGTCCGTCCGTCTGTCCGTCTGTCTGTTGAAAACACGCTAACTTTTGAAAGACTTTACGGAGGCTCCTGAAGTTTGGCATATATGTTGTGCATTTACCTGGTCAGGTTGGTATTGCAACCCAGCGAAATCTGTCCGGTGCACTGTGGCCGAAATCACTGATCTAGCGGCGTTTTAGTCAAAATTAAAAAATTAAAACTGATAAATGTTTTGCACTGTATCGATTACCTATACTTTACAGAGAAAATTAACGTTTTCACTTTTGTTTTTCTCTTAATATTCGCACAGCTGTAAGCTATCAAATATACATTTTCTGCAGCAAGTGTATTAAAGGAATTTGGGGCCTAATTACTCAGTGAGTTTTTCTTGACACTTTTAAGTCAATTGTTTATACATTTTGAACCAAAAAGTTTTAATTGAAAGTAAAAGGTATGTTTTAACCAGCGACGTATCCAGGAATTTGAAAACGGGGGGGCACAATAGACAAAAATTTTTTCGTCATCGCCTATTAAGAGTCCCCGCACAACAATGTCGGTGACGGTTTTTTCATACAAATTTGGCATGAAAAAACGCTCGACCGAAAACCGTTTGAATAAAATCAATTTTATTTTTGTGTCGGTTTTTCTCTCTCTTTTAATTTTTGATATAAAAATATTGCCACATTTGTATAAATATTTCGATTATTTTCGATTAAGTAAACAAAAAAATGTGATCTCTAAAAAAAAAAATATATAAAATTCTAAAAAAACACAAAAAAAACGAGTCAATATGAAAAAATCATATTAATATAACAAAAAAATAATAAAATTAATTAAAAATGTGAAGAAAAAGTGAACAAATAATGTAAATATAAACGTTTGACTGAATTTTCCGCTGCCGCCTTTGTTTTGCGCCTATACTCTCTCATGACCGAAACCGTCAACCGCTCCGACATTGTTGTGCGGGGACTCTAATATTTATTTTCAACTACACCCATAACCTACCTACCCGAGTGGCGGTTTTGAATTTCAATATGGCGGATGCAGTATGGCGCTCAATTTTGTACAAATAGAAATGCTTAAAATTCTTCAAACATGGGTTCTTGAAGTCGCTTAAGAAGAATTTGCAGTTGGATTTTTAAAATTCAAAATGTCGGATCCAACATGGTGATAATTTTTTTTAAAAAAATAGCAGATTCACTCAAAACTCTTTACGCGCCGGTTTGTTGGGTTCCTAAGTTTGAATCTGCCATTCCAAAATCTAACTTCAGATTCTTATTTAGCGACACCTAAAACTAGGGTATAAAAAGTTTCAAGCAAATCGGTTTTTTTTTTTTAATATTTGTCGCCATGTTGGATCCGCCATTTTGAATTTTAAAATTCTAACTTCAGATTCTTCTTAAGCGACCACAAAAACCAGAGTTTAAAAAGTTGACGAACCCCTCATATAAAAGAAACAATTCTAAGGTTGTGGTGGCTCATTGGCCACATCGGGGTTTTTTTTTTTATTTTTCAGCCATTTCTTTCCAAGAAACTATATGATGTTTCCATATGAGAATAATTGTTTTTTAATGCCTATTCAACGGGGGCACAACCTTGTAAAAATTTAGTATCGTTAAATCTTTTTTTTTTATGAAGATGTGTAAATTTAAAATCGTCTTTTAAGTTTTAGGGAAATCGGTTCATAAGGGTTGAGATACTTTCCTTGTCTTATTGTTTGAAAATTGTTTTTAAAAAATTACTTTCATGATTCTGATGCACAATTTTTATTTGATAATATTTTACTGATTTTTCGGTATAAATGACTTTTTAGAAACGAAATTATTTCAAACTCAATAGTTTTTATAAAAGAAAAAAATATTTTCTTTTAAAATCAAAACGTTTAGAAACTTTTGAATATTTTTTTGTATAATGCATTTTTGTGTAAAAAATTTAAAAAAAATTAAAATCGAAAAGGGGGGGCACGTGCCCCCTGTGCCCACCCCCTGTATACGTCCATGGTTTTAACTAAAAAATAAATGTTTGTGGCCTGTGTGTATCTAGTTTCTTATTAGTTCATTATAGAAGTTTACATTTGTTATATAAACTATAGTTTCATGGACTGCAACTTTTGAAATTCGATCGTATTCGGTCCAATTCCTCTTTTGTTTATTATTTTGGGTTATTTTTGTTGTGACGTTTCAGTATGGCGTGCTAGTTCGCGCAAGTTGTTCGGTTTTTTGGGTCCATCTGCCTGTCCAAATAAACAGTATAAACGCGATACAGACCACAATTTTCAATCGATTTGGCTGAAATTTGAAATTAAAGTTTCTTTTATCGCAAGAACAAAACCTATTAAATTTTGATAAAATCAATCCATGTTAACCCATAGCCCCCATGTAAATGTCCCATTCAAGTTTTACTTAAATACCCCTAACAATAGTATTCAAGATATCCTCTTGAAATTCGACCGATAAATGTTTTTTTATATTCATAAACAATCGCTCTAAATTTTAACGGAATCGGACCATTTTAATTTCTAGGCCTCATAAAAACCACCCTCCCAATATTCACATAAATTTCCCAAAATACATAAAAATAAATAAATATTGTTTAAAAATTAATTCTTTATAAATTTTATAATCGCAAATAAGCATTAGTCTTTATTATTTTACATTTCCGAATTAAGCGCCGCTAGATTGGCCATTTCGGCCACTGTGCGGTGGTTCAAAAGTTATGAGCAAAAGACTGAATTTTGGGAAGGGTTTCTTGTGAATTTATGAGATAAAAACACGCTAACTTTCGAAAGACAATTCTGAGGATGCTGAAGCTTAGCGTATATATTTTTCGTTCCCCTGGCCTGGTTCGTATTGAACTTCAGCCAAATCGGTCCATTGGTTTAAAAGTTATTAGCAAAACCGTGAATTTCAGATTAGTTTCACCTTAAATTCACGTGTTGAAAACCCATTAAACATGTTTTAAAAACATTGGTAAGTCACAAAAATATTTTACAACGTATTTTTGTTACTCAAAAATATTTTCACACTATAGAAATAAATTCGAAAAAAATTTTACACTCAGAAAAAAAATTACAAAATTATTTTTTTTTTTTTTTTCAAAAATTACTAAAAAAAAGTTGTTTTACACAAAATTATATATTTCTAATCAAAAATTTTATTTTTTTCACGTTAAAAAATTTACTATCACTTAAAAAGGGCATTGTGGAGGGTATTCATAGATTCGGCCAAGTCGAATTTAAATTTTCTACTAGTTTTTTAATTTGTTGAAAATATTATATTTTGAGGATGTTTATTCTGGCTCGAGGTCATTATTTTCTTTACTAATTAAAACCATGATATTCTCATAGCATAATTTTCAAGAAAATTATTTTTTGTTTTAAATTTATTTATTTTGGTCATTTTTGCAATACTTAATCGACACGTGTTTCGGAATTTGTCAGATTCCATTGTCAATATTATTTAGCAAACAATAGAAACGATTTACTACAAAGTAGCAAACGAGTCTAATGACAAATCGTTTGTGCACAAACTAAAATATTAATACATATTCGCCTCTATTCACAATGAGAATTAGAAAGAAGAAGAAATTGTACCATACTAATAAGGCAACGATTGTCAATAACCAACAAAAATATTTAAAACAATTTTACATATGATAGTCCATTGGACTACAACAATGTGTTATTTGTGTTGTTGTTGTGAGTAATAATCCATATTAGGGATGCTCCCCTAAAAAATGAAAATTATTTAAATTTTCTCCAACCGCTCTAACTGCCCTAAGAGTGCCCCTAGAGTAGTCAAAAATATGAATGACTCCAAACATTTTTTTCTAACTCAAACATTTTCTCTGAACACACCAACACTCTATCTTTAACCATTAAGGTGGTCCTAATACAATTTTTTAAAGCTAATCAATGTTAAATACTAATCATTGATTAGCCTCATATAAATTTGACGTTTGGAAACATTGTTTAACCTTAATCATTGATTATATTGTGATAAGTTACCTGCCCTAACTGAACAAACTACCAGGTTTTGAAGATGCGATATCTTTTGAACAGGTCATCAAAAAAATTTCAAAATTTACCAAGAAGGAGTTTTCAAAGGGTACTCAAAACTATAAAGCAATGGTTCCCAACCTTTTTTAAGCAACGTCCAACTTTATGTTAAAAAATTGCGTTGTCCCCCCTACACTCAAGAAAAATTCGTTATTTTTCTATATTTTGTTTCTAATATAAAATTACTACTAATTTAGAAAAGTTTTTGTAAAATAAACTAAGTTTTAGTAAAAATTTTAAGCAATTAACAAAATTTTGATAGTTAATTTTGCGAAAAAAAAAATAATTTTTGTAGTAAATTTGACAAAAAAAATCATGAAAATTTGCTCGTTGGCCCACTGGAAACTTCAAAGTACGAACCCAGTGGGGCGATAATCCAAGGTTGGGAACCATTGCTGTCAAGAAATTGTGCAAATCTAAAAAAGAAATTCAAAGTGTTCATGACATGGAATCCCCTATAGACATATATTAATGATCAGTGATCGCTTCTAAGACGTTCTAAGAAAGCCGTCCGTCTGTCTTTATAAAAGATGCAGTCCCAAATAAAAAAAATATCTTCCTAAAGTTTGACACGACTAGGCAGTTGAGGCTAGCAAATGGCAAAAATCCTTTAAAAAACGGGTTTTTTAACTTTTTTTTTTAAACATGATAATGTTTTTAGGCTGGTGTCTAATTTTAAAAAAGTTGCCTCAGTTTGACTATATAAGCTACACAGATAAAAATGAGTTGTTAGATCCAGCAATTAAAAGTCGGCTAACGAAGAAAAATGTTGGATCAAGCTCGAAAGTTGTAGGTCAGTCATTGACCGATCCTTGATTAAACTAATGCTTGACTTGAGTAAATAGTAGGGTATTCAATCGATTAACCGTTATTCGGTTAACCGATTAATTTTTGTCGATTAACTGTTCGAATAATTTAAAATAGTCAATTTTCAAATAACAAATAAACCGATTAATTTGTGTCGATTAACCGATTAACCAAAATTTATTTTTTTAGTACTTTTACTTATTTTTTTTGCTTTATTTTGTGTTTTGATGTTTTTTATTTTTACGGTTCTGCTAAAAAATCTTATCTTATTATCTCTCTTTTAGCAACGTGTAAAACCGTAGTCAAGCAAATATTTTATTGAGGCCATTAAAAGTTATTTCGGTTTAAAACAAAACCAACTTAGTAACCCTAGTCAATTTTTTATACATTGCCAACAGAATATATTTTCTAATAGTTTTTCATGCGCTTAATCCGAATCTGACCTTAGAACAGATCTATCTCATCTTTAGATATTTAGATTTTCGATTGACAATACTGTATAAACTTAGATTTTCGCAATGCTCGAGATCCTATAAAACCGCGAATTATTTTATGATGTATAAATACTTCCGCAAATCTTAAAATACTGCTCTTTTTCTTCAAAATACCTTTGGAATCCTTAAGATATCTTTTTCATTACGGCGATATCGATCGACGAAATTATTGAAATTTCGGCCCTAAAAAATAAAAGAAAATAAATTTGGAAACTAAACAATTTTTTGTGATATACCGAATTCGAAACTCTATTAAGGGTGCATCTAAGCCCGGCAGCAATTTGAGTCAATTTTTCCTTTTTCTAAAAATTGCTTTTATAAAAATTGCCAATTTAGATTGGGTAATTTTTCATTGTGCCATACAAAAATTCTTTATTTGGGCTAATATTATAGAGGGTTTTTAACGATTCGGCATAACGGATATAGATTTCTTATTAATAAAATTAATAAAATGCTTAAAAGTACATACATTTCGTGATTTTATATTCAATTAGAATTTTAAATTCATATTATTCGGTTAACCGAATAATTCAAATTTAACCGATTATTAACCGATTAAATCTCAACCCCGATTAATTATTTGCTCATTTAACCGATTAAACAAGAACCACGATTAATTGAATACCCTAGTAATTAGTTAATTGATATTTTTCTGTTATTTTTGGTTAAACCAATGCTTGACTTGAGTGAAGTGTTAATGTATGTTGATTAACACTTCACTCAAGTCAAGCATTGGTTTTTTACAGTTTTAGTTTATTTTTTGTCAATCTTTTGTTTTAATTGTTTTTTGTGCTTTATATTATTTTATTTTTCTTCGCCTCGTGTTTTTCTATTTGGCGACAACGAAAACTAAAACAAAAAAACGCAACAGCGTTCATCGCATTGTTAGTGAAAGCCTACTATCATGAGATTTTTTTGTTTTTAAATGTCATACTGTGCATTTTTCATATTTGAGCAAATGGTTAATTGATTCAAGTAAAATTTAATTGAATATCAAATTTTAAGCTGAGCAAATATTTAGTTGTTTTTTTACAGCGAATATTTTTTTCTGTGTAACGATTAACAAAAAAGAAATTACTATTTGAATTTTCTTAAATTATTATTATTTTGCATCAATATTTTTTTTCATCAATATTTTTTTTTTCATCAATATTTTTATTTTCATCAATATTTTTTTTTCATCAATATTTTTTTTCATCAATATTTTTTTTTTCATCAATATTTTTTTTAATGAATATTTTTTTTTTTCATGAATATTTTTTTTCATCAATATTTTTTTTTTCATCAATATACTTTTTTTTTTTCATCAATATTTTTTTTTTCATCACTATTTTTTTTTTCATCAATATTTTTATTTTTTCATCAATATTTTTTTTTTTCATCAATAATTTTTTTCATTAATATTTTATTTTTTCATCAATATTTTTTTTTTTTCATCAATATTTTTTTTTTTTTCATCACTATTTTTTTTTCAGCCCTTCTAGGTCCATAAAACCGTCCTAATGGGATTTAAAAAAAAAAAAAAAAATCTTTCTAAATTATTAAATCAGGGATTACAAACTACATACATTTATTTAGCGACTTCGCTAACTAAAGATTTTTTGTGTGTCAAGCCTTTTACCCGGTTAATTACTAAATGGCTAAACTATTGAACAGGAAGATACTTAAATGGATAGGGGGTACAATATTGTTAAAATACATACAAATTTTTTTTTGCCAAATATTCATCAAATATTTTTTTTATCAATAATCTTTTTTCATTAAAAACTTTTTTCATAAAAAACTTTTTTTATCGACAAACAGAGACAAACAGATGGATAAAATGTCTTATTGTTAGAAACCTTTACGGATCAATAATATATAAACATAATGGAGTCCTCGAACGATATTTCCATGCGTTTTGCATGGAATGACAAAATAATATGGCGTCATTTTTTCTAGAAAAATTTTGCTTTAGAAAGATCTCCTATTTATACAGCAAAACATTATCATGATTCAATGATTTGGGCAAGAGTACAAACTTCGCAAAAATATTTTGTGTTTTTCTCAAGTAAATTTTTTTTTAAAGTTTTTCTGATGTTTTGTGAAGGTTTATTCTAGCTCGAGGTCATTATTTCCTTTACTAATTAAAACTATGATATTCTCATAGAATAATTTTCAAGAAAATTTTTTTTCTGTTTTAAGTTTATTTATGTTGGTCATTATTTTTGCAAGACTTAACCAAACGGACATCTTTAGAATGTCTTATCATCGATCCCTGATCAATAATATATACTTAATGGGGTCCTATCCAAATATTTCGATGAGTTACAAACGAAATAACAAACTTATATATACCCCCTATCACTAGAGTGGAGGGTATAAAAATGTGTATTCAAAATATTTTAGGCATTGTGTAGGGTATTCAATGAATACTATTCATGGATACAGCCAAGTCAAATTTAATTTTTTACTTTTTCTTTTGGTCCATTTTATTCCTTATGTCATCATAGTTTTATTATTGCTTTTCAAATTAAAAGAAATCGAAAATTGTTCTTTTTAAATCATGAAAAACCCACAGTGGTATGCTTTTCGGAGGTCCTTCATCGATATATTGATCAATTACACACAAAATGACAAAGTGAGTACACCCCAATTCTGTAATTGGAGTGTTTAAATAAAGTTTAAAGAAATACTATATGATTTTTTTAAAGCGAAACTGTTGGTGTGTAATTCCTGATATGTCTATTAATAAAAAATAACTGCTGTGTGTTATAAAAACCATGATTTTTATTCTATAAACGTTGTTTATGGAGGTTGAACGTAAGGCTTTAAAATAAATTTAATTGCTCCTTAGATGAGAGGATTATATTTCATTTTTACCATCATCATTTCACCGTTGCTACCATAAACATCATCATTCTCATACTAATTTTCATTTTATTAGAATTTTATGTTATACTTCTGTCTTTAAATGGTGCTATTTTTTATGATTTCCAATATTTCTTTACATTTGTATGATGTTTTTAATATTAATTGGGTTTTTTTTTTATTATAATTAAATGGATTTTTTTTTCTACTTAATTGACCTTATCCGTTAATGATTTGAATTAATTATTAGTAAAATTATTGCATGTCGATTGGATTTCCAGCATTTAGGAAGTAGACGTGAGGAAATGTAAATATTGTGGAATTTTTTAATGATTTTGTTGATGTATTTTGAAAAATATCATCCCTTGTGATAAATGTTTACAAATTTAATTTTTGTGATATTTACAAATCAGCAAAAGAATTGAATAATTATATTTATTAGAGTTAAAATGTTTTTAAAAGGGTTTTACATCAATAAAAATAATGGAGATCTTTTTCAAAAACCACAAAACCGTGCGGTTAAGAACCGGTTTTTGATCCAACTTTTCTGAGGAGCAAAAACGTCTGAACTTGTTGCAAATTTAATTTCACCACTCTACAGCAAAAATTTGTGTTATGAAATTTCTCGCAAACTTCCAAAAAGGTTTAAAAAGTGGTGATAAAGCGCGGAAAACAATAATATTTAAAAAAAAAAAAAAAAAATTGATAAAAAAAAAATTTAACGAACAAAATTAAAAAAATGTTGGATAAAAAAAAATTAATGAGAAATGGTTTTGCGTTTTCGAAGATTAAAGAAATTTTAATGAAAAATTTGCTAATACTCTTTTCCGAAAAAATCGAAACACGTGTCGACTAAGTCTTGGACAATGACCAAACCATTCAAACTTTAAAAATACATGGGTTCAAGTTGAGTAATGTCAAATATAATTTAATTCCTAAAAATTATCGATATTTCTGGTATTCCCATACCGGGTTCAAACACCACAGTTATAGTGTTATCTTGAATAGGCTTGTTATTCTTATATGTGATTTTTTTTATCAAATTCTATAACCAAACAAGGAATCGAACCTAGGACACTTCTATCTTATTCATACTATTAACAATACAGACTGGCAGGCACTTTAGCCCACACAGACACCACATTGTTAGGGCATGCTTTTTCCAATAGAAAAAGTCTAAAATTTTTGACATTTCTCCTATAGAAAAAGTATCAGATCTTAAATATTTGAAAAATGCTCAATACCGATTTTCCCATCTATACATTTTGGTTTTAAGAAAATGATTTTTTTCTTATTTCCCGATTTTTCGTCGTTTTCTTATGTAATCGAATTAAAATTAATATAATATCAAAAATCTGTAATAAATTTTTTTTTAGTTCAGGGGGAACATTTATTTGAAATTATTAATACTTTAGTTTGTACACAAACGATTTTTCATTAGACTCGTTTGCTACTTTGTAGTAAATCGTTTCTATTTTTGCTAAATAATCTTGACAATGGAATCTGACAAATTCCGAAACACGTGTCGATTAAGTTTTGCAAAAATGACCAACATAAATAAATTAAAAAAAAAAATAATTTTCTTGAAAATTATGCTATGAGAATATCATGGTTTTAATTAGTAAAGAAAATAATGACCTCGAGCCAGAATAAAAATTCTCAAAATTTAATTGTGATCCTTAATTTACAATTTTAAAATGAATTTATTTAGCATTAATGGCATTATTATTACATTTGAATCTTCTTAAGTGTTCTGATTCCTTGTAAAAAATGTTTGGTGTATGATTTTTAAAGATCTTATTAATATGACACCTTCATTTGTTAATTTAGAATAATTTACAATATATCAAGAAACTCTTAAGGTCTAATACATACAAAGAGTACTTAAATATACTTAAAAATGAAATCAAATGAAATGTCATTAAATCATGCATAATCTAAAATCAAGTGCGCGCCCTCTTCATTAGCATTTATATAAACGTGTTAACATATACACTTATACAATATACTTATACCATCAAACATATGTATATGTACTCAACACATACATACCATGCGTGCATTCATACATTTTATGTTAATATTCATTGATTTGTCTGCGAACATAATAATTTTAACACAACAACCACAATTATAAGTGTCAAAAGCAATCTCACATACGTTTGTATGTAATTCTTACAACAATCACATTTACATATACATTAGGGTGGTTTTTTATTTTATTTTTTTTTGAATTTCGAGGAGCGCGCAGCGGATTTTTGTGCCATTTGATGTTAAAATAATTGTGTAAAAATTTGAGCTAAATCGGATAAAATTAACCCGAGGCGTAAGGAGGTCAAAATTTCGAGAAAAAGCCAAAATGGCCAAATTTTGAAAAAACTTAAAAAAATGTAAATTTTGTAGAATAAAAAAAATAAAATATTTTTTATTTAACTTTCTTGCAATAATACTCAGAAAAAATTATCTTAACTTTTTATGACGGCAGTAACACTTCCAAACATGAAATACAAAAATTACCATGCATTTTGGGGGGTACCTGATATGAGTGTGTTCGATTTTTTGAAAATTTTATTAAACAAAAAAATTAAATCTTAGTATTCTATAGCAATGGATTATTAAATACATCCAAAGGCTTAAATATTTAAAAAATTGGGGATATCCATCGACTCAATTTTTTTTTGGAGTCATTTGACTCCTTGAAATCCGCAAAACTCAAATGACTCCAAAAAAAAATTGAGTCAATGGATATCCCCATTTTTTTAAATATTTAAGCCTTAGGATGTATTTAATAACACAGCTCAACATAAAAATGCGTATTGGATTCTGGTAAATGATTTAGGTAGTGTTTGTTGCGCTGATTCCAAATCTGCGACCCAAATATGTCTATCACGTCAGGATTTTGAGTTATTCGCGGTTAAAGTGCCGAAAAATGCCATTTTGGACTCTTTTTGAAAGCTTATAATATAAGATCCTGACATGCGATTGACTTGGCATTAAGCTCAATCAAAAGTATGTGATTTTCTCTATAAGACAAGATAAAATGTTCTTGGAATTTAATTTTCTAAAATGGTAAAAAAATCGTTAACAAAAAACCTTCCATTTTTTAAATATTTAGTTTATTTACACAGTGTTTTT
Source organism: Pegoplata infirma (assembly GCA_963921195.1). Classification (NCBI taxonomy): domain Eukaryota; kingdom Metazoa; phylum Arthropoda; class Insecta; order Diptera; family Anthomyiidae; genus Pegoplata; species Pegoplata infirma. Next base: position 227,412,478 of record OY992536.1, on the reverse strand, counting down.
TAACAAATTTCCATACAAATACACACGTAAATATTAGATTTAAAGCACTTGTGGATAATGTGTTTTTTTCACCATTATAAAAATTAAATTCCAAGAAAATGTGATTTGGTCTTAAAGAGAAAATTACGTACTTTCGAATGAGCTTGATATGAAATCATTCGCATGGCAGGATCTTATTTTATCGGCTCTCAAAAATGGCCAACATGGGCCTTTTTTGACACTTTAACCGCGATTTTCTCAAAATTGTGACGTGATAGAAAAATTTAAGTGACCGTTATGGAATGGGGAAACCAAAACCTATAAACTTTTTTTGGTTTCTTTCAAAACGCAGCGACAAACCTCAGATTTGTAGAGCGGTGTAATCCATTGCTATAGAATAGTAAGATTTAATTTTTTTGTTTAATAAAATTTTCAAAAAATCGAAAACACTCATTTCAGGTACCCCCCAAAATGCATGGTAATTTTTGTATTTCATGTTTGAAAGCGTTACTGCCGTCATAAAAAGTAAAGATCATTTTTTTTGAGTATTATTGCAAGAAAGTCAAAATTTGGCCATTTTGGCTTTTTCTCGAAACTTTGACCTTCTTGCGCCTCGGGTTAATTTTATCCGATTTAGCTCAAATTTTTACACAATTATTTTAACATCAAATGGCACAAAAATCCGCTGCGCGCTCCTCGAAATTCCAAAAAAAATAAAATAAAAAACCACCCTAATATACATACATATGTATGTATTTATACTGGCATAGCAGCATGTATGAAATCTATACGAATTTAACATATTGTAATGAGCTCCCATAAATAAAGAGAATACATTTATATGTATATGTTGGTATAAATTCGCTAATAATATTGTTAACATATATATAAAACTCATATAAATAACCAGGCAGAAACTGCTAACCGTACAAAAAAATAGTAATGGCAAAGCACTATGCCGTAATTTTTGTGTAGCGGTATATAACAAAAATTTTTATAAAAAAAAATTTATAAAAAAAATTTTATGAAAAAAACAAATTTATAATGGAAAAAAAAATTATACCTATGGGAAAAAATTTGTAATTGAAGAAAAAATTTGATGAAAAAAAAATTTATGAAAAAAAAATAAATGTAATGAATACTTTAAAGGTTCTTTTCCAAAATATAATAAAATTTATTTTTAACATGATAATGTTTTTAGGCTGGTGTCTAATTTTAAAAATGATGCAGGATGACACTATAAGCTACTAACTAAAAAAAAAAGAAAATAAAAATTATTGTTTATTTTATTAAAACCAAAAATGTAATAATAATTCACCTGCTGTTAAATAAACCGTCCAGCTGGTGAATAAAACGTAACATAATTATTTTTCCATAAAATTTTTTTTTATAAAATTTTTTTCATTCGTGAATTTTTTTTGTTTCATCATTTTTATACCCTCCAACCACAGTATGGGGGTATACTCACTTTGTCATTCCGTTTTTAACGCATCGAAATATCGGTCGTGGACCCCATGATGTATATATATTATTGATCCATGATCGATTCTAAGACATTCTGTGAATGTCCGTCCGTCCGTATGTCTGTAGATGGCACGATACAGTCCAAAATAAAATTGCTAGCGTCCTGCAATTTGGCATGTGTATGTCTTATGGTCCTAGGCAGGTTAAGTACGTAAATGGGCAAAATCGTCCCAGGGGGAAAAAGTTCCCCCTTGAAGAACTAAACCAACCTCTGAAAAAATACACTTTTTTTACATGTTTTTTTTGTATTTTTGTTAAATAAATGAAACATTTGGTATATTTATCGGGATGGGAAGGTGCTCTCAACGTCCCCCACTGACCCCCATCACCCCAAAAAAAAAAAAAACAAACGCCCCCGACTTTTTTTTTCAATTTTTTTTACATTTTGGAAGGTATAAAAGATGCGGCACAGCCGAATTTAACGCTCTCACTTGTTTTTTTTTTCATAATCTTTTGTTTTTCATAATCTTTTTATACCCTCCACTCTAATGATAGAGGGTATATGGGGCAAAACGCGTCAACCGTCCACACCAAAAAACAAATATTTTCCGATTTGAATATAATTTTGTCAAAATATTAGGATAACGATAGGTAGTCTAAATTACAAATATGAAATTTTTTTATGAAATATTTGGAGAGTTACAGGGTTGGGAAGTTTTGACGTTTTTGAAAAGAACAGATTTTGTTGAATTTTTATTAACATTTTGATGAAATAGAAATTATAATTTAAAAAACGACTTTTAAAGCATTTTTGATGGCCTTTAAAATGGAATGTGTGCTTTTTGTGAAAAAAATTAAATTTGACCTTAAAATTCAAGATCAAAATATTAAACTGTAATTATCTTATAAGCGTCGCACTTTTAGATTTTTTTTCATTAAATCTATTAGAAAGCTTGACATTTTTTTAAATTTCGGTTTTTTTGAAAAAAAATGGTATGTATGATACTTAATGAGAAATCAATTTTTTAAGGAGTACATAGCACTCAAACTGTACTAATTTCTTTATTTTTTATGTGGGCAACGTTTGTTGTGTGTGTTTACAACAAACATTTTATCTAAGCATTAATTTTTGTTGTTGTTATTATATACAGAGCAAAGCGATTTTAGTGCAGTTTGAGTGTTATATCATCCTAAAAAATTGATTTCTCATAAAGTATCATACATACCATTTTTTTTTTAAAACCGAAATTTAAAAAAATGTCAAGCTTTCTAATAGGCTTAGTAAAAAAAATCTAAAAGTGCGACCCTTATAAGATAATTGCAATTTAATAGTTTGACCTTGAATTTTAAGGTCAAATTTATTTTTTCAAAAAAACAACAAAAGCCATTTTAAAGACCGTACAAAATACTTTAAAAATGCTTTTTTAAATTATAATATTTATTCATTAAAATGTTAATTAAAATTCGTTAAAATATGTTCTTTACAAAAACATCAAAACTTCCCCACCCTGTAACTCTGCCAAAATTTCATAAAAAAATTTTATATTTGTAATTTAGACTACCTATCATTATCCTACTATTTTAACAAAATTATAAACAAATCGGACAACATTCGTTTTTTGGTGTGGACCGTTGACGCGTTTTGCCCCATATATAAGTTTGTCATTCTGTTTGTATCACCTCGAAATATTGGTATAAGATCCCATAAAGTATAGATATTCATGATCCTCGATCGATTTTAAGTCGATCTAGCGATGTCCGTCCGTCCGTCCGTCAGTCTGTCTGTCTGTCCGTAGAAAACACGCTAACTTTTGAAAGACTTTACAGAGGCTGTTGAAGTTTGGCATATATGTTGGTCATTTACCTCGTCAGGGTGGTATTGCAATCCAGCCAAATCGGTCGAGTGGTTCAAAAGTTATGAGCAAACGAGTAAATTTCGGCAAGGGTTTTTCATAAATTTACGAGATAAAAATCACGGTAACTTTCGAACGACAATTCTGAGAGTGCTGAAGTGTAGCATATATATTTGTCATTACTCCGTCCGGTTCGTTTCAAATATCAGCCAGATCGGTTCAGTGGATAAAAAGGTTTCACCTTAAAATCGCGTGTTGAAAACCCCGAGTTTTAAAAAACAAGCTTTAAAGACAATTATAAGCCACAAAATTACTTTACAGAGTATTTTTGTCCCTCAGCAATATTTTTATACTCAAAAAAAAATTTACACTCGAAAAAAATTTTACACTCAACAAAAAATTTGTAAATTATTTTTTTTTACAAAAATAACAAAACAAAATTTTACTCAAAATAAAATATTTCTAATCAAAATTGTTAACTTATTTTACATTAATTTATATCCTTTAAAAAGGGCATTGTGGAGGGTATTCATAGATTCGGCCAAGTCGAATTTAATTTTTATACTTGTTTTTTCATAATCTTTTCTTTTTCATAATCTTTTTTTTTCAAATTTTTTTTTGTTCATCAATGTTTTTTTTTATAAAAAATTTTAATATATCATAAACTTTTTTATACCCTCCAACTACAGTATGGGGGTATACTCACTTTGTCATTCCGTGTGTAAGGCATCGAAATATCGGTCGGGGACCCCATAAAGTATATATATTATTGATCAGTGATCGATTCTAAGACATTCTAGCGATGTCCGTCCGTCCGTCCGTCCGTCCGTCTGTCTGTCCGTCCGTCCGTCCGTCCGTCTGTAGTTAACACGATGCAGTCCAAAATAAAAGAGCTAGATCCCTCAAGTTTGGCACAAATATGTCTTGTGTTTCTAGGCAGGTTAAGTTCGAAAATTGGCCAAATCGGACCAGGGGGAAAAAAGTTCCCCCTTGAAGAACTAAACCAACCTCTAAAAAAATACACTTTTTTACATGTTTTTTTGTATTTTTATTAAGTAAATGAAACATTTGGTATATTTATCGCGATGGGAAGGTGCTCTCAACGTCCCCCACTGACCTTATCAACCCCCCCCCCCCAAAAAAAAAAAAAAGATACGCCCCTGACCAATTTTTGTTTTAATTTTTTTTTTACATTTTGGAGGGTATAAAAGATTCGGCACAGCCGAATTTAACACTCTCACTTGTTTTGCATTAAAATTTTATTTCCTCAAATTTTTTTATTGTTTTATTTTTCACAAATTTATTTTTCATTAAAATTTGTTTTTTTATCAAATATTTTTTTCTTCATCAAAAACTTTTTTTTCATAATTTTTTTTTTTAACCAATTTTTTAATCAATTTTTTATACCCTCCACTTAGTGATAGAGTCTGGGACCCCATAAAGTATATATATTCATGATGCCCGATCGATTTTAAGACATTCTAGCGATGTCCGTCTGTCTGTGGAAAATGTCACGCGCAAAATATTGCACAAAAATGACTGAAACTTGGCATATTTATTGGAAGTTCTCCCGAGAAGTATGGTATTGCATTTGAGCGATATCGGTTCAGTGGTTCAAAAGCTATGAACGAAAATGTAAGCACACCTCAAAAATTTCAGTACATTCAACATAACCTAAAAATACAAAATGCTTTAATTCGGCTTCTGGTTGACATATGTGAACATAATTTAACACCAAATGGTATTTGAACAAGTACGAACATATGTTTTGACAAAAAAAGAAAAAAATCGCGGATTTTTTTTTACCAAAATTTTTTTTCGCGGAAATTTTGATTCAAATTTTTTTTTTTTTTCAAAAGTAATTTCCTTTTAAATAAAGTTTTTTGCAATAATCTTTTTGAAATTGTGGAGGGCATCACTACATTCGGCAAGGCCGAATTTAACTTTTTTACTTGTTTTGTCATAATTTTGTTTTTCGTGAAAAAAAAATTCATTTTATTTTTTCTAAAAAAAAACTTTTCTTTAGAAAGTACACCCAAATATTTAGCAAACCATTTTCATGATTTAGTGTTTTGGGCAAGATACAAAACTCTCAAGCATTTTTTAACTTGGACTTAAAAAATTTTTAATTCTTTTTTTTTTTTGGACTTTGAAATTTTTTGAAAATTTTACCAACATTTTTTGATCCTAAAATGAAATAATGAACTTTTTTTCTCAAATACCCAAAAAAACAAAGATTGAATTGAGGAGAATTTAAATATGTCTTAAGTTGTATTTTGGAGTCAACACTTTAGTTTAAGTATAGACCTTAGTACAAGGTTTTTCAACCAACCAATTTTAAACGAAAAATCACTTATTCTTGCTTCATAATATCTACTTAGGTTTAAGTACTAAAATTTCAATCTAAAAGAACCATATAAACCACGATAGAACCATATTTCTCGGTTTTAAAGTGTTTTAAAATAGCAACGGCTTACCATTTACCTTGGTTATTATTTAAGACGCAAGAAGAGTACTTGAAGCATCACAGCTTTCCCTGCACATAAGCCACCATAAACAGCATTTTTAACCGTATTTTTCTGCCTGGGTATGTACAAAATCTTAAAATGAAATCAATAAGAAATTATTGGTTAGTTAAAAAATATATTTCGTAAATTTAATTTTAGTGTAATTACACTCTAAATATAAACTTTCGTTAATTGGGAGAAAAAACAAAAATTTTTTAGCAGTGTTTTAATTTCACGAAGTTGTATTTCGTATTGTCGAGCAATAAATTGTTAAAATTAGTAGGAGAGGCAAATATTTGATATATTTTTCAAAATCTGTTGTATCAAAACAATTTTTACAAAAAAAAAATTTCATATCTGAATTTTTATTTAGTTCGTTTTAGGTCTATATTAATTATTTCTGAGTAATAATAATTGTTGTACAATGAGAAAATCTGAAAAAACTAAGTGTCAACTCAGGCTATGTGGAGATGTCGACAGCTTTCGGAAGATGAACCCTTCCATCATCAGCACTCCTTCGATTGCCACACACTTGATGAGTGTCAGATTAAAATTAGCCATTTAAATTAAACTTTTGAACAAATCAAATATCGAAATTACTTTTTTATGTTAAATAACGCGTATACCCACCATCATCAATGGTGTATTCATTTGGCACAAACATAATCAATCTCAACTTTTTACAGAGTTGTGTTTTTCTCATTGTTAACCCCTAGTAGGACTTTCAAGTCTTGAATGAAACTTAAGAACAAAAAAGATATCATAATTACTTTTTTTCTAAAAAAATATTTATAAATTAATTATTTGAAAAGATAGAGGGTTTTGCATTCAAAATAATTAATTGTGTAAGATAGAGGAAACCAAAAATTCATATAAAATCGCAAAAAAAATATTTTTGTTTTGAATTTTACACCATAGATGAGGGCCGTTTTGCTGAATATTTTGCCATCAAAAAGTAATTTTCGTGAAAATGAAGATAAAGGATTTTGAATGTTGGCCCTCGATAAATATCTTAAAAAATTGTATAGTCTGGATAATAAGTTAGTTATTTTAATTTTTTTTTATTAAAACTTTAACATCAAAGCGAAATAACTTTATTTCAAATCCAATAATATAATACTTTATTAAAACGACTGTATTCTTTTTGCTTGTCTATAAGCAATAAAAAGAATTGATGAATAAGTTTAAGTAAATAAGAAGCATACAATTTCAAAAGACACTTATAAGTATTACATTCATATAATGTTTTAACAGTTAATCACACAATTAATCGTAAACGATAAAAAAATACGGTTTCACAATAATTTACGATCAAAATTTGTTGGCTGATCCGCATTTTTGGACCAAAATTGTGTTTTTATATTTTCTTAATATTTTTTATATAAGTAAAATACTTATCATTTTCCAACTTTTGGGGCCAATTTGGATAAGGTGGTCTTCAGTCGGCAACCAGCGGTCAAAGTTGAAAAAAACTACGTATTTCCACCAAAATTCATGTCCGAATTTTTTGACCAAATCCGGCTCTAAAATTCGGAAGTTTTGCGTACTTTATTGGAAAAATATTTAAAAAATCCTAAACCACGATTTTAGTCCACAGATACTGACTTTTAAACATAAAATTTTATAAAAAAAATATAAAAACGCGATTTTGTTCCAAAAATGCTGATCTGCGATTTTGATCAAAAAATGCTGATCTGCGATTTTGGTCCACAGATGCTGTGTTTTTATATTTTTTTAATATTTTTTAGATAACAAAAGTTGGAAAATGTTAAGTGGGTTATCAAAAAAATATTAAAAAAAATATATAAAAACGCGATTTTGGTCCAAAAATGCTGATCTGCGATTTTGGTCCACAGATTTTGATCAGCATTTTTGGACCAAAATCTTGTTTTTATGTTCTTTTAATAGTTTTTAGATAACACACTTAACATTTTCCAACTTTTGAGACCAATTTGGATAAAAATAATTTTTATGTTTAAAAATCAGCATCTCTGGACCTAAATCGCGGCTTGGAAATTTTTTAAATATTTTTCCAATAAAGTGCGCCAAATTTCGAAAACTTCTGACATGAATTTTGGTCGGACATGAATTTTTGTCGGACATGAATTTTGGTCGGACATGAATTTTGGTCAAAAAATGCGGACATGAATTTTGGTCGAAATACATAATTTTTTTTAACTTTTACCGCTGGTTGCTGACTGAAGATGACCTTGCATATTTTTTCTATAATTTTTTCCCCAATAAGCTCCAACGTGGCGGTCGTTTGGCAGGTATTACAACATGAAATTCGAAAATTAAAATTTGACGGGACGCCTTACTGTTCGTAGAGCTTGAGACAAACTTTTCACAATAAAATTTTCACCACATATGTTTAAGACTTAGGAGAAAACAAGTTTTCCCAGACTTTCAAAATCAAAATAAAAACGTTTTTGCCGTATATAAAAATGTCTAGGGTGGAGCAAATTTTTGTTTTTTTTTCGAATTTCGAAATCTTCGTAGTCAAGAAACTTGCCTTTAGGGGTCAATAATAACACAAACAAATATTGGACCTGTAGGGCAATGTCTTTGGGTTCCTTTTTTACTTGAAAATCAGAAAGTACAGAACAAAGTGAAAAAAACTTTTCAACCCAACGAAAAAAAGAAAATTTGCTCTACCCTATTATATTGCCTCTACCATTAGAGTGAATTGTACAAAAGGAATCTGTGCTGCCAAAATCTCGATTTATTTTTGCTGGATTATAACAAAAAATATCAGTATTATAAAACTCCAAATAATTAGGTGGTGAGTTTCCCCCCCCCCTTTTTACCTATAATTCCAATTTAATGAGTAACTGTAATTAAATTTACATATAAATTTATATATGATAATTTATGCATGCATCCATATATGTGTTTAAATGTAAAATTGTAATAACTGTTAAGATATATACTTGTGGTAAATGTTTAAAAATGTGTTGAGTACAAGTGTGTGTATGTGTTTTAAGGTGGGGGAAAATTTTGGATTTTTTTTAAATTTCAAAATCGTCGGAGTCGGAAAAGTTGTCTTTTAGCGCTAATATTAACACAAAAAAATATTAGATCTGTAAGGCAATGTCTTTGACTTAAAAATCGGAACATTACTAACAAAGTGGAAAAAAATTCTTAATTTTTTTAGCTTAAAATATAAGTTGATATTCGGACATTAATGAAAAAGTGTTTTTGTGGTAATTTTTTTTGTCTGTATAAAACGTTTATTTTTTTTTTTGTAAAATTATTTTCAATTACAGGCCTATTTACAGTTATGACTGGATATGACTAATTTTATTATTTTCAAACTTCATTTTCCCTGTGTTTGTTGTAAACACAATCATAAAAAGTCTCAAAATTTAAAATTATTTGTCAATTTTGAGACGATGTGGGTAGCAAGTCTTTATTTTTTTTTTTTTTTTTTAATTTTCAAACAAAATTTGAATTTTTTTATTATTGTTTACAACAACCACATGGAAAAAATTGAGTTATGATTGAGTTATGACTTTTTTGTGAATAGGCCCCTTAGTCTTTTTGCAAGTACCACAATAATTTTTTTTATCATAAACACTTTTTTAGTTATTTCCAAATATTAACGAATATTTTAAGCTAAAAAAAATCACGAAATTTTTGTTTTCTTTGTTCGGAATTTTCCGATATTTAAGTCAAAATAGGAACCCAGAACCATTGTCTTACAGGTCAAATATTTTTATGCAGTGCCGTTTTAACCTTAGCTCACACTGTTTACTTGCCGAGGGCCCTGAAAGGCCAACAAATTCATTCCTATATTTTTCCTAAAGAAAAAGTCTCAGATTCTGAAACATTTTTCATGTCAAAAAAGTCTTACATTAGATCAGAATCAGATTCTCAGATTCTGAAAAATTGTTAATAGAGAAAAAGTTTTGGATTCTACGACATTTTTTTATAGAAAAAGTGTGAGACCAACAATTATATTATAAGTCTCAGGTTCTAATAGAAAAAGTCTTAACATTTTTATATTATAAGTCTCAGTTTCGTATAGAAAAAGTCTCAGATTCTGAGAAATTTTTCGTATAGAAAAGTTTTGGATTCTGAGATATTTTTGATACGGAAAAAATTTTAGATTCTGAAACATTTTTCGTAAAGGAAAAGTCTCAGATTCTGAGACATTTTTTGATTAGAAAAAGTCTCAGATATCAAGTTCTGACACATTGTTTCTATAGATTTTTTTTAGATTCTGATAAATTTTTTTTTTTGTCACTCGACTTTTTACATTCGTCAAATATCCTGTGTATATACTGACCCTACAAGGTAACTTTTTCGACCACGACGATTTCGAAATTCGAAAAAAGTGCATTTTGTTCCACCCTAACATGCATGGACGTATTCAGGGGGGGGGCCCAGGGGGCCCGGGCCCCCCCCCTTTTGGATTGAAAATTTAAAAAAATGTAAACACTTCAACACGTGGTACAAGTAACAAACAAAAGTTTTTTTGTTAGTATTGTAAATATTTTGGTTTTTGATGAAAAGTTTTACATATTTTTTTATAAAAACTCTTGATTTTGAGTAAATTTTCGTTTTTAAAAAGTCATTTATATCGAAATATCTATAAAATATGTATCGAAAACACATTATATTGGTTTTATTTAATGAAAATTATTTCATCAGGATCATAAAAACAGTTTTCTATAAAAAAAAATCAAACTCCTAAGGATCTAAGTCACTTTTTCTACATTAAAAGTCTCAGATTCTGAGATATTATTTATATACAAAATTCTAAGATGCTGAAAAATTTTTTCTAAATAAAAATTTTCATATTAATTTTTAATTTTCAATGTAGCACTTTTTTCAAAAATCGGGTTTGAATTGAAAAACCGCGGTTTTGAAAATTTAATAATGACTAAGAACAATATTTAAACTGACAAAAAATAAAAAAACTTCGATTATTTTTTATGTAAATAAATAAAGATAAATTTTCATAAACGAATTTACAAAAGCAACATAAAAAAATTGATGACGTATTTGGAATCTAGAATTCCATTTTATAAAAATTCAGTCCTTAAGTCCAAGGCAATAATATGTAACAGTAGAGCCATAAAATGCGCTAAAGAATTAATTAATTTTGAAGTCCAAATATCTCGATAACGAAATGTTCTACAAAAATTTAAATGGCAGGTTTGGAATCAGGTCCTTTATAATGGCTCTTACGTGAGAGTGAATATCTCGGAAATGGAACGCTCTAACTTACGCAGTAACACCACGCCTAAATTAGCGGTTTCGAATTTTCAAACCCCAATATCAGAAAAATTTTAAACGATTAAAATATTTGGTAAGATAATTTTGAATCAGGAGGGTTAATTCTTCTGTATTTGTTTTAACAAATACATACACTGAAAAAAAAGACATAACTAAAATTAAGGAAAAAATGTCTTTGAAAATTTATCATGAATTTTCCTAAAATTTAGTAAAATTTAACTAAAAAATGAGAAATTTTCTTAACTATGAGGAAAAAAGTTTAGTTCATTTACTTATAAGTAGTTCATAGTTTTCTTTAAATGGAATTTTTAAATATTAGGAAAAAAATTCTTACTGCCAAAGAAATTTTCCATAAATCTAAGAAACGTATCTTTATTTTTAAGACATATTTCTTAAAAAACAATTTAGTTCAAGTTTAATTAAAATTTACTAAAAAAAAACATCATCGTATTTCTCTTCTTTGGATTGAGGAAGAATTTAGTTAATAACTTCTGAGAATTTAGTAAATAACTTCTTAGAATTTAGTTAAAAATTCAAAATGGCGATATCTCGAAAACTAAGCGAGATAGAGCGAAGCGGACGAAATTTTCAAAAGAAAGACCACAAAGAAAAATTTGGAATAGCCTAGCTCTGCATGACTGTCGGGGTCTCAAGATCCTAATTTTAGATCTAAAATTTGAAATTCCCGAGATTTTATATATGCACATATCTCGGTAAATACTGCCAACACGAGAAAAGGTCCAACGGCATTTCTGTATCTCTTGACTCGTAGAACACTTCCGCAAAATACCCGAAAGCCCTCCGATTAATAGTTTTTGAGTTATCCAGTTTTTAAGATTCTCAAGACCCTATCAGACCCCTTATTACCGTATCTCAAAAACTAAGCAAGTTAGAGCGAAACGGACACAAATTTTGGGTCAAAATCTATGGGGAACCTTAAAGTACCAGGGTCTTGAGTTAACAAGGGGCTGGACCCATGGGGTCCGAAACCATGGGTCCAGGGTCGAGACCCAATCCAGTTTTAAAATGTGAATGAACTAAAGTGTAATATAATTTTTTCCATTTTCTAGTTAAAATTGGCTTAAAATTAATTAACTTTGTTTTCCTTATTTTTGGGAAAATTATGAACTAAAACCAAGAAAAAAAATCTTTGAAGCCAAATTATTCCCTCTTTTTCTTAAAATTAAGTTAATTTTCCCAGATTTTAATTCACTTTTTTTTGAGTGTATTTAAAACTTTTTTACTTTTAGGTTACATATTGTTTCTAGGAACGGTTTTTATAAAAAAAATACCTCGGAATCTAAGGATTTAAAGACATTTTCGATATAGAAAATTTCAAAGGTTTTGAAAAATTTTTTGTATAAAATTTTTCAGAATATTTTCTATAGCAAAGTTCTCAGACTCTGATACATTTGTTTATAAAAAATCTTCGATTCTAAGGCATATTTTACAATAGGATAATTGTCAAATTCTAAGACATTTTTTTTTTATAAAAATGTTCTCAGATTCTGAGATGTTTAAAATTTTAAAGTTTAAAAATAGAGTCTGAGGCATTCTTTCTCTAGAAAAATTCACAAATTCTGAGGCATTTTTTATGTTGTTGGTATATTTGTCTGTATATTTTGCTGTAATTTCTAGAAATTTTTTTGGACAGGGGGGGGGGGGGGGGTAGTCCTAGAAAATAGTATTTTACATTGTGATTAAATAAAAATTTTGAGTTGGGCCCCCCCCTTTTCAAATTCCTGGATACGTCGCTGCTAACATGTATATGAGTGCTATAAAAGCCTCTGTCTGTCAGTCTTTACTTATATTCTGATTATGTATGCCATACACATAAACGGATGTTTGATTGCGTATTCATTTGCATATCGCTTTTGTATTGATTGAATCCTATTGATTTCATATCATTTCCTGTAAGGGGTTTTTAATTTTATATTTTTTTTTTATTTTAGCAACTTTTTGATGTGTCTCCATTCAAACATCAGACACCCTGTGGCTGTAAATTGATTAAGCAGCTTCTACTGATTCTTGTTTGTCTTCGTTATTCCATCTTCAATTTGATTTTTTTTTTTTTTTTTTAGTTTTTCTTTGTCGATGTTTTATAGATGACATTATATGTATATGTTGTCATATGAGTACTTTAAATGATTCTGCGGTTTGTAATGCCAAAGCATAATGAGAAATTTAATTAGATTTTCTGGTATTGATATCAATCAGACACAATTTGTTTTTATAAGCAATTGATAAAATAAATTTATCAAAAGAGATTTTTTTTTTGTGCACAGATAAAATAAATTATAAAATCTACAAATTTTTCTTAAGAATTTATAATGTTTACAACAAGTGTTTAGCAAAAGCGTATTATTAATATTAATAAATTACACAGTGATACAAAATTAAACTTTTCGAATCGGAATGGGATGAAACTAAATGAAAATTAATATTTTACATAATAAAACCCTTGAGGCTTTTTTTCTGATTTCGTGATTTTAAAGTATTTAAAGTTTTTGTGTATTAAACATTTTCTACTTTAGGGGCAACTGGCTTTGAACATGTGCGGTCCGTCGTCCAAACTTAAGCTCAAAATTATGTTAGCTGTAACCGGTATGAAATTCGCTGCATTCGGTCCAGTACCGACTTACTGAATAGCCAAATTATTAATATTAAACCGCTGTGCACCGTTGCGTATGATTATTATTTAATGCCAATTACAATATTGATCATACGCCGCGTATACAATTTTTAAGCATTTATTATTTTAATTATAATAAAAGTTCACCAACTTCAAATGTGTTTCAAAAAGAGTAAACAGTTTTGAAGATTTTTTTTTTTATAGAAAATGTCGGCTTTCGTTTGCTCTTGGTTTCATCCCTTACCAATTTTGGTTGTGGCACCGTGTTATTACACCGTCCGACAGCCAATAATAAACATGAACCGGGTGATATACGTCTGAAAGAAAATATAATATAGAGTAAAACTGTATTTACAATTTTTAAGTTCGTGATCCTGTTAACTTTTAAGTTTAGAGTTGGACCAATTTTTTTTTTACTTCAAATAAAAAAATCTTAATTTACCGTTAACGGACAAGCAAAAACAGGAATACATTTTTTTCAAAAAATAAGTCATGGGAAAATTATAAAACTATAAAATCATAAAATTTTGCAAAACCACCGCAGACGATTTTTTTTATCAAAAAAATCAGAGCCCTCATCAGAAAAAGCTTTGTTTTTCATAATCATATTTCCGTTGAGATTAATTTTTAAAATTTTTTTTTAAAGAAACTTTGACATTTTCCATGTAGACCAAAGTCTCAGATTCTTACACATTTGTCGTATGAAAAAGTCTAATCCCCAGTTTCTGTATGAACTGGGGGTTAATCTAAGAATTTTTTTTAAAGAAGAAGATATTCTTCATACATCGAAAATATCAGATTCTAAGATATTTTTCGTAAAGAAATGTTTTTTCTATAGGAAAGCTGTCTCAGTATCTGAGACTTTTTCTTAACAAAAAATGTCTCACAATCCGAAACTTTTTTCCTATTAAAAAATTTTCGGATTCTAGATTCACAAACTCTTAAACCTTTTACTATAGAAAAAGTCTTATACTTAAAAGCACTTTTGGGATATTTTCCAATAGATAAGGTCTCAGATTCTTAGATTTGTTTCGTACAGCAAAAGTTTTTTATTCTGAGAATTTTTTTCAATGAAAAATTCTGAGACCTTTTTCCTATAGAAAAAGTCTCAGACTCTAAGGCTTTTTCCTATGGAAAAAGTCAGAGATTCTTAGACCCTTTCCAATAGAAAAAGTCTTAGATTCTTGCACTATTGCCTTAAGAAAAAGTATCAGATTCTGAGAACTTTTTCCTATAGAAAAATGCCAATTTCCTTTAGAAAAAATCTCAGATGCTGAGACTTTTTTCCTATTGAACAAGTTTCAAATTATGGAATTCTGAGATCTTATTCCTATAGAAAAAATCTAAGATTCATATCAAAAAAGTCTCAGATTTTGAAACCTTATTCCAAAAGAATAAGTTTCAATTTCTTAGACTTTTTTCAACAGAAAAAGTATCAGATTTTGAGACCTTTTCAATAAAAGAAATTTTAAAAAAACTCAAAAAACTAAAAAAAAAATCCTTTTTCCTCCCACCCCTTTAACCTGATAAATGTGAGATTGGGCAACTATAAAAAAACAGGTAACTCTTATTTTAATCCCCTCTTTCCTATATGCAAGTTTCAGGACAATCGTTGAGTGCCGTGTGAAAGACCTTCCTTGTAAGTCATTTTTATACCAAAATTGCCACGTTCACATCAATTTTTCCCAAAGAAAATTTCTCTTCACAATAAGAACTTCTAGATTGACAGATATTTTTTGACAAAAAATTTTTAAATTTAGTAAAATTTTTCCTTTAAAAATTTTCAGATTTTCCCTGTACAAATTTTTAGATTTTTTTCTTAAAAATTTTCCGATTTTTTTTCTATGCAAAATTTTGAAATTTCATTTTTTTTCTTTTGGAAATTTTTTTTGAAATTTTCATTCTTTCTTCTTTTTCTTTACTTTTTTTCTTTCTTTTTCTTTCCTTCTTTCCTTCTTTTTTCTTTTCCTTTTTTTATACCCTCCACTCTAGTGATAGAGGGTATATATAAGTTTGTCATTCCGTTTGTAACCGCTCGAAATATTGGCCTAGGACCCCATAAAGTATATCGTCGGTGCGCCGACCAAAGCACCTATGTGTAATTTTTCGAATTTTTTTTATTGGCCCATTAGGAAGCCTATCTGGTAATGCATTTATACCCCAAAGCATTTCCCGTTATCTCAAATGGTTTCAAAGTTAGCTAAAACTCCTATGTGTAACCTATATAGAAAATTTCCGGCAAAAACACTTATGTGTTATAAGTACACATAACTGTTTTTGATTAAAACATAAAAACTTTACAATTGCCGTTGGTTTTCTTTCAAAATAAAATTGTAAAAGTTTTCTGAACAATTTTTTGTAATATTCCGATACTCAATTTCATAAAAAGAGGTAAATTCAAAGATAAAAACTTATTTGCTTGACGAAATAATTATATATTGTTTTTTTTTTAAATACAGCAGCTAAAGATATGGAGGAAGAATTTGGTAATTATTTTTTGAATGAGGAAACGGGAGTTTTTGAAGCATATGATCAACATGAGAGTGAGGCAGAAGAAAATTTTGATGTACTTTTAAAGACGGAAAGAAAAAAGAGACGCAAGGAACTTCGGTTAATGGGAAAACAATATTCATAAAGAAGTGCCAGAAAAATGAAAAACAAAGCTTGTCCCAATTAAAACAAAAAGAAGTATTCTGTGTGGTGCTATTGATGACGATAATCGAAAAGATGCGTTTAAATATTTTTGGAATTTACCCTCCTGGGAGGCCAAAAAATCATATATTATGAGTCTGGTGGAACTTCGTAAAACACCAATAAGAAGAAGACCAACTACTGTAAATGCCAAAAAAATGTGTCATTTTGATTGTTATCTTCCATTTCCAGATGGAAAAAAGCTTCGCGTTTGTAAAAATTTTTTTTTGGGAACCTTTGATTTAGATGACCGCATCTTTCAATCATGGATTAAGACCAAAGATAAAAAAGCAAAACCAAAGAAAGTTATTCCACCAAAATCCGAATCCCTTATCAAGTGGTTAGAACTCATCCCCAAAGTTCCAAGCCACTACTGTAGAGCATCTACTAATAGAACATATGTGGAAGACAGTTTTTACACCAAAACTCAAATGCACAAAGTATATCTTGAATGGTGCGAAAAGAATAAAGAAGTTTCAGTAAGTAGAAAAAAGTTCTGCGAAGTTTTGAAAGAGAAACAAATATCAATATTTCAGCCTCGTAAGGACCAGTGCGACATTTGTGTTGGTTACGATGTTGATGAAGAAGTATACAAAATCCATATTGCAAAAAAGACGAAGCCAGAGAAGCTAAAAATATGGCTGTTGACAGTATGTCACCTAACGTTTTAGCTGTTTCAATGGACATGCAAAGTGTGTTGTTATGCCCAAAACTTCTCGTATCGGAACAGTACTACAAACAGAAGTTATCAATTCATAATTTTACCCTTTATATAAAAAATACCAAAGATGTGCACTTGTATGTTTGGCATGAAGGGGAAGGTGGTGTTACCTCTAACAATATAACCAGCTGTATTCTTCACTTTTTGCAAGAATATTGTACTTCGTACAAAAAGGTTGTGTTGATTTCTGATGGATGTACATATCAGAACAGAAATAAAGTTTTGTGCAGTGCTCTCGCCAATTTTTCATCATCAAGTGGCACACAAATAGAACAAATAATACTTGAAAAGGGTCATACCATGATGGAGGTAGATAGCGCCCATTCTATTTTAGAAAAACTATTTAAACCACCAATATACTCTCCTGCTGATTACGTTAGTCGAATGAGAAGTGCTAGACCATCTCAACCATATATAATAAATTATTTAGAATATACATTTTTCAAAAACTACGAAAACCATCCAGGAAACTTTACTTCAATAAGGCCGGGAAAAAAGTCTGGTGAACCAACAGTTTGCGATATTCGCGCTCTTCTTTGTAAAAACAACGAAGTTATGTATAAATTACGTCACACTGACGAATGGAAATCTTTACCTCAAAGAAAAAATCAATCGAAGAAAGTTACTTACGAACCTTTATATAAAAAGCCTATAAAAATTGATAAATCCAAATTCGAATGCTTACAATCTTTTAAAAAAATATATGCATAAGGATTTTCATCATTTTTATGACAATCTCTACCACTAGGTATTATATTATGTACTACTATTTTTCTATTATAATTAATTTATTATTTTTTTGTTACTTATTTAATTTTTTTATTAAATAAAACTTGTTTTGGTTTCCATTTTTTTAAAAAATTCTTTCAGAATTACAATTTAAAAAAGTCCAATTGAAATTCCAAAACCTTATTGAATTTCCAAAAATCTTGTCTGGGCTTTATCAATAAAATGATAATTTTTCTGAATTTCATTTGGGTTTTTCTTACTTTCAATTGTTCTCTTCTGAACTTTAATGAGGCTTTTCTGAATTACGTTTGGGATCTTTTTTAAATTTTCATTAGTTTTTTGTGAAATTTGTGTGGCTTTTCCGAATTTCTATTCACATTTTCTGAATTTTGGTAACACTTGTCTATGCTTTATTTTGGGCATTTATAATTTCCACTGGGATTTTGTGAATTTATATTGCGAATTCTAAAATTACAATTTCAATTGGAAAGCTATAGCATACTATGAAATATGCGTTTTATAATTGTTATCATTATTGCAATCAATCTTTTTCTTTTATGTTAGTTATATAATCACTTTCTGCAATGGAAATGTTTTTAAATATTTTGCTACAACTCCTTGCGGATATATAATTTGCAAATTTTTAATTTTAAACAACACATTACAATTTATTAAAAATTAATTTTAGAACAAAAGCACCTATGTGTATTAGGGGTGGGATAGTGCACGAGTTTTCGATTTCGACACGCTAGAACCGCTTATTTTGTGAGGTTCGTAAAAAAAATGCATGGGCCAAAAAATGGGGGAGGTCGGATAGGATCTAGGGGTCGCTCATCGGGGTCAAAGTTGGGCGTAGAGGAGAAAAAATCCACAAAAATCCCCAAAACTCCCCTGGTTTTGCTCCTAGAGGGGTCAAATGTGAGACCGGCCCCCATTATTTTTTCCCCCTGAACACTTTTGCCAAACATACCTAAGCCCTATCTCCAATCCCTAAGGGGGGTCCCATACAACGGTTAAATTTTTAAAAAATCTTGCTCCTACCGCTCTAGCTGTCCTAGAAGTCACCCTAGAGGAATCAAATGTATGACCGACCCCCAATATTTTTTCAACCCCAACATTTTCTTAGAACATACCTACCCCCTATCTTCAATCCTTAGGGGGGTCCCCATACATTTTTTTTTATTTTTTCTTAAATTGTCATATTAAATCAGCTCCTACCGGTCCAATGGTGCCTCCTAGAGGGGTCATTATCAAGACCAACCCCCAATAATTTGTATCCCCCAACACTTCTTCTGAACATACCAATTCCATATCTCCAATTCCTAAGGGGTCTCCCACACAAAATGAAATTTTTGTAAAACTTGCTCCCACCGCTCTAACTATCGCAGGGGTGACTCTAGAGAAGTTAAATGTGAGACCGACCCCCAATATTTTTTCAGCCCCAACATTTTCCCCAAACAAACCTACCCTCTATTTTAAAGCCTTAAGGGTGTCCGCTCCCATTCTGCCTTTTAGGAACGGTAAATGCAGACTGACCCCCATTAATTTTTGCCCCCTACATTTTTCTGAACATACCTACGCCGTATTTCCACTTTGTAGGGGTGCTCCCCTGGGGAAAACTAAATTAGTAATGTATGTAGAGAAGTCATAATTTTTTTAGCCAAAACATTTTCTTCAAACATACCTACCCTCTATCTTCAAGGTGTTACCCCACAATTTTTTTATTTATTTTATCGAGAAATCCGAGGTCTTTAATTTGTAATATAATAGTAACTTTTGTTAAGCGTAAAAAAATATTTTTTTTAACTTGAAAATAATAAAAAATGATAAATAATATAACTATAAATCAAATTAATTTATTTTTATCGTGTGATGGATATTGTTTCCGATTTTCGGCCACGACCTGAAGCAAAACTATTTTTTCCTCCTCGTTACGGCACAACACGTTGTTATAGTCTTCTATTAATTTTACGCCTCTTTCGGCAGCGTCGTTGACAACATGTAATTTACGTAATATTTGCAGCGCTCGCTGGTAGTCCTGACGATTTTCCCAAGTATTTGGATCGGAAGCAATGAAATTTGTTGTTATTCCGAAGCGTGCAAAAAATTTTGGAGTCTCAGGTGTGACGTAGTGGATTAAATCAGTTTTCATGAGTTCTTGATTCACTTGTTTCGATGCCATGTTAATTCTTTTCACACCTTCGAATCCAACAACATGTACTGGAGGTTTACAATCCTTGTTGCCACATTACAATTCCCCGATATCATCGTCTTCTTCTTCCTCGCTGACTTCGTTAGACGATTCGTCCATCTCATCGTCAGATAACTCTTCCTCCAATTCCTCTTTCTCTTCTTCAAATATACGAATTGCATTCGACATTTTTCGTTTTATTTCACAAGAGATATTCGGATCAAATAGTGCGAGAGCAACAGCTTCGCCACTGAGATACCAGAGGTGTCCACAGAATCTCTTCACCAATCGTTGCGACAGAATCTTATCAATTGAAGCATAATTGGCAATCGCTTTCAAAAAATTCAAATCATTATTTGGAGCTTCTATTGCTTTGGTAGCGCTAAACCAAGCATTTACGTAAATTGTTATGATGAAAACGGTCACATCAAGAAGTGCATTTAATTCTTTTTTGGCCAAACCGATATATTTTCGGAACAAAAACATTTTTAGGCAATATATGCCTTTTGCCATCCATCGAGCATGACTGATGGATCCTGGTGGGCTAAAATGCTTATTAGGAATATTTTCGCCAAGGTATAATAAAACAATTTCAAGAAACTCCTTGTAGTCGTCTCTGGGTTGCATTTCTTTTATTTGAGCCCAACAAAACAACTTGATGTCAGTTTGGACTTGAGCTGGCAAGTTGCCTGCCACTTCCTCATCTTCTATGCCAAGACTGTACGGTTTGTCTTTTATATTTTCCCACTGCTCTTTAAAATGAGCAAACATTAGCACTCCTGTGCCCAATTTCTGTAACTATGCGAAAAGTTTTCGCATCGAGAAAAAATTAATAATATTGTAGTCATTTAGTTTTCTACAGGGTGAGTACAATGATGCTAGTGTTAAAAACATCGAATACAAAAAAGATATCAAAGCTTTTTTCTGAATCACTCTGTGACATACTGGATGACTATAACGTTATTTTTTTTTTTTTCGATGCGAAAACTTCTCGCATAGTTACAGAAATCGGGTACTGGTCCATACGTTTTGCCGAATTTGGTTTCAAACACTTAGTTTTCCCCAGGGGAGCACCCCTACAAAGTGGAAATACGGCGTAGGTATGTTCAGAAAAAATGTAGGGGGCAAAAATTAATGGGGGTCAGTCTGCATTTACCGTTCCTAAAAGGCAGAATGGGAGCGGTAGGCGCAGATTTTATAAAAAAAATTAAAAAATAAAAAAAATGTGTGGGGACACCCTTAAGGCTTTAAAATAGAGGGTAGGTTTGTTTGGGGAAAATGTTGGGGCTGAAAAAATATTGGGGGTCGGTCACACATTTAATTTCTCTAGGGTCACCCCTGCGATAGTTAGAGCGGTGGGAGCAAGTTTTACAAAAATGTCATTTTGTGTGGGAGACCCCTTAGGAATTGGAGATATGGAATTGGTATGTTCAGAAGAAGTGTTGGGGGCTAAAAATTAATGGGGGTTGGTCTTGATAATGACCCCTCTAGGAGGCACCATTGGACCGGTAATATGACAATTTAAGAAAAAATAAAAAAAAATGTATGGGGACCACCCTAAGTATTGAAGATAGGGGGTAGGTATGTTCTAAGAAAATGTTGGGGTTGAAAAAATATTGGGGGTCGGTCATACATTTGATTCCTCTAGGGTGACTTCTAGGACAGCTAGAGCGGTAGAAGAAATATTTTTAAAAATTGAACCTTTGTATGGGGCCCCCCTTAGGGATTGGAGATAGGGCTTAGGTATGTTTGGCAAAAGTGTTCAGGGGGAAAAAATAATGGGGGCCGGTCTCACATTTGACCCCTCTAGGAGCAAAACCAGGGGAGTTTTTGGGCTTTATGTGGATTTTTTCCCCTCTACGCCCAACTTTGACCCCGATGAGCGACCCCTAGATCCTATCCGACCTCCCCCATTTTTTGGCTCATACACTTTTTTTACCAACCTCACAAAATTAGCGGTTCTAGCGCTTCCAAATATTGCTGCTTAAAATCTCACACAACACTATCCCACCCTTAATGTGTATTATATTTGTTCTATTTACATTTAAAAAGTCCGAAACAAAATCACCTATGTGTAGTTTTTTGTTAAATTCTTGTACCACTTCAGGATAAAAAAAGATTTTGGATTTTTTTCAACGCGTAATATTTTTAAATGGGCTAAGGAAAATTAAAAAAAAAATGTACTTTAAAAATATGTTGCGAATTGGCAAAATAAAACGGTTTATTTGCTCTCCTGAACACTTCATGAAAAACACATAGGTGTTTCGGTCGGCGCACCGACGATATATATTCATGATCCTCGATCGATTTTAAGACGATCTAGCGATGTCCGTCCGTCCGTCTGTCCGTCTGTCTGTCTGTTGAAAACATGCTAAAGACTTTACGGAAGCTCCTGAAGTTTGGCATATATGTTGGGCATTTTCCTGGTCAGGTTAGTATTGCAATCCAGCGAAATTGGTCAAGTGGTGCAAAAGTTATGAGCAAAAGACTGAATTTCGGCAAGGGTTTTTCGTGAATTTATGAGATAAAAAGCACTATAACTTTCGAAAAGCAATTCTGAGGAAGCTGAAGCTTGGCATATATATTTTTCATTCCTCCAGCCTAGTTCGTATTGAATTTCACCCAAATCGGTCCAGTGGTTCAAAAGTTATTAGCAAAACCATGAATTTCAGATTTGCTTCACCTTAAACCATGTTTCCATTCATATCAAAAACACTTGATTTGAGCAAAACACTTCGAGCTGTTTCCACTCAAGTTGAAGTGATTTGCAACGTCAAACTAATTACGAATTTTCGTAATTAATTTGACATTTTCTCCACAAAATAGTTAAAACAACAAAATTAAGAAAATAATTACCAAAAACAATTAATTTTGTAGTTTAAAGTGTTTAAACGACTAATTGTAAATTATTTTAATAATAAAGAAAATAAATTATTTTCGAATATAAAATACAGTGTTGCACTGACCAAAACAAGTGGTGAGTTTAAAAAGTCGACATGTTTTGTACCAAAACACCCAATTTGAGATGTTTTGCGCATATGAAAAATGTATGGGAAAACATGTAGAAAATGACATGATTTCCTCAAAACACTCTGATTTGCCCAAATCATGCCACTGGAAACATACTATTAAATTCACGTGTTGAAAACCCGTTAAACCTCTTTTAAAACCATTGGTAAGTCACAAAAATATTTTACAACGTATTTTTGTCACTCAAAAATATTTTCATACCAAAACAAAAAAAAAAAATACACTCGAAAAAAATTTTACACTCAAAAAAAAATTAGTAAATTATTTTTTTTTTTTTTTTCAAAAATTACTAAAAAAAATTTTTTTTTCACAAAATAAAATATTTCTAATCAAAATTGTTATTTTTTTCACGTTAGAAAATTTACTATCACTTAAAATGGGCATTGTGGAGGGTATTCATAGATTCGTCCAAGTCGAATTTAACTTTCTTCTTGTTATTTTTTAAATTTGGTCTGGTGTTTTTCCCGATATTTAAAAATAATAATATATAAAAATTAGGGGAGATCCCCCTCTTTCATTTGCTGTCACTATTGGCATCCAGGGACAAGCACAAATATTAAAAAAAATATTTTATAAAATTAAGTCCTCTAAAACTTTGAAGTCCTTGTAAAAGGAAAGAGGATCACGATATTAAAAACTGTAAATTCAGTTTTACTACATATAGTCTCTAATTGCTAGCATATATTATCCAGTTCGTGTTTAACGACTTTTTTGTCGGCCGGTGTTATCACTCATACGCAATAAAAACTTATAGTGATTTCTATGTACTTTCCTGGTTTTTTAATGATATTAATGTATTCACTGTACGTAATTAACAATTTTTTTTATTATTTTCAGATCCTTATGTTGTCGCCTGGAAACGTGGTATTGCGATATTAACAGCTGGTTCTGTTAAAGTAACCCCCGATCCACGTGTACGTTTAGTTAACGGTTTTAATTTACAAATACGTGATGCTGTGCCACAGGATGCGGGTGATTATATTTGCCAAATAGCAACAATGGAACCACGTGAAATAACCCACACTGTTGAAATATTAGGTAAGTTTATCTTTAATGTGTACATCAATAATATATCTGTGTTAACAAATGATAATAGCTTATGTCGAAAAAAATTATTGTGCGATAATGGGTTTAAAAAAAACGCAGTTTAACTTTACCATGGCCACAATTTTGCAAAGTATTGTTGGAGAAAAATTAACAGCCTCTTTTCGTTATACTGAAAAGTAAGAAAAAAAAAATTTTTTTCCTATATTTTTGTTAAAAAAGTCAAAGAAAAAAATACTTTTTTACATTTTAATATTTTCCGAATTTGTTAAACGGACTATTAGCCACATTATAGCTAAATACAATTTAGCAGAAGCACACACAGAAAACGGATTCGTTGTGCCAACCAAATTTAGAACCAACCAAATTTTCGTAGTCCAGCCAACTATCACTTTTATCAGTTGTGATTACTAATAATTTCACTAAAATCTACCGAATTTAGTTTCAATAAAATGGTATATATATCGAATTTCATATAGAGCAACTGAATTTTTCTGTTGAAGCAACCAAAAATAATAGGATAAAAATGGTTGTTATGGCTGATATTTTAGCACCACAACTGAAATATTTTATTAATGGGCTCCTTTAACCGTAAAATAAAAATGCAAAATTAATATTTTTTTTGTAATATATTTATTAAATTACTTAATTTTTCACGAACATATACATAAGTTGACATTTATTACAATTTTTAAGAATAGTTTTTTTTTGCATCTGAGATGTCACAGAATCTGAGTCATTTTCTTTAGAAAAAAAGTCTTACAGTCTAAGCCTTTTTCTCTAGAAAAAGAGTCTAAGAAGTTTTTCTATAGAAAAAATGTCTCAAAATCGGAGACTTTTTCTATAGAAAAAATGTCTCCGAATCTGAGACTTTTTGTATAGAAAAAATGTCTCAGAATCTGAGACTTTTTCTATAGAAAAGATGTCTCAGAATCTGAGACTTTTTCTATAGAAAAAATGTCTTAGAATCTGAGACTTTTTCTATAGAAAAAATATCTTAGAATCTGAGACTTTTTCTATAGAAAAAATGTCTCAGAATCTGAGACTTGTTCTATAGAAAAACTGTCTCAGAATCTGAGACTTTTTCTATAGAAAAAAATGTCTTAGGCTCTGAGACATTTTCTATAGAAAATATGTCTTAGAATCTGACACTTTTTCTATAGAAAAAATGTCTCAGAATCTGAGACTTGTTCTATAGAAAATCTGTCTCAGAATCTGAGGCTTTTTCTCAAAAAAAAATATCTGAGAATCTGAGGGTTTTTCTATAGAAAAAAATACTCAGAATCTGAGGGTTTTTCTATAGAAAAAATGTCTCAGAATCTGAGGCTTTTTCTATAGAAAAAATGTATCAGAATCTGAGACTTTTTCTATAGAAAAAATGTCACAGAATCTAAAACTTTTTCTATAGAAAAAATGTCACAGAATCTGAGACTTTTTCTATAGAAAAAATGTTTTAGAATCTGATACTTTTTCTATAGAAAAAATGTCTCAGAATCTGAGACTTTTTCTGTATATAAAAATGTCTCAGAATCTGAGACTTTTTATATAGATAAAAATGTCTCAGAATCTGAGACTTTTTATATAGATAAAAATGTCTCAGAATCTGAGACTTTTTATATAGATAAAAATGTCTAAGAAAAAATGTCTCAGAATCTGAGACTTTTTCTATAGAAAAAGTTTTTTAGAATCTAAGACTGTTTCTACAGAAACAAATGTTTTAGATGCTTTTTCTATAGAAAAAAATGTCTCAGAGGCTTTTTCGATAGAAAAAATGTCTCGGAATCTAAAACTTTTTCTATAGAAAAAATGTCTCAGAATCTGAGACATTTTCTACAGAAAATTTTTCTCAGAATCTGAAATTTTTTCTACAGATTCAATGTCTCAGAATATGAATCTTTGTTTTTAAAAAAAAATTTCTTAATAAAAAGTCTGATATTCTGAGACTTTTTTTTCTAAAAAAACAAAGTTTCATATTCTGATACATTGAATCTAAAGAAAAAGTTTCAGATTCTGAGACATTTTTCTTATAGAAAAAGTTTCAGATTCTAAGAAATTTTTTCTATCAAAAAAGTCTCAGATTCTGAGTAATTTTTTTTATAGAACTGTCTCAGATTCTGATACAATTTTCCTATAGAAAAAGTCTCAGATTCAGAGAAATATATTTCTATAGAAAAAGTTTCAGATTCTGATATTTTTTTCTGAACCTGAAACACTTCGGAATCTCAGCCTTTTCTATAGAAAATTTTGCAGTTTCTAAGACGCTATTTCTATAGGAAAAATCTCAAAAATTTTTCTCAGAATCTAAGACCTTTTCTATTATAAAATATTTCACAATAAAGAAAAAGTAGAAGATTTTGAGACATTTTTTCTAAAGAAAAAGTCTGAGATTTTGAGAAATTTTTTTCTAAAACACAAAGATTCTTATTCTGAGACATTAAATCTAAAGAAAAAGTCTCAAAAGACATTTTTTTTTATAGAAAAACACTCAGATTCTGAAAAATGTTTTCTGTAGAAAAAGTCTCAGGTTCTGAGACATTTTTTCTATAGAAAATTCTCAG
Organism: Pegoplata infirma; assembly: GCA_963921195.1. Lineage (NCBI taxonomy): Eukaryota > Metazoa > Arthropoda > Insecta > Diptera > Anthomyiidae > Pegoplata > Pegoplata infirma. The sequence continues at coordinate 227,385,838 of OY992536.1, read as the reverse complement.
GTTCTGAGACATTTTTTCTATAGAAAATTCTCAGAATATGAGAATTCAGATTCTGAGATATTTTTTCTATAGAATAGTCTCAGAATCTGAGATATTTTTCTATGAAAAAAGTCTAAGATGCTGAGATTTTTTTTTCTATTGAAAAATTCTAAGATTCTGAGACAGTTTTTCTATAGAAAAAGTCTCAGACTCGAAGACATTTTTTCTATATAAATAGTCTCAGATTCTGAGACGTTTTTTCTATACAAAGATTCTCAGATTCTGAAAGAATTAATCTGTAGAAGAAATTTAAGAATTTAAGAAATTTTCTATAAAAAAAATTACTCAGAATTTAAAATTTTTTCTATCCAAAAAGTCCCAAACTCTCAGAGATGTTGAATAGTAAAAATCTGATAGTGATACCTTTTCTTTAAAAAATTCGGATAAGTCTACACAATTTTTTATGCAAATATCTAACCTCTCAAATTTCGTCCCAATACTGCATTTTAATAGAGATTTGTCTTTTGTTGAATGTTGATATGTATTTATGTTGATATTGATATCTAATGTTGAATGTTGGTAATTATTGTAGATCAATCCTCGTAGGTAAATCCGCAAGATTATTTCTCCAAATTTCCTTTTTAAACTTTTAATGTATATATTTTGCTAAAAATAAATCCAGTCTTTATTAAAAATAATACAAATGTATTTTGGGTTAATTTAGACTTACTTACGTTTTGTATTTTATTTTCCTTTTTGTAAACTGCATTTTTTTGATGTTTTAAACTATCTTATGCCAATTATTTCATAAAAAATATCTTTTCTGGAAAATTATTTTGTTTTTTTATGACTTTTAATAATTTAAATATATTTTTTTTAAAGCAACACACAATTAGTTGCAGTAACTTTTATACAAAATTAAAAAATGATTGTATGTACCAAATCTAAATAATTCGTAGATAGTATTACATTAAAATTTTAATTTCAAATGTATTTTGAATTTTGAAAAATTTTTAACAATTTATACCAAGCATCAGTTGCTGTAACTGATTTTTTTATACAACTGAACTAATATTCGGTGCTTGTTATTAAAAATTTATTGCATTAAAAAAAAAGAAATAAATGAATGGTTCGGACTATTATGAACGTTTTTGAAGTAATATTTTTTTTGAATTGATAAATGCAACCAATATTTTTTGAAAATGTGATTGTTTTTTGGTAATTTGTTCAGATATTTGGATAAAAGTTTACTTTTTGAATCACGAAATTTGAATTTAAGTCGTTGTAACTAAAACTTATACTCTGAAACCAAATTTGAGGAGTTCCGACTGAGTTCCAAATAATTTTTTCCCTGTGTGCACCAAGTCTGATTTAGCTGTTGTGCAAAAACTGATGGCACCATATTTTGTGGGTCCTACTATTTTACAGAATATTTGGAGGCCCATTAAAAGGAAATATCACCAATCTGACCAATCCGAGTACATAGTTTTACTACCTTTTGGTAATATAATCGAATCTAGTCAAGTTTTTGTGTTTTTTTGTTCACTGTTTTACAGCGTACTTTGCTCTTATCTCGACTTAATCTATTATCACTTGTTGTAAAAAAAAATATATGTATTTGTACTGGTATTAAACTGCATATTAACTTCAAACGACAGACCAGCACCGAGCAAATTATCAGCGATAATATTTTAAAGTACATTGTTTAAAGTTTAACAAAGATAAAATCATATGTATGCCTGATTATAATGTATGTGTATGCAATAAATCCATGGTTAATTAAATACAAATGATACGTACTTACAACTATTGATAGAGACAAGAAATGACATTCATTGATATAATTATATCATAGAGTAATAGTTGTACAAATTAATTTAATGCCCACTTTTGTCATCGATTAAATTTTCAAATATTTAAGCTTTATTGTGGTTTAAATCGCTAATGATGATAGAGAGGTATAACTTACTTGGCCAAATCTATGAAACCCCCGCACAATGCCCTTTTTAAAGGGTAGTTCAGTTTTTGAACATAAAAAATAACAATCTTGACTACAAAAAATTTAATTTTGAGTAAAAACCTTTTTGTTGTCATTTTCGTAAAAAAAGAAACATTACTAATTTTCAGTTTTGAGTTTTTTTTTTCCGAGTGTAAATTTTTTTTAGTGTGAAAATATTTCTGACAAGGGAAGTCTCCCTGGTGTCACCCGCGGATCTTTATGGACTTGATTTTATTTTGAAGAGCAGAAAAATAAAGGGACACGTATTTTTTTTAACGGCCCAAATTCATATTTAGTGGGTAAGACAAGGCCATTTTTCAGTTTTTTCTTTTATTTCCATTATTATTATGCAAAGAAACCTAGCTATGTTACATATCAAATGAAAGGTCTTTGGAAAACCTATCTACGTGTGCTAAGAACGTGTCCAAACATGCACAACTTTTCGTCATATTGAGTAAAATACCAAAATTTTAGGACATTTTTGTTAATAAGTCGAAAAATATTAACTTCATCGGCCCGTTGTTAGCACCACAATATAGGTATTTTTAATACATTTAATCCGATACCACACACGCCTGCATTAGTTTTGTTTAAATAGGCGTAAATCGTAGAAAAGTGAAAAAGGTCAATTTCCCCATACAAATCGACCCCCCTAAAAATGAGTTTGGGCCGCTAAAAAAAATACGTGTCGAATTAATTTTCGTTCTTAACAACATATCCAAATTTCATGAAGATCGGAGGGTGATACCAGGGAGATTTCCCTTGTGAGTGAGAAAAATACTTTGTAAATTAATTTCGTGGCTTACCAATGTTTTTACGGTCAAAATCCCAATGGGGATTATGTCAGTTCTCTGTTGGGATTATGGCCGAAATTTTTTCGATCATTCATATTATGGGCACTAACAAGGAAGGGGTTTCACAGGGCACCCACCGATTGTCCTGAAACTTGCACATAGGAAAGAGGGGACCAAAATAAGAGCTACCTGTTTTTTTATAGCTGCCAAGTCTCACATTTAGCGGGTCAAAGGGTAGGGGAAACAACGGAAATTTTTTAATTTTTTGAAGATTTTTCACATTTCTTCAAAAGAAACTACCTGAACATTTTATATAGGTCGAACGATTTTTTGAAGGCGTATCCAATGGTGTAAAGGTCGTGTCCAAATTTGGCTTCGTTAAGTTCGTTATTGTCAAACATGGATAATCGTTGGGGTATTTTATATGGAGATGTATATACGTACGACCGCCAAAATCATATATAATAATCTCTATCAAAATTAAGCTGACCCGTATTTTTTCGTTTCGCGAAATTCCTAAAATTCGTTTCCCCGAAAGCACTTACTTATTCATAAGGTGGCAACCCTTTTTTAAATTTGAGATTGGGCAGCTAAAAAAACAGGTAACTCTTTTTTTTTCTCCTCATTCCCATATTCAAGCTTCAGGACAATCGGTGGGTGCCCTGTTAAAGACCTTCCTTGTAAGTCTAAAGCAATTTCGGTCATAGTCCCTGTTTTTGCAGAGAGGGTGGGTTTAATGCACGGAATTTGTTATCTCTTAGCCCGGCCGAAGGCCGGTCACGCAGAAAAAAATTTAAGACTGAAAAAAAATTATTTATATAATTATTGGAATTATGGCCAACTAGTATAGTAGACATAATCCCTGGGGATTATGGCCATTTGTTACGTGGGGATTACCATTTTTTATTGGGATAATGTACAAATTATTTTCGGTCCCCACACCCTTTATGGGGAATATGACCGAATTAATTTCAGTCATATCACCATACAGGAAATGAGGATTATGTCCGTGGGGACTATGTCATGTCAATTTGTTTCTTTAATGCTCGGTTTTTTCAACACGCGAATTTAAGGTGAAACAAATCTGAAATTCATGGTTTTGCTAATAACTTTTAAACCACTGGCTGAAATTCAAAACGAACCAGAACAGGGCAACAAGAAATATATATATGCCAAGCTTCAGCACCCCAGACTTTCTTTCTTTCGAAAATTAACGTATTTTTATCTCGTAAATTCGCGAAAAACCTTTGCCGGAATTCACTCTTTTGCATATAACTTTTGGATCACTGCAACAATTTTGCTGGATTGCAATACCAACTTGACCAGGTAAATGACCAACATATTTGCCAAACTTCAGGAGCCTCCGTAATGTCTTTCTAAAGTTAGCATCTTTTCAACAGACAACATACGGACGGACAGACGGACCAACATGAATATATATATTTTATGTGGTCCTAGACCCCAAACGGAATGACAAACTTATAAACTTATACCCATTATCACTAGAGTGGAGGGTATAAAAATATTTAAAAAAAAAAGTTGAAATAAAAAAAATTCAGTTTACTAATTTTTGGCAAACCATTTTTGATAACTTTACCAAAAAATTTGTGGGTTCAAAATCATCAAATTTTCTTGTAGGTTTACAAGCTGTTTTTGCTAACTTTACAGTTTTTTTTTTTTTAGTGTAGAGTGAAGGGTATAAAATGCACCAAAACACATTTCCTAACAGATCCAATATTTTTATACCCTCCAACTACAGAATGGGGCTATACTCACTTTGTCGTTCCGTGTTTAACGCATCAAAATATCAGTCTAGGACCCCATAGTGTATGTTCATTTATGACAAGTGATCGATTCTATGACATTCTATCGATGTCCGTCCGTCCGTAGTTAACACGATGCAGTACAAAATAAAAGAGTTAGACTCCCAAAATTTGACAAGAATATGTCTTATGTTTCTAGAGAGGTTAAGTTTGAAAATGAGCAAAATCGGACCGGGGGGAAAAAAGTTTCCCCTTAAAGACCTAAACCAACCTTTGAAAAACACCATGTTTTTACATGATTGTTTGTATTTTTGTATAACAAATGTAAAATTTGTATGCTTCAAGAAGTTCACAGTTCTGCATTTGGACCCGGGAGGTTAGAAAATATCGTTTTTTTTGGGCGGCCCCCTTTTTGTGGGCGTGGATTAAAAAAATTGTTAAAATAATGATAAACATGTACTTCTGTAATGCAAAAAGCATGAGAATAAATTTTTAAACATATATTTCGAGGGAAAATTTTTCCCACCACTCAACCCTGTCGACCTCCCCCCCACCCAAAAAAAATATAACAGTGCAATTTATGTGCATGTTATAGGGCCTAAAAGACTCGTCACAGCCGAATTTCATACTCTTACTAGTTTTGAGACGGTAAGCAAACTAAAAAAAAAACGAAAAATCGCTCCATCCTATTATACACATAAAAAAATACTATGTTGTTAATAATGTTACTCATTGTTATGCATTTGATGTGGACAATGGCATACACCGACTGAGTTCATGATAGCAATGATGATGTAAAAATAATTTTGTTTACGAAAAAAAACATACAAAAGAAAAACTTTTTTATTTTTCCAACATTTTCTTTTTTTTTTTGCTGTTATCAAAAAGTATCTACAGATTTAAGTTAACAAAAGCTACAAACCAAATAAAAAAAAACAGCAAAAATATAATGGTGGTCAAACAATTTGGTCACAAAGAATAGTAAAGTAAATTCATTATGAACAAAAGAAAAAGTTTTTTCTCTCTGATGATGATGATGAGATGAAAGTTAACGAAAAAAAAACTTTGAAACTTAGAACTAAAAGTTTTCGAAAGTCAAAGAGGGAGATATTGAAAGAACAAAAAGCAAAAAGAAAATAACCACTGAAATAGATGTCATTTAATGACATAAATATGTCATCAATATGAGCATCAGTTACGGGCAGGCAGTAAAAAAAAGTAGCATTCATTCTTACAATATAATAAGAAATTATGCTAATTTAACTGTATAAGTAATATATGGCTGTAATAATGGACTTTTCAAACTTAAATTTAAATATTTAAACTATTAACAAGTTTATTGAAGTGTTTATTTTAAGTCATAAAATTGTCTTAAAATATGACTTTTTCGAACAAAAGAAATTTTAATACAGTACGTGGTAATTGTATTAGGTTCTTAAGATTAAGAAAGTAGTACTGGCTTTGATTAACATTTATTAAGAGGCTCTTTACAAAGCCTAAAGTAACCTAATTTTTTCATAACCGCTATGAATCAGAATTTTCAAAAGCTACTTACACATAACCAACAAAATTTGCTGTTTCTAATAATCGGTTATAGAACACATCATATTACAATGAAACCGATTCTACTTCACATTTTGTTTGAAATAGTACCGAAAGCAATCGTTTTTGAGAACAAGTAGTTTTTTTGAAAAAAAAAAAAAATTTACATACAACATTTTTTTTTCAAAAATCTATTATATAATTTTCCTGGGGAAGGGGTGAGACAATTTGCAAAAGCTACTTACACATAACCAACAAAATTTGCTGTTTCTAATAATCGGTTATAGAACACATCATATTACAATGAAACCGATTCTACTTCACATTTTTTTTGAAATTGTACCGAAAGCAATCGATTTTGAGAACAAGTAATTTTTTTAAAAAAAAAAAATTTACATACAAAATTTTTTTTTCAAAAATCTATTATATAATTTTCCTGGGGAAGGTGTGAGACAAATTTCCCCTCGAAATATATGTTTAATAATTTATTCTAATGCTCTTTGCTCAAAAGAAATACAAGTTTATCATTATTTAATATTTCTTTTCAATCCACGCCCACAAAAGTGGGCGCATTGCAAAAAAGACATTTTCTAATAACTTGGGTCCAAATGCAGGACTTTGAACTTCTTGTTGCAAAATGTTGCATTTGTTAAACAAAAACTCAAAAAATCAAGAAAAACAAGTAAGAAAGTTATAGTCGGTCAAGACCGACCATATGATACCCTACACCAGTCCTTTCCGATAAATGGGTCCCAGGTCCAAACATGGACAAATTGGATCTGTCTTTTGTTAGATCTTTATTTAGTGTAGAAATTAGTTTATTTTTTATCAATAGACCGATTTAACTGAACATCGGTCGAAATTTTTATATGGGGGACAAGTCCAAAAATGGTCCAATTATATTCCGATTTTATTGGGTTACTAAAGTATACGTTTGACACCTAAAAATACAATTTTTATCAAATATTTCCATTTTTTTGAATTTTGAGGGATTTATGTGAATATCGGGAGGGCGGTTTGTGTGGGGACTACCAGAAGGACTCACCCGATTCCTTTGATTGAAATGGTGGTTTGTGCACACAAAATTTGATTACCTGATAAATTTCGAAGCGATATCTACTATAACACGGTTATAAGAGTCATTTAAGCCGTATCCATAGGGGCGCTTGTATGGGGGCTAGGTCTAAACATGGATCGATTTTCTCCAATCTCAATAGGCTTCGTCCTTGGTCCAAAAGTTTCAAATTTCAGGTCAATTGATTGAAAATTGCGACCTGTATCGTGCTTAAACCGATAGATGGACAGACGGACGGACGGACGGACATCGCTAAATCGACTCAAAAAGTAATTCTGAGTCGATCGGTATACTTGAAGGTAGGTCTAGGACCAATATTTCGGGTAGTTACAAACATCAGCACAAATTTATTATACCCTGTACCACAGAGTGGTGTAGGGTATAAAAATTGTGTTTTTCAGAGGTTAGTAAGGGGAAAATTTTTCCCCTGGTCCGATTTTGCGAACATAACCTGCCTAGGAACATAATACATATTCCTGCCAAATTTCGGGTATTGATCCATGATCGAATCTAAGTCATTCTATGAATTGGAGATGCGCGCGTGACACGAATTTTTCGTGATTCACGTGATTCACGCGTGAATCACGCGTGATCGTGAGTGAAATTTATTTTTACTCACGTGATCGTGTAAAAGAAATCGTCATTATATTGATTTTAGAGGGAAATTTATACTAAATTGTGATTTAAATGAATTTTTATTATTGTTTTAAGGAAAATCAGTACTTTTTGTGCAAGAAGTCGAAAAAAGTAAAAAGAAAATTTGTTAATTAATTAATTTAATTAATTTAATTTCGTAAGTCTCCGTGAGCGTGATTATTTCGTGAGGGTGAGAAAAATTTTAGTTACTCACGTGAGCGTGCGTGAACGTGAGCAGAAAAAATAATTTCGTGCGTGTCGTGCGTGAGCAATATTTTTATTTCGTGAACTCACGAGCCCATCTCTACTATGAATGTCCGTCCGCCTGTATAAAATACGATGCAGTGCAAAATAAAAGAGCTAGAGTCCTAAAAATTGGCACAACTATTTCTCATAGTCATAAGTTCGAAAATGAGCAAAATCGGATCATGCAAAAAAAGTTCGCCCCTAAAAACTAAACCAAAAAACGCTATTTTTTTACAGCTTTTATTGCATTTTTGTAAATCAAATGAAACATTTTTATGTCAGAAGGAGTTCCAAGTTCTACATTTAGACCCAGGGGGCTAGAAAATTTAGATTTTTTTAGCTCGCCCCCTTTTGTGAGAATGGATTTGAAAATCATTAAAATAATGAAAAATTGTATTACTAAAGTTCAAAAAGCAGGATAAATAAATTAGTAAACATTCATCGCGATGGGGAAGATAAAAACCCCGTAGTTTTGGAAAAAGTTTGAAATTGTTGTGCAGTGTAATTATTGGCATTAATTTTAAGCAATACCGCGATTTTGGTCCACAGATGCTGATTTGTAAATATAAAAATTATTATACCCTACACCAAACTGTGGTACAGGGTATAATGAGTTTGTGCTGATGTTTGTAACTACCCGAAATATTGGTCCTAGACCCACTTTTAAGTATACCGATCGATTTAGAATCACTTTTTGAGTCGATTTAGCGATGTCCGTCCGTCCGTCCGTCCGTCTGTCTGTCCATGTAAACGGTGTAAACACGATACAGGTCGCAATTCTCGATCAATTGACTTGAAATTTAAAACTTAAGCCTCTTTTGGCCCAAGGACGAAGCCAATTGAAATTGGAAAAAATCGGTCCATATTTAGACCTAGCCCCCATACAAAGGTCCTCTTTAGTTTTGGCTCAAATGACTCTAATAGTCGCATTTTAATAGGTATCTTTTCAAAATTTGGCAGGAATTAATGTTTTATACACACAAATCACCATTCCGAATTTTAGAAATCGAACCAGTTCTTCTAGTAGCCCCCATACAAACCACCTTCCCGATTTCACATAAATCTCTCAATTTTCATGAAAATAGAAAATATTTAATTAAAATTCTGTTAGTGTATGTTAAACGCGTACTTTAATAACCTTATCAAATCTAATTATCATCGGACCATTTTGGACTTAGGTCCCATGTGGAAATTTCGCCCGATATTCAGTTGAAGCCATTTATTGTCAACAAAAAGAAGCCTATTCCACTCAAATTTGATTAGTGATTGCTTTTTACACTTATTAAAGATTTGACAAAATATAGATTTAATCAGTCCATGTTTGAACTTGGGACCCATGGTCCGGGAAACTCTGGTGTAGGGTATTATATGGTCGGTCTTGACCGACCATAATTTTCTTACTTGTTTTTTATTCAAATTGGTCTCAAAAGTGGTAAAATATTAAGTGTGTTATACAAAAAATATTAAAAAAATATAAAATCTCTAATTTTGTTTAAAAATCAGTATATCTGGACCAAAATCGCGGTTTTGAATTTTTTTTAATATTTTTCTAAGAAAGTACGCAAAATTTCCGAATTTTTGAGCCGGATTTCAAAATACATAATATTTTCCAACTTTGACCGCCGACTGCAGATGACTTTGCAAACTTTTTTCATAAATTTTCTCACAATCAGCTCTAACGTGGCCATCGTTTGGCAGGTATTACGACATGAAATTCGAAAATTTAAATTTGACGGGGAAAAAAGTGCTATTTTTCACCAGTAAGGGCTGGTAAGTAGGAATTCGAATATACCAAATATTTTTTATTTTGTGTTTATAAAGATTAGACATCTTTTGAGTTCCTATTAACATGACCAGGTACTTCACTTCAATTTTATTTATTTAAAAAAAGAAAATCCCAGTCTTTTTAATTTTATACCCTTGAATTTGTGTGTAGTTTTTTTTTTTTTCATAAAAGTTATCTATTATTCTGCTAGCTATTTGCCTATGCCTTGATAAGCTTTGGCCCACTTTAGAGAATTTGGGATTTTGTGAGAGTTTTTTTTTTGTTATATTTTGCTGTCGTTTCCTTATTTCTTTTTAGCCATTGCCGTTGTTAGTGCATCAAATTTATATAAATTTTTTTCTAGTTGCTTCTTTCAATTGTGTGCCGTATAAATTCCCCTATGATTTTAGAGTTATGTATGTGAATGTTTGAACACTGTGCTTAAAAAGTATAAAAAATTTGCAATTATTTTTAATGGAGATGTGTTAGACAGTATAAACATTTTAAAATTACATAAAAATATATAATCATCGTTTTGAAAGAGTGTTTTGGAATTTGAATTTTTTAAATTCTCAAGACCTTTTCAGCAAACAGTCTAATTCAAGCCTTTTTGATTTTTTTTACTGACTACTTTTTGTGCATATGTACATATTTTGTGTAAATATTGTGTAGTAGTAAATTTTTTTAGATAAGCTTAGAAAAAATACTCGTGTTTGTATTACACTGTGCAAAAAACTTACAGTCACCTAGTGTATCTTGAATGGGACTTTCATTTTACTTACTTTCATTTTTTGGTCCCATTCAAGTTACAAAATCGTGTTGCACAGTGTTATTTATTTAGTAAAAAGTTGAAAAAAAACAAAATATAACAATATAACGAAAATAATGCCCATGGGTTTTTTATGCAAATTATTCATCAATTCTGATTAGAAATTTATACACTTTATAGATTTAGTCAGAAGTATCTTAACCCCTTGACGCATTGTGCGGGCTTTCAGCGATCTTTATTATTCAAGAAAAATTAAAAACAAACATATTTTTTTGATCAATTGCAAGTTTTGCAATTGTTCTATTGATCACAAATCTAGTCTCTGGCCAAAGTTAAAAAAAAATATTTGTTTTTTTTGTACATTTGTTAAATAAATGGAACATTTTTATGTCAGAGGTTTAGATTTGACGAAAAAGTAGATTTGGTGAAAAAAAATGGAAAAATTTCTGCGAATTTTGTACTCTTGCCCAAAACATTAAATCATGATAATGTTTTGCAGAAGATTTTGGTGTACTTGCCAAAGCAAAGTTTTTTTTTAGAAAATATAATGTTATATTACTTCGCTATTCCATGCAAACGAACATCAGTCGAAGACCCCATTAAGTTTATATATTATTGATCCATTTCTAAGACACTCTAGCTATATACATCAGTCAATCTGTCTGTGGAAAGCAAGATGTAGTCCAAACCAAAAGAGCTGTACATTTGGTAGAGTGCAAAAAATTATTTTTACATTTTGGAGAGTATAAAAGATTCGGCACCGAAGAATATGACACTCTCACTTGTTCTATGGTAATTTGATAGACCAATGGAACATTTTTATGTGAAAAGTTTAGACATGTTGAAAAAGTAGTTTCGGTGAAAAAGGGGAAATATGATTTTTGGTGAAAAAAAATGTTTGATGGATGAAAAAAGTTTTTGATAAAGAAAAAAAATTTTTTATAAAAAAAAAAAAATGGTGAAAACAAAATTTTAGAAAAAAAGAATTTAATTAAAAAAATAATTGATGAAAAAATGAAATATGGCAAAAAAAATTATGAAAAAACAAAAAAAATTATGAAAAAAAAATTTGATAAAACAAAAAATTTTATGCAAAAAAAAAATTGAGGAAAAAAAAATTTGATGAAAAATAAAAAAAAAATTAGATGAAAAAAAAATCATAAAAAAACAAGCAAGAGTGTTAAATTCGGCTGTGCCGAATATTTTATACCCTCCAACATGTAAAAAAAAAATCAGGGGCGATTTTTTTTGGAGGGGGCTCGAAAAATGTTTACTGATTTTTTTGTTATGCTTTTTGCACTAAAGTTATACAATTTTATCATTATTTAAACTATTTTTTTATATCCACGACCTAAAAAGGGGGACGGGCAAAAAAAAAAACTCAATTTTTTAGTCTCCCCGGTCCTAGAGCAGTACTCTGTTGTACGAATTGTATGAAAAAAAAAAATTTGACGAAAAAAAAAATTGACGAAAAAAAAAATTTTTATGAAAAAATAAATTGATGAAAAAACATTATGAAAAAAAAATTTGATGAAGAAAAAAAATATGATGAAAAAGCAAAATTTGACAAAAAATAATTGATGAAAAATAAATTTAATGAAAAAAAAAATTTGATGAAAAAAAAATTGATGTAAAAAAAATTTGATGAAAAAAAAATTAGATAAAAAAAAAAACTTATGAAAAAAAAAATTTATGAAAAAAAAATTTGATAAAAAAAAAATTTGATGAAAAAACTTGGGTGAAAATTTTTTACCAGCTGGTGAAAAACGGTTTTATTCACCACGAGATGATTTATTATCCAAGTTACAAACCCAAGTTACTAAAATTTTTGGCTTTGAGAAAAAGAAAATAGTAATTCTTAGGTGGCGTCCTGCAACTTTTTTAAAATTAGACACCAGCCTAAAAACATTATCATGTTAAAAAAAAAAATATTTTTTTTCACGAAAAGCAAAATTAGTGAAAAAAAATTGATGAAAACAAAATTTTAAGTGAAAAAAAATTTTGATGACAAAAAAATTTGATGAAATTTAAAAAAAAAAAAAAAATTTTAGTGATTTTTTTTTAAGTCTTGCAAAAATGACCAACATAAATAAATTTAAAACAAAAAAAAAAAATAATTTTCTTGAAAATTATGCTATGAGAATATCATGGTTTTAATTAGTAAAGAAAATAGTGACCTCGAGCCGGAATAAACATCCTCAAAATATTAGATTTTTTTTTAATTAAAAAAAAAATATAAAGAAAAAAAAATTTCAATACAAAAAAAAATTTGGTGAAAAAATAAGAAAAAAATACAATTTGATGTACATATTAAAAAAAAATAAAAAAAAAAAATCTATGAAAAAAAAATATTTTTTGGATAATTATTCATTATTATTTAATGAAAAGTGGCCCGACGGATATCCGCCATATTTCACATTTTTCTTCTCCAAGGAGTTTTCAATGAATTCAGAAAGAAAAACTTTTATATTTAAAATTTTTTTTAATAAAATTTTTAAAATTTGAAAAAGGTGTTTTGAGAACGCCCCTAAAATCAAGTTTGAATGGTTTTATGAAATTGTAAAATCTTTAAATTTCATTTTTAAGTATTTACGATCAAATTAGAATTTGATTAAACCAGACATAATATTTCATATATTTCACAAGTTAAATGAGAAGTATATTTCGGAACTTAATTTCGGAACTTAGAAAATTTTTAAAAAAAAAAAAAAATCTAAAGAACACTTAAAACGCTTATCGAATACGCTCGCAAAGCGTTAACAAAAGTTTTGAGATTGCTTTTTTTTGTTTTAGTGCTTTCTGAACGATTTTCAAAAACGCTTGCAAAACTTTTAAAAATAGCATTTTGGGGAATGCTTTTTTTTGTTACAGTGCTTTCAGAACGCCTTTTTTAGAACCGTAATCTATTCCTGCATGGGTTGTCATTTCAAAACTTTGGCTTTCAAAATCATTAAAAAAATTTTAACAAAATATTTTTTTATTGAAAAAGTTTTGAAAGAACATTATTCACATCCTTTTTGCTGATATGGCAAAATAAAACAAATGGATAATTTAGCGAATATTCTTCTCTTTATTTTTCCCTCAATTATGACATTAGAAGACAAATACAAATATTAAAAAAATATTTTACAAAGTGTAGTCCTTTAAAACTTTGAAGTCATTTTAAAAGGAAACACGATCACAAAGTGAAAATCCTGTAAGTGAAGTTTTACTTCATTTGATCTCCACATTCAGACGTATATCACTTGGATCATGTTTAATATTGCCTGTCGGACGGTGTAATCAAGAACTGGTTCAGAAGATCAAACGAGTCAGTTCTTTTGAAAAACTTTGCTTGGTTATACGTTCCAACAAACCTTAAAATTCTCTTATACATACATTTTTGATAATCCTTTATTTGAAAAATAGTTTACTACATTTTACATATTTATTGACCAAATATCTCTAAGTTAATTTCTAGTTTATTGTAATTATATAAGTGGTGTGAATAAATAGTTTAATGAACTGTGGTTTAATTAATTTCCATTTATAATCGAAAGATATGATATTTGTACACAAAGACAAGTTTCATATGTAAATGACCTAAAATGTTTAATACTTGACCATTGACAGAAACCAAATGCAGCAATAACCATAAATTAGATTTGTTGGTTTTGACAAATGATAGGTAATTTAATTAAATTTATCAAATGTAAATACAATGGAAATTGGTTTATAAGTGTTATAAAGATATGAGTATTATTATTTATAAGATTTTTTTTAACAGATACTTTCAAATATTGTCATAGATATGTCTCTATAGACAAATGTTATAACATAACAATCTTATTATTGGCATTAGAAAAGATGATTTCAAAATAATTATATATTAAATGGATAATAAAAGGGTGAAACTTTTGAATTTGAAAATTATATCGATTACTTATTTTTAGTTTGTGGGTGTTGAAGTAGGGAAAATTAATTTTGAGAAATTCGGAGATTAAGGGAATAAATTTTGGAAAACATATGGCTTTATCAGAAATATTATTTTTTTTATAGCTCAAAGATTTTGTGAATTTTTTGGGGCATGTTGCTCGTTATGGCCAGATCATATTGTTAGCTGTTTAAAATTCCAGTTTTTTTTATAACGAAATTCAAAATTTCAAGCAGATTTGATTTCGAACCACATTGCGTATACTTAATTTAAAATGCAATTAATTATTTCTCATACGTTTTATATACAATATACAAAACTTTTTGTGAATTTTAGTTTATTGCATAAATTAACAAATTAATATATATTTTATATTTGTTAACTTCTTTTTTTTTTTGTTTATCAACATAATATGCTATATTATTCGAATAAATTACACAGTGCAACACCCAAAATCGGAATGGGATGAAACCAAAAGCAAATGAAAGTTGACATATTTCATAATAAACCCCTCAAGGCTTTTTTCTAGTTCAGAGCTAGATTTTGTTTTACACGCATTTGAAGTTAGTGCACTTTTATTATAATTACAATAATAAATGCTTGAAAACTGTATTAGTGGCGAATGATTAATATTGTAATTGCCTTTAAATAACAATCATACGCAACGGTGTCCAGTGATTGTTGTTTAAATTGCCTTTAAATAACAATCATACGCAACGGTGTACAATGGTTTATTTTAATAATTTGGCTATTCAGTAAATAGGTACTGGACCGATTGCAGCAAAATTCATACCAGTCATTGCTGAAGCAATTTTGAGCTTAAGTTTGGAAACTGGACCCTACATGTCCAATAAGGGCACCACCAGGGGCCTTTAAAGTAGGACACGTTTAGTACACAAAAACTTTAAATGCTTTAAAATCACCAAATTTAAATGCGTGTAAAATAAAATCTAGCTCTGACCTAAAAAAAAGCCTTGAGGGTTTTGTTATCTAAAACGTCAGCTTTCATTTGCTTTTGGTTTCATCCCATTCCGATTCCGAAAGTTCGATTTTGTATCACTGTGTTATTAAACAAAAGTTTTTATACATTTTAAAATATTGCTTGATTTTTATTTTTGTCAATAACAAAACCACTAAATACATTAACACAATAACAAAAAAAAAGAAAATCAACCAATTTTATTCATTTCGAACAAAAAAAATATTCATTGACCACAAATTCACCATATGGTTGCGTGACTTAATGCGATGAGGTTAATATCGGTTGACCGCGAGTGGTGGAACACAATGCAGATAAAAAATATTTTTATGTTTAATATTAATATAATAAAATTATATTGAAAAAACGCATTTAAAATTATATTATAAAATTGGAAGTTAACAGGGTTATATCAGAAATTTAAAGTTCGTAAAAACATAGATATCACCACATGGGTAATGTTGTGTTAATTTCAAAGCTCCACTGCGCTCCAGGTGCACCCCTGGGACAGCAAGATCTGCTGTAGCAATCACTGATCACTAGGGCTTTTTATAACTCATAACTAGGGCTTTTAATGCACTAAAAAAAATCGAGAATATGCGCAAAAAAATACAAAACAGATCAAAAATATGCACTAAAATCATGAAATACGAAACAAATAGTTGGCATTTTAATGAAAATTCTATGATTCGGAACAAAAAAAAACATCCGTTTGCATTGAAATTACAGCCCTAGTGAGTGATCACTTATAGGGGGAAGAAAGGGGGTAGGTATGTTCGGAAAATTTTTTTTTCCTAGCTAAATTTTGCAATGAAAATCTTTAATATGCAAGAAAATTAAAAAAATTATATAACGAATTATAGGTTATAACGAACTAATTCTAAAGTCCTGACATTTTGGAAATATTTTTCATTCAAACTACCTCTTTTATAATCCTCGGTTAAAACGAACTACTTTTTGTAGTCTCGCGAATTCAATTTTATATGTTTTAACCTTTTTATAAAGAACCCCCATTAATATGTTTTAAAGTGCTGAATTCATGTTTATCAAACTGACATAAGGTTGCAAGTTTTTGGTTTATATTATAATTTTTGTAAAATTTATTAATATTTATTAATTTTTATTTATTAAATAATGTGGGTGCTGTGGATCACTGGTTAGCGCGTTGGACTTCTAGCCAGCAAGCCTGGGTCCGATTCTCAGCTCAGGCACAACAAAATTTTTTCAGATATTTATTAGTTTATATTTATAACTTATATCTATCGCAGCACCCTCCTTCGTTGATAAATAGCACTAGAAACGTCAACGAAGTAAAATAATTAAATAATGCCTATTAAACTCAGCTTCAAAAATAATTCGCCAGATAAATAAGAGATGGCGATGTAACAACTGTTCTAAAAAATTACAACACGAGCACTTACAGTGATGCCATACTGAAGCAATTCTTTTTTACAAATTCTTAACCTCTCTTCTATCCCCTGAGTATTGCTACCTATCACAAACTTTGAAACAATTCATATAAAAATGCCTAGGACTTGTAATTAGAAAATGTTCAAAGTATTTTCAGAACTTTGAAATTTTATTATATCGAGGGCCCATATTCAAATTATTCAGTTAAACGGCCCTTATCTATGGTGTAAAATTTAGAACAAAGATATTTGTTTTGCTATTTTATTTGCATTTTTGGTTTTCTCAATATCTTACACAATTAATTTTTCTGAATGCAAAACCATCTATTTTTTCAAATAATTAATTTATAAATATTTTTTTTTTTAAATAATTTCATCAAGCATTACATGTTTTCATCATGCTGAAAAATATGGCACAAAATTTGGATGTTTTGTGTACATTTTGAAACAAAAATTTTAATCTCAAAAATCGCGATGCTGATCAGCATCTGTGGATCAAAATCGCTTTTTTAATTTTTTTACTATTTTTTACATAACATGCTCAACGGTTTGTCAACTTTTGAGATGAACTCGGTAAAAAAAATAATTTTTGCCTTAAAAATCAGCAACTGTTAACCAAAACTGCGATTTCGCAGTTTTTTATAAGCCGTTATCGTTAATAAATCACATTAAAAATTTACCGATGTCGTAATTGAAATCATAATAATTCATTTTGATTAAAATGCATAACCCTCTATCTGAGCATTTTCATTCATGTACCTTATATTTTTGAGAAAAATAACCCTCTATCAATCATAAAATCCCCAATAGTGCAAAATTTTAACAAGTAAGAAAGCTATATTCGGCTGTGCCGAATCTTTAAATACCCTCCACAATGTTAACCAATGCACAATGGTTTCGCAGACGACCTTTCTTGGCCAAAATTCAATTTTCTCAAAATTGATTTTATAGAAAATCGTTAAGACTTACAAACAACAGAAAACATATTTTGTTTTTGCATACTCATTTACCGTTCAAAAACAAATTTAGATAAAAAAAGTATTTTTTTAAATTTCAATTATTTTTTTGAGTTTAAATACAAAAAATTTCTTATAATATTATACATGGAAAACAAAAAAACTATAAAAATTTTTAACACAAAACCTATTTCAAACCAAAAATTTTTCCATTTTTGAAATTTTGGCCCAGAAAAGTGTTGAACGGAACCATATTGCAATGTAAATATTTAAAAAACAAAAAAAAATAATATTTTATAAATATATATGGGCAATTCCAAAAATTTTCGCCCCACTGTTCGGAAACATGCCTTTGGACGCCACTGAGAATTTGGCTCATAGATATCCACGTTTATATGAGATATGTTGCATTTTTGGATTTTCAAAATTTGCTGTAGTTTTCAAATTATAGCGGGTCAAAGTTCGACTTTTTTAGCAAAAGTCAGAAAAATACATGACGTTTAACGTGCTCTAACTTTTTATCTAGTAATCCGATTATCACAAGTAATGGCTCATATGAAAGCTTAATTCTTCTTCTTTTAGGAAATATTTTCAAAAGCATACGGTTTTTTTCAGAAGTGTTGCAAAAATTCAAAAACATTTTTTTTTGCGAATATTTAAAAAAACACATCTTCGATTTTTTTAAAAAAAAGTTTGGTGATAAACAATACTGTTTTGTACAACATATCAAAAATTCAGAGTGGGATCCCAATAGGATCAAAAAATATTCTGGTTTTAGTACGAAGTTCTTAAATTTTACCTCAGAAAATTAAAATTTTATGTTTCTTCAATATAAAAATTTAAATTTTCAAAGAAAATTATACTATTAAAATTTTGAAAAACATTCAAAACATTAGAAATTTAAATTTTCTAAGGGAAAAATATGAGAACCTCGTACTTAAAACAGAATAGTTTTTGATCCCATGGAGATCCCACTCTGAATTTTGAATATGTTATACAAAACATTGTTATTTTTCACCAGAATTTTTTTAAAAAAAAATCGAAGATGTGTTTTTTTAAATATTCGAAAAGAAAAAATGTTTTTGCATTTTTGCATCATTTCTGTAAAAAAAAAAACTGTGTTATTTTAAAAACATTTTCTAAAAGAAGAACCCCAGCTATCACATGAGCCTAAATTTGTGAAAATCGGGTCATTGGTTAAGAAGTTACAGCTCTTGAAACGTGATGTATTTTTCTTACTTTTGCTTAAAAAGTCAATCTTTGACCCGCCATAATTCGTTAAATACACCAAATGTAAAAAAACGATATATGGTACATATATCATATTTATGAGGGCTATCTATATGTCAAGGCTCAAATTAATCTGAGACACCATTTCCAAAAATGACTAAAATTTGAGCTAAATTTTCTGGAATGGCCCATAAGCTAACAATTAACGAAAAATGAAACAAGAATTACTATTTTCGTTTTCTTAAAACCAAAAATTGTAATAACTTGGGTTTGTTACTTGGATAATAATTCACCTCGTGGTGAATAAACCCGTTTTTCATCAGCTGGTGAATAAAAAGTAACATAATTATTTTTCCACAAAAAAAAAAAAAATTTTCATCAACTTTTTTTTTTATCAATTTTTTTTCCATCATTTTTTTTTTCATCAACCTTTTTTTCATATTTTTTTTTTTTCATCAAACTTTTCTTTTTCAATATTTTTTTTTTTAATCAATTTTTTTTTCCTAATTTTTTTTTTTCATCAACATTTTTTCATAAAATTGTTTTTTTTGTCCAATTTTTTTTTTCATCAATTTTTTTTTATCAAAAACTTTTTTTCATTAATTTTTTTTTTTGGTTTTTTCATTTTTTTTTTTCATTAATTTTTTTTTTTCAAATTTTTTTTTTTTTATCAAAAATTTTTTCTTTTCATAAAAAAATTCATCAAAAACTTTTTTCATCAAAATTTTTGTTCACCAAAATTTTTGGGTTCATTAAATTTTTTTAACATAATTTTGTTTTTCGTAAAAAAAAATATTTTTTTTACCAAAACTACCTTTTCACCAAGTCTAATACTATGTTTGTTTAGATTGGCCTCGAAACCCCGTTGAAACCTCATATTTGCAATTTCAAAACTTGCCTGTTCACACACAACAATATTGACACTTATATAGGTTTCGGAAACTTTCGCACAAAAAATATTCTTATAATATAACACAGTGCAACACCCAAAATCGGAATGGGATGAAACCAAAAGCAAACGAAAGTTGACATATTCCATAACAAACCCATCAAGGCTTTTTTCTAGTTCAGAGCTAGATTTTGTTTTACACGCATTTGAAGTTAGTGCACTTTTATTATAGTTATAATAATAAATGCTTGAAAACTGTATCAGTGGCGAATGATTAATATTGTAATTGCCTTTAAATAACAATCATACGCAACGGTGTCCAGTGATTTATATTAATAATTGCCTTTAAATAACAATCATACGCAACGGTGTACAGTGATTTATTTTAATAATTTGGCTATTCAGTAAATAGGTACTGGACCGATTGCAGCAAAATTCATACCAGTCATAGCTGAAGTAATTTTGAGCTTAAGTTTGGAAACTGGACCCTACATGTCCAATAAGGGCACCACCAGGGGCCTTTAAAGTAGGACATGTTTAGTACACAAAAACTTTAAATGCTTTAAAATCACCAACTTTAAATGCGTGTAAAATAAAATCTAGCTCTGACCTAAAAAAAAGGCCTTGAGGGTTTTGTTATGGAAAACGTCAGCTTTCATTTGCTTTTGGTTTCATCCCATTCCGATTCCGAAAGTTCGATTTTGTATCTCTGTGTAATTTAATTACGCGGAAATTATTTTTTATGCGTTTTTATTTTTTTTTATTCCAAAAAAGTAAATATTTTGTAGAAATTTTATATAAATATTGATTTTTTAATTTTTTTGTATTTGGCATTTTCTCATTTTCTCTATTTCTTTTTGTCGCACAGTGGTAAAAATATGAATTATTATGAAATTTAAAAGGTTTCGATCGTACTTTCGTTGAAACCTTACTACAAAAAGGTTTCAATTTGTGAGGGAAAATACGTATTTTCAAACGAGGTTTGGCACGAAACCCCGTTTAACGAAGTTTCGAGTCCAATCTGAACGTACTATAAGCTTTTTTTTTCATTTGTTTATCAAATGTACATAAAACAAGTGAGAGTGTTATATTTTTGGTGCCGAATATTTTATACTCTCCAAAATGTAAAAACACGTTTTGCACTTATTTTTGCACTTACTTACGAAATGTACAGCTCTTTTGGTTTTTTAATGGGGACTGATATTTCAATTCGTTATGCATGGAATAGCAAATTAATATAACATTATTTTTTATAAAAAAACTTTGCTTTGGCAAGTACACCCAAATCTTCCGCAAAACATTATCATGATTTAATGTTTTGGGCAAGAGTACAAAATTCGCAGGTATTTTTTGCCTTAGTTTTGACACATCAAAGGGTAAAATTTACATTTTAAATTTACAATTTCTTTTAAAACAAAAATATAATTTAAATTTAATTTTGTGGTTTAAAGAAGTTTCGAAATAGATCTTTGCCAGCCATCAAGCTAAGTTTGACAAAAACAATACGGGAAAAGTTTTGCCTTTTAAAAATTTTAGCCGTTTTTTACAACTGTGTAAGTTAAAATTGACTAACGCATTGAATACTAAATTTAAGTAAAAACGACAGATTTTTAAGTAAGGAATACTTTAGGATTTCTATGAGTGTAGATATGGAGGCTATCTATGAGCCAATCTTCAATTAAAGCTGAAGACCCCATTTTCCCAAAAAACAACTAAACTCGACGATAATTTATTTTTTTTTAATTTGCCAGCTACAGCCGGTATGAATTTTACTGCAATCGGTCCAGCACTTATGGAATTATTTCCAAAAACTTTCGAAAATAAATCACTGTGCATTGTGCTAAAGTTCGCAAAAAATATTTCACGATTCCGTCTTATTAATATTTATTCACATATATTTTTTTTACAAAATGGTCCTTAAATAATTTTTTTAAATTTTTCCTAAAGGATCTCTTTTACACAGAAAAAAATATGGAGGAAACAAATTTGAGTAATCACTTGTTTAATTTTTTAAAAAAAATTTGAGTAATTTTTTAATTGACGCAATTAAAAATTTACTCAAAAATTTAAAATAGTATTTGAGTAAATAATTTAATACAAATTTAATATTTTTTTGTATTTATTTTTTTTTTCTCTTGGTGTTTTGAATTCTCATTTAGTTTATTGTTTTTTGTATATGTATATGAACGTTTGAAATCATTTTTATAAAATTTTACTTTGTCTTGAAGACATAAGTATATTTGGTAAAGTTTGTAAAAGCAATTTTTTGGGAAAAAAAATTAGAAACTTTTTAAACTTTTTAAAAAAATAATTTGATACATTTTGAGTAAATTTTTACTTGACACAATTAAAAAGTTACTTAAAAATATTAAAAAATTTTAAGTAAAGACTTAATTGTGTGAATTAATAATTTACTCAAATTTTTTATTAAGCATTTAATAATTTTTTATTAAAAGTTTACTCAATACTATTAAATCGTTTACTGGTGGAAAATTGAGTAATTTTTTACTCAATAGTATTAAAAATTTACTCAAAATTTTTTTTTATTTTTTTCTGTGTACCATAATATTTATTTTAAATATTGTATTCCCCCAACTATTCTAAATTATTGTGCAAATTTATAATGTTTTACTTTAAAAAAATATATTGTGCCTCATTTTCAAACTTTTTTTTTTTTGTTATTTCTCTTTATAGTGCCACCAAGGATTCATCATATAAGTACCAGCGGTCATTTGCAAGTAAAAAAAGGTTCTTCTGTACGTATTGAATGTTCTGCCTCTGGTAATCCAACACCGAATGTAACATGGAGTCGTAAAAATAATATTTTGCCCAATGGTAAGAAATTTTCTTTTTCTTTTGTTCTCTGTTTAACTAAAAAATTTTCACATTAAACAAAGAAATATGTTAATAAGCAAAAATATTTAACAGAAAAAAAAAGAGAAAAATTGAATAAGGCCAACAATGTTAAAATAATATTCTAAAAACTTAAGGG
Source organism: Pegoplata infirma (assembly GCA_963921195.1). Lineage (NCBI taxonomy): Eukaryota > Metazoa > Arthropoda > Insecta > Diptera > Anthomyiidae > Pegoplata > Pegoplata infirma. Next base: position 227,362,902 of record OY992536.1, on the reverse strand, counting down.
TCATTTTTATTTCAAAACTAAATATTTTCTTTATGTTAATTTTTTTTTATTATGTATTTTATTTTTCTTTCTTTTTTTTCTTCCTTTCAATTTTTTTTAAGGCGAAGAAAAACTTCATTCACATATATTGTCAATTGAAAATGTGGATCGTCATAAGGGTGGTGTTTATATATGTACCGCCAATAATGGTGTTGGCCAACCCGCCTCCAGTCAAGTGGTTTTACATGTATTATGTAAGTATATATTTAAAAAAAAGACAACATAAAAGAACAAAACAATCGACCCTCTAAATAAATATTGTTTTATATTTTTAATAAAAAAAAAAAAAATAAAATTTTATTTATCTTTTATTTAGTTTATATTTTGAATGTATTAAAATTATTTTTTTTATGTTTTTTATCTATTCCTTCCTACCTTTTTTTGTATTAAGATCCTCCTGAAATCACTGTGGAACGTCCGGTGGTATTTTCCGGGGAGGGCCATGAAGCCATGTTAGTGTGTATAGTTCATGGTGAAACACAACCAGAGGTATGTTGCTATTTTTATTATTTGTTTGTCGTTTCTTATATTCGTTTTTAGATTTGTATACAAATTTCCATAATTTTTTATATTGTTGAGATGGCAAATTACATGAAAATATTTAAATGAACATCAATGTTCAAATTTGTTTTACAAGCAAATGAGAGTGTGTTATTTTTATTACTTACACTGCGGAACATCAAAAATAGGCAAGAGTTACGACCAGGGCTGCCAGACTTGGGGATTTATCCCCAAAGTTGTGGATTTTATGGGAGTAAAATGGACAAGAAGTTTTATTTGGGTATTGGGGATTTAAGATATTATTTTGGGGACTTTTTGGGGATATTCGAAATTAAATTTATTTAGCACCACAAGCTAAATTTAATGTTATCAACTTTTTTTAGAAATACTTTTGGTGATAACCAATCTTTGGTACGAGATTACAAAACGCATTCGGTAAACTTGCATTTATCGGCTGCAAAATCTATATTAACATAACCAATAGAGCACACATATATGCATAATTTTTTTTGTCGCTCCCCGCTCATTTTCAGTTGAGTTGGGAGTAATAAATAATATCTATCCGGAATTTGGAATTCTAGGTTGCAAACAGGTCAAGCGGTTTGAACTTTTGACCTCAAAAATGGGATAAAAAACCTTTAAAGATTAATTTGGCTGTAACTCTTAAAATAAAAGTACTAAAAAAAAGAAATAATATAAAATTAAAAATTTTCCAAGTGTTCGATTTGGCATGGAATTCCCCATATATACTATATGGAATCCTAGACTTATCTTTCGATGCGTAAAACACGCACTGACAAAGTGAATATACCCCCATAACGTGGTTGGAGGTCAAAAAATTGTGGTTCAGAGTAGGACTTTGGCAATTTTTCATGGAAGGGTCGATATATTTTTGCAAAAAAAAATTTTTGAAAAACTACATTCAATGCCCTATTAAATTATGCAAAGAGCTCAAATTTTCCAGAATTTAAAAATTTACAAGAATTTTTTAAAAAAAAAGTTCTGACCCAAATTTTGACTTTAACCGCTTAAAACACCGCGATCGGACATATTTAGGTCAAAACAGTATGAGAGAAAAATATTTGCATTTTGAATCTACAAAAAAATTGTTATGAAAGTTAATTGCAAAAAACTTTTATTTTAAGAGTTACAGGCAAATTAATCTATAAAGTTCATACCGCTTGGTCTATTTGCAACCTAGAAGTCCAATTTCTGAATATATATTATTTTTTACTCACAACTCAACCGAAAATGAGCGGGGAGCGATAAAAAATACACTTTTGCACATCCCATACATATTGTGGGTGCTCTAATAACCAAGAACCGTTTATTTACGCGATTGGGGATTTTGGGGATTTTTTAACTGCTAAATCTACGGAATAAAATTATAAAATTACCATCCATATTTTTATTTTTTTTTTAATTGAACAAACAAATTTTTTTGTGATTAAAAAACTTATTTTTTATTGTTTGGTTATTTTTGGGGATATTTTGTTATATTTTTGGGGACAACGAAAAAAGTACCTGGCAACGCTGCAAAAGGACAACCATTTCTGAAAACATTTTACACGGTTTTAAATATCTGTCAAAATTACGATACAAAACCACAAATCTGGACATGGGTCTTCAGATTGTTTATATTATAAACACAGATGCTCTATAGAGCCATTTAGACATTGCCATTTACAGTTTAATTAAATTTCAAAAACTCGCGATTTTATTCGCGATTTTCATTTTTTAAAAATCACAAAAAATTTTAGAAGTGGTGAAGTTTAAAGACTTATAACTTCTTAAGTAAATATCGAATTTATACAATCGAAATTGAAATTAAAAGCTTATTAGCTCCTCTTCTTTAAACGTAAAATTAAAAAAAATGTGTTATTGAAAAGTACATTTTAAATCCAAATGCATTTTTTGGGTGCATTTTCGTCAATTTTACCCCTTTTTATTTTTTTTAATTAACATTACATTAAATTGCGACATTTTATCAAAAAAAAACAAGTGAGAGTGTTAAATTCGGTTGTGCCGAATCTTTTATACCCTCCAAAATGTAAAAAAAAAATCAGGGGCGTCTTTTTTTTGTGAGGGGGGGAGGCGGGGTTTCTGGGTTTGGTGGGAGACATTGGGGGACACCTTCCCCTTGATGTTAGCAAATGGATTTATTATGATTCTGCCAATTATTAAAATAAACTTACAAAAGGGGCGGGTCAAACTTTTTTTTAGTTTTTTTTATCCGCTGGGTCCACATGCAGGGTTTTGAGCTTCCTCTGACATAAAAATGTTGCATTTGCTTAGCAAAAGTACAAAAAACCCTGCAAAAAATTATGTTTTTCTTAGGTTGGTTTAGTTCTCCAAGGGGGAACTTTTTTCCCCTTGGTCCGATTTTCTCCATTTCCGAACTTAACCTGCCTAGGAATATAATACATATTCGTGCCAAACTTCGGTAGTCTAGCTCTTTTATTTTGGACTGTATCGTGTCCTCTACAGACGGACAGACGGACGGACGGACATCGCTAGAATGTCTTAGAATCGATCACTGATCAATAAAATTTATACTTTATGGGGCCTAGACTGATATTTCGATGCGTTACATGCGGAATGACAAAGTTAGTATACCCCCATACAGTGGTTGGTTGGAGGGTATAAAAATCAAAAGTAGTAAAAGTTGACGAAAATGCACCCAAAAAATGCATATGCAAATGTATTTTTGCATTTTGAATGCATTTTATAACTGACACAATTTTTTGAGAACTTTTACGTTTAAAGTAGAGTATCTTAAGAAAATCCGATATTTACTTAAGATGTTATCATGCGCGGGTACAAGGGGGGAGGGGAAATCCCCCCCCCAGATGAAATTTAAAAAAAAAGAGGAAAAAAAGAAGATAAAAAAGAAAAGAAAGAAAAAGAAGGAAGTTTTCTAAAAAATATGTCCGATTGAAAAAAATATCGAAATCCAAAAATTTTTCAAAGAAAAAAACCTGAAAATTTTCATAGGGAAAATTTGAAAATTTTTAAAAGAAATACGTGACTTAATCTGGTCTCAAAATTTGAGAAAAATGCGAAAAAGATCTCAAAATTTGAGACTTATTAATGGAAAAAGGTCAGAGAATCTGAGACTTTTTCAATAGGAAATAGGTCTAAGAATGTAGGACTTTTTATATAGAAAAACGGTCTCAGAATCTCTAAATTTGGGACTAATTTTAAGGAAAAAGGTCCCAAAATCTCAGTCTTTTTTAAAAAGTAAAAGGTCTCAAAGTCTGACACTTTTTATTGTTAAAAGAAAGTCTCAGTAGTTGAACTTACTCAATTGGAAGAAGGTAGCAGAAAATGTATTAGAATGTTAGATTTTTTTTATAAGAATAAATTCTCAGGATCTCAGAATTTTAGACATTTTTTATAGGAATCTAAGGAATCTCAGAATCTGAGACCTTTTCTATGGGAAACAATTCTCAGAATGTATGACTCAGACGTTTTCTTTAGAAAAAAAAGTGCCAGAATCTTAGACTCTTTGATATAAGAGAAAGTTCTCTGGAACTTTTTCTTTAGGAAAGGGTCTCAGAATCTCAGACTTTTTCTATAGGAAAAGGGTCTCAGAATTTTAAACTTCTTCAATATAAAAAAAAGGTCTCAGAATCTGGGACTTTTTCCATAAAAAAAGGTCTGAGACTTTTTCTTAAGGACTAAGGTCTCAAAATCTGAGATATTTTCTATAGGAAAAAGGTCTAAGAATCTGAGACTTTTTCTATAGGAAAAAGGTTTGAGAAGTTGATACTTTTTCTTAAGGGAAAAGGTCTCAGAATCTTAGACTTTTTCTATAGAAAAAAGGTCTAAGAGTCTGTGACATTTTTTTTAGGAAAAAGGTCTGGGAATTTGAGACTTTATCTTTAGGAAAAAGGATTCAGAATCTAAGACTTTTTCTATAAAAAAATGTCTCAGAATCTAAAATTTTTTTTCAGTATGAAACAAATCTAATAATCTGAGACCATTTCTATTGAACAAATATCTCAAAAATGCTTTAAAATATGAGACTTTCTTTAGTAAAAGGTCTCAAATTCCTAGACTTTTTCTATGGAAAAATGTTCTTTGAATCTGAAAACTTTTCTATACGAAAAAAGTCTCTGATTCTAAGACATTTTTCTAAAAGAAAAAGTATTAGATTCTGAGACATTTTCCCTATAAAAAATTATTTCATCAGGAAAAATGTCTCAACATATGATATTTTCTATGTAGGAATATCTCAGGAAATTCTCAGATTTAGACTTTTCTATACATCAAATGTGTAAGAATCTGAGACTTTTCTATGTATGCGAAAATGCACAATTTTCTTTTACAACAAATAAAAAAAAAATTGATCATGAATTGATGAAATTGATCAAAAATTAATAAATTTGTAGATTTTATGACTTTCCCATAACTTTTTTTTTAGCAAAAAAACGTATCCCTGTTTTTGCTCGTTCGACAAAGGTGAATTTATGATTTTTTTTATTCGAAAAAAAAAAACCCAAGAGCTGTACCCGCCACTGATTTTATACATAGTTCTTCAAACCGCAACACTTTTTAATTTTATTTGTGATTTTTAAAAAATGAAAATCGTGAATAAAATCGTGAGTTTTTGGAATTTAATTAAACTGTAAATGGGAATCTCTAAATGGCTCCATAGGATATCTTTATACACAATATGAAAAAAATCTGAAGACATCTGGTCAAAAAATACCCTTTTTCTCGTACTGTTTGATGGAAAAGGTGATATAAATTTTAAGCAGAACTTTTGAGGCATACTTTGAGGCGCATCCAATTAACAAACATACAGGATATAGCAAGGTCTTGTAAATTAATATAAACTGCTCTCAAAAAAGTACAGCTTTAATTCAAACATGGACCGATTGGACAATTATTTAATATAATATATTAATATAATATATTAAATAATTGTCCAATCGGTCCATGTTTGAAGTAAAACTGTACTTTTTTGAGAGCAGTTTATATTAATTTACAAGACCTTGCTATATCCTGTATGTTTGTTTATTGGATGCGCCTCAAAGTATGCCTCAAAAGTTGTATATGTAATATTGCATCCTTTGGTAAAATAAGCATTATGGAAATAGTGATTAAAATATTTCCTGAAATATTGGTCCTGGTAGAATTCTTAAGTGAAAAAAAAAAAAAAACAATTTAAAAAAAGTACTTTTTGAAATTCTGTTTAGTAGCAAGGTTAAAAAGTGTTTTTTGGTACTTTTTATATTTCATGAATAAGTGATCTCAGTTACTTAAAATCTGAACTGTAGGATTCTTCGGTAAAAAAAAATCTGGAAAAGAACTTTTTCTAAATTTTGTTTCTAAAAAAAAGAAAATTTGGAAAAAAATAAATATCCTAGATAATTGAAATTTGGCATGTAAGGTCCTTCGGTGAAAAAAAAAAAACATTCTGGAGAAAGTACTTTTTAGAAATTCCGTCTTTTAAGGGATGATCAAATTGTAGTTTTGGCATTTACAAAATTTTTCTTAAGCGTTTGAGGACATCTCAATTTTTATTTCAAATTTCGAATCCCTCTAACTTAGAGATTCCTATACCGATTTTATTGAAAGTTTGTGTCGAAACAGACATTAGTTTCAAAAATTGTGTCATTTGTGATGAAAACCCCCATATGTAAATATTAAAATTTCAATATCCAATTTTCTAATTATTTAAAATATTTAAACTAATAGGTATGTATATGTATATAATAATTTTATTTTATTATTATAAAAAAAAAATATTTTAATTTATTTCGTTGTCATTTAAAAACTCCATTCATACAAATACATATAATACTATGTTTATACCAAACAAAAACTAACTTGTTTTTGGCAAAAAAGCATTTTGGAAAACCAAACTGTTTACACCGAATAAAAAGAGTTTTTGTTTGTCAAATCAAATTAATTATTTTCTAAATTCACTAAAACACACAAAATTACAATAGCCACACGTTATTAAAAAAATTAAATTACACATTTATTTACTTTTTTAAAAGATTTGAATATTAATTTAACAAAAAAACAAATATTGTTATTTTGACATTCGTTTTTACCAAAAGAAAATTGAAAAAAACATTCACACTGAATTAATAGTAGCATAGACCACAACCTAAATTCTAGTTTTTGTTCAGTTTTAGTTGGCAACGCAGTTTTTAAATTGTATGGAAAATTTATGTAGTTTTTGTCAAAAACCCAAAAAATATTCAAAAACAAGTTGTTTTCTTTGGTGTAAATACCGTATAATGCATTTTCGGTATGAGTGTATTGTTTTTACAATGAAAAATATAGTTTATGAATTATTATGACATTTATATGACAGAAAAATCACTAATACAACAATATTCACATTAATATGTGTGGGCAATTATAGTAAAATAACGGAAATTATCAGCGGTTTAATAATTGCATTGCATTATTTTATTTATTTATTTTTTATGTGTTTCAATTTAATTTAAAATTTATTCAGATTTAAAATGTATTACAATAATCGGAAAATTTCATTAGAAAAAAAAAATATATTTTTAAATTAAATTTAACGAGAAAATATATCGCTCATTCACTTGTATAGTGTCATAACTCCCCTGGCAGAAAAATGTGAACGGGAAAGAGACAATTTCAAAACAATCTTTTAGTGCACTTTGAAAGACCCTCCTTGTAAGTGGGTTTGATAGAAATCTGTTAGCAAAAAAACAGAATTATAAAGATCTTAATGGAACTACCCATACAATTTTCCTGGTTTTTTTTTATGTATAAATTTATTCCTTTGAGTGTACACACAAATTTTCCACTCTTTCATAAAATGCACAAATGCAAAAAAATCTAAAGAAATATATATAAAGCTTGTGTATAAGTATGTATTTTCATATAATGTCACTTGTTACTTTTCTGTAAAACAGTTTCAACACTAATTAAAAAGGGATTTAACATGGTAGAGCGCGCAGCATGACAACAAAAACTACAAAAATAAAAAGTAAACAAGCAGTGTTGGCAACCGAACACTCAATATAATAACTCTGTTAAATTACAGAAAAACTCTGCTAATTTAACAGAGTATACCATACTTTTCCAGCTAGCAACATTTCTTGGTAATTTTACTAAAAAACTCTGTAAAATGATTTTGACAGAAAAAAACTGTTAATTTACAGAGTTTATAGTAAAATATTGGTAAAATATAAAAGCTTTTTTACAGAGAAAACTCTGTAATTTTACTATAAAACTCTGTAAAATGATTTTGTTAGAAAAAAACTGTTAATTTACAGAGTTTATAGTAAAATATTGGTTAAATATGAAAGCTTTTTTTACAGAGAAAACTCTGTAATTTTACTATAAAACTCTGTAAAATGATTTGGACAAAAAAAAAACGGTTAATTTACAGAGTTTTTAGTAAAATATTGGTTAAATAAACCACCATTTAGCAAAGAAAACTATATAAATTTACATATATTTGTAAAATACATTTGATGCAAAAAAAAAATTTACAGAAAAAACTCTGTAAACTTACAGAGTTTAGTTAAATGCATGTTATTTTGTAAAATTTTTATAAGATTTCTGAAAAAAAAAATTTGATAACTTTTTTTGTTACTTTTTCAACTTTTTCTCAAAAAAAAAAAATATACAGATAAAATGTTGATGTTTGGTAACAATGAGAAAAACTACTCAAAACAGAAAACTTTTTTGGTTATAAAAAATACGAAGTATTTTGCTTAGATCTGTATTTTAGCAGAAAACTCTGTTAATTATCTGTAAAATTAAGATTACGAAGTAAAAAGCAATATAACAGAGGAAACTTTGTTTTTTTGTCACAACAAAATACAAAGTATTTTCTTTAAATCTGTATTTTGACAGAAAACTCTGTCAAATATCTGTTGAATTGAGATTACAGTCATTTTACAGAGTATTTTACAGAGTTATTATTTTGAGTGTAACCCTTTTAATACTGTTACTGATTAAAATTCCTTCTATATTGATTACCGTTGCCAAACCGAAATAAAAAATAGTGGGATGCAATAAAATTGGCTTCCACCGTTTTAACTGGGCTCCAAACTTAAGTTTGAAAACGCGTAAGTTTTGACCATTTCAAGTTTAATGGTTATCGGTCTAGTACTTACTGAATGGCTGAATTCTTTCAAAAAAAGGTTCTATTTCTCCCACTGTGCACAGTGTAATAGATCTGTCTGAAATTTACGCTATGATAATTTATTAAAAACATTATCTGCACTGTAGGGCTTAAAATTGAAAGAACTTAATCTTCTCATTATTGCAAAAGTTCATTTTTGTTAAAGTTTTTTTTTTTGCACTCGCAAAGAATTTATTTATTTTTTATTGAAAATGTTGTTTTACTTAGTTTTTACAAATGTACATTAGAGTGCTCCTTATTTTGGAAATGTTTAAAATTTTGAGACGGTACCCGCTCATATTTTTCCATTTGACTTGAAAATAACTCAGTAAAAATGTTACGCCCCTACGAACACGCCTTCCCTAAGCGACGCGGCCTTAAAGAGCGAGGCCTTAAAAATCATTATTTCCATGCAAACCAAAATTTTTTTTTTTGATTTTTAATTTTTTTGTTATTAATTACACTGTGCTACAAAAAACACAAAATCGAATATACTTTTAAAGTGAGGTAGTTAAGGTTGTAGGTCTCGTCGAAAAGATCACAGAAATGCCCATCAAACTTGACAGACACCCACAAATTTTAAAGTTATTGTCAAAAAACGTTTTTTGAGGACTTTTCTCACTAAACCACGTGTAACTTAAACATTTTTCAATCGATTTTCAATTTTTAAACTGTTTTGGATAGAAGAAGGATATGGCTTTTCATGTATGTGAATTTGGTATACATATAAGAAAGATATGTATTGATTTTTTCAACAATATCTAATTTTTTGTTTTTTAATTTTATGAGTTTATCGAATTTTTTCTGCTATAGTTCGTTCAACAACATTAATATTTATAATTATTTTAAAGTTTTTTCGCCTCCAGAATTCGAATTTGACCTTGAAATTGCGCTATCATATTAAGTTTTTGATATATCAATTTATGTTAAGTATCTCAAAAACTTGACGAGATAGAGCAATTTAGAGGCCAGATTCGGATTCAGCGCGCCAAAAACCTTTACAAATATTGTACATTACCTCTTTTAATAATTAATTTTTTTTGGCCTGGGTTATCTGAACAGTGATTTCCTGCAAAATTTTAATTTTCTCCTTTAAAAAAATTATCACAACTCTGTCAATTGTTATACGATTTTTTTAGGATAAAGATTATCGTATTCAAAATTCAATTTTCTTTAAAAAAATTTTAATAAATATAAAGGTTGTTAAGCGAACTATAGCAGAAAAAAATCGATAAACCTGAAAAATTTTCAAAAAATAACAAAAAAATTAGATTTTATAGAAAAATCAATAGATATCTTTCTTATAAGTAAAACCCAATTCACACATATGGAAAGCGCTATCCATCTTCTATCCAAAACAGTTTAAAAATTCAAAATCGGTTGAAAATTTGGGATTTACACAAGGTTTAGTGAGGAAAGTCCCAAAAAAACGTTTTTTGACAATAACTCTAAAATTTGTGGGTGTCTGGCACGTTTAATGGGCATTTTTGTGATCTACTCGACAAGACCAACAACCTATACTATGTCACATCAGAAGTATTTTTTCACTGTAGCACAGTGTTATTATATTACTTGGTTAGCTTATTCACGACAAAAAATTTAATTTTGACGGGATAAGGCTTTCAGCTATATTTTTTTTTTGTTTAAAGGCGGGTACCGTCTCAACATTTCCAACATTTATAAAATAAGGGACACTCTAATGTACATTCATATATAACATACCACTTTCTTTTGTAACTTTAACTTTAAAAGAAAAGCAATGAATACAAAACGACGTTGAATATTTAACGATGAATGTTGTTATTAAAAAACATTTAAAATAAATCTCGGTTAGAATGGATTCTTTTAACAGTCTCTATAAATGTGGATATAGACTCAAAATAAAAACTCTGTTACATAACCAAGTTACTAAAAAACAAAAAAAAAAATACAAACTATTTTCTTTAAATCTGTATTTTAAAAAAAATTTATAAAATATCTTTCAAATGAGTATTGAAGTTTTTTTAATACATTTTTATTTAACAGAAATATTACTTTGAGTGTACATTAGGGTAATAAGTTTTTGCATTTTTTGCAAATATCAAAAATCTCATCTCATAACCGTATAAAACATGAAAAAAATATTAAGAAATGTGTATATTACTTTTTCGCAATCGTTAAAAAAAAGTTAACGCACCAAACCCGATGAAGTTTTGAACATTAGTTTTTCCTTTAAGTATAAAAAAAGTAATTTAATAGCAAAGTGTTCAAGTTGAAAAAAATGCAGAAGAAAAATTGCATTTCTTAAAATTATAGATATTTCTGGTATTCCCATACCGGTTTCAAAAACTCCAGTTAGTGTTATCATCAGTAGGATTTTAAATGTCGGTTTGTCTTGAAATTTTTTTAACATGATAATGTTAAGGACGCCACCTCAGTTTGACTATATAAACTAACAATTAACGAAGATTACTATTTTCATTTTCTTACAACCAAAAATTTTTATAACATGTGTTTGTAACTTGGATAATAATTCACCTCGTGGTGAATAAACCCGTTTTTCACCAACTAGTGAATAAAAAGAAACATAGCTATTTTTCAACAAAAAAATTTTTTTTTTCATCAAATTTTTTTTTATCAATTTTTTTTCATCAATTTTTTTTTTTTTTTCGTCAAAATTTTTTTTTTTATCAAATTTTTTTTTTTCTTCAAAATTTTTTATTCATAATTTTTTTTTATCATATTTTTTTTTATCAACTTTTTTTCATCAAATTTTTTATTATCAATTTTTTTCTCACCAAAATTTTTTTTTTTTCATATTTTTTTTCATCAATTTTTTTTACATCAAAAAGTTTTCTTTTCATCAAAAAAATTCATCAAAAGATTTTTTTTCATCAAAATTTTTCTTCACCAAAAATTTTGGGTTCATTCAATTTTTTTATACCCTCCAACCACAGTATGGGGGTATACTCACTTTGTCATTCCGTGTGTAACGCATCGAAATATCGGTATAGGACCCCATAAAGTATTTATATTATTGATCAGTGATCGATTCTAAGACATTCTAGCGATGTCCGTCCGTCCGTCCGTCTGTCCGTCTGTCCGTCTGTAGAGGACACGATACAGTCCAAAATAAAAGAGCTAGGCTTTCGAAGTTTGGCACGAATATGTCTTATATTCCTAGGCAGGTTAAGTTCGGAAATGGGCAAAATCAGACCAAGGGGGAAAAAGTTCCCCCTTGGAGAACTGAACCAACCTCTGAAAAAATACACTTTTTTTACATGTTTTTTTGTATTTTTGTTAAATAAATGAAACATTTGTTATATTTATCGGGATGGGAAGGTGCTCTCAACGTCCCCCATTGACCCCCATCACCCCCCCTCCCCCACCCCCAAAAACAAACGCCCCTGACAACTTTTTTTTATTTTTTTTACATTTTGGAGGGTATAAAAGATTCGGCACAGCCGAATTTAACACTCTCACTTGTTTTAACATAATTTAGTTTTTCGTGAACAAAAATATTTTTTTTTTTACCAAAACTACTTTTTCACCAAGTCTAAGCTTTTCGCATAAAAATTTTCCATTTGTTTATCAAATGTACATAAATCAAGTGAGAGTGGTATATTCTTTGGTGCCGAATCTTTTGTACTCTCCAAAATGTAAAAACATTTTTTTGCACTTATTTTTGCACTCACTTACGAAATGTACAGCTCTTTTGGTTTTTTAATGGGGTCCTCGACTGATATTTCAATTCATTTTGCATGGAATAGCAAAGTAATATAACATTATTTTTTCTAAAACAAAAACTTTGCTTTGCACTGTGGTTCCGATTCCAAAACTAGGTGGACAAAAGTATCTAACCATGATATTTTATGTTTTTGGCTGATTCCAAAAAAATGCTTTAAAAAATTGTAGCTTCAATATTTTTGAAAATACAGTGGGTTTCACTAAAATAGCTTCAACTTAATTGGACTTTTCGCTAAAACTGGAATAAGTAAATTACTTTTTGCTACTTTAGGGCACTAAATTTAAAGGAAGTATTTAAAAATGATATAAAAAGCTTTTCTGAGCATTACAGTAAAGCCCAGCTATGTCGAATTACTTTTAATGTGTAGTTTTTTTAGAATGTTCGAATTAAATCCTTTTTGTGCTTCTAGAGTGGCGGGAAAAGAAAAATATGTGATATAACAATTATAGAAAATACTGTAGAGGTATTTGTTGCAAAAATATGTGCAGAAGATCCTGAATATTATAAGCATTTTCTTGAGAGTTATAAATATTGCAGAAAAAATGACTTTTTTAAAAAACGCTATAAAAAATGCAGCTGGACGACGCTGGATGAGATGAAAGATGAAACATACTCTCTGATAGTTACTTTAAGAGATGTATATAGAGGCTTGCCCGCAACTTGGAGCGGTTTTTTTTGGCAAGCTTTGAAAGATTGATAATCTAATTTTTTTTTTTTACTTATGACCCTAACTTTAAAAACCGATATTAAGAAATCACGAAAAAATTTCGAACCCATGAAAGTTTTTTTGATAAGTATATACCCATGGTTATATAAAAAACCATTCACGGCAATCTCCTGCAAATAATTCACTTGGTATAAGCTACTTAGTTTTGTATTGATTTCCTTAGTTTTTAATTACAAACATTTTCGTGAACAAACATTGATGTTCTAGTGCTGCGGGGACAAAGTTAAACCCCTTATTTAATCAAAATATTTTGCGTCTAGTCTAGGCATATTGTTAGCTATTTAAAACACCCACCGTTTTTTAATTTAGAGGTTCAAACTTTTTAGACTTTTGTCCACCTAGATTTGGATTTGGAACCACAGTGCTTTGGCAAGTACACCCATATCTTCCGCAAAACATTATCATGATTTAATGTTTTGGGCAAGAGTACAAAATTCGCAGGCACTTTTATTATCTGTACAACATTGAAATGGATGAGTTTTTTTGTCAAAAAAAAGTTATAACCCTAATGTACATATAGGATACATGGCTTTTAATTTAAATAGTTCTTTTTACAATATCTTTTTCAGATTTTGATTCTTTTTTATTTTTGTATTTTTTGAATACATAAACGTAGGCGGTTTCCGGCAGAATCGTATTTCCGCATGCAATTTGTACATTTGCATTTTTTTATATTTTTTTTCTTGATTTTTTTTTTATTACAGTGCTAAATGTATACAATTTAACGCCTTTCATTGTTTTTAACAATATTTTATGTATTTATTTTTTTTTTACTTTTCGTTAGTGTTGTTGTACGAAAATAGGTCAGTTTATTGAAATCAACCATTTCTGTTTTTTATAATTTAAATTACTGTAGAGTAAAAGTTTTTTTTTTCTGCTGAATATTATTTACTTATGCATATTGTATTTATTTATAATTTTTTACTCATTTTCAACAACATCCTTTTTATTATCATAACGAAGTTCTTTTTTTTATTAAACCGTATTAAACTTTATCTTTGTTGCAACATTGTACCAAAAAAATGGGCGTATACATTTTAATTGACATCAATTTATATACTTTTGTGCTTGTTATGCATCATAAAATTAACAAAAAAATTTAAAAAATAATTTTTTTTTATAAAAATGTAATTTTATTTTTAAAAAGCTTTTGAATAGTTTTTTTTTTAAGGGTGAATTTGAGTATTTGAAGATTTTTGAATGGTTTTTTTTTTCAGGTGAATTTAAATCGGAGTTGGATCGGTTTTCGGTTAATTTGAAAAATTTTTAAACTTAAAAAATTTTTAATTTAAAAAATTTTTAATTTAAAAAAACGATTTCGGCTTCGGTTTTGATAGAAAAAACGGTCAATTGGTTTTTTATAAGAACTAAAATAAATAATTTTTTGTAAAAAAAAATACCATCGTTCGACAGCCAATATTTAACATTAACCGGATGATATACATCTGAAAGTAGAGATCAAGTGGATTAAAACTGCATTTACAGTTTTTCATTTCTTGATCCTGCAAAGTTTTAAAGGATACATTTTGTAAAATATTTCTGAAATATTTGTACTTGCCCAAGGATGCCACTGGTGATTGAAAGTGTAAGAGCAGGATCTCCCCTAATTTTTGCGTTTTGTTATTTTGCCATATCAGTATAAGAGGATGTTTATAAAGTCCTTTTAAAACTTCATCAAAATATTTTGTTAAAAATGTCGATTGATATTGAAGGATAAAGTTTTGAAAGGTTGTAGCTTACCTCATTTTTCTGATATGTAAAAATAATAAAAAAAGGAAAATTAGAGGAGATCCTCCTCTTTCATTTGCTATCACAAGTGGCATCTTAGGACAAGTATAAATATTAAAAAAAATATTTTATAAAATGTATTCCTCTAAAATTTTAAAGTCCTTTTAAAAGTAAACAGGATCACAAAATGAAAAACTGTAAATGCAGTTTTTTTACATTTAGTATCTAGTTTCAAACGTGCATTATCCAGTTCGTGTTAAACGACTTTTTTCATTTTTGTCGGACGGTGTCCCAAAAAAAAATTTATGGACTCAAGCATTATATGAAAGCTAATATGGTACAGTAGACTGGCATTTTTCTGTATAGCAAAATTGTTTCTTCTCCAATTTTCAAAGTCCGGGCAATTTTTATTCTACTAGGCCTAAACCTCATGTGGACCAATTTGAGGTCAATCGGATTAAATTAACCCGTGGCGCCCGGCGGTCAAGGTTTTGGATTTTTGAAAAATTAAAAAAAAAATAAATATATCTTTAGACACATCATATTTGTTAATTTTGATGTGCTGATCACCAATATAAAAAAAAATAAAATCGGTCAAACGGTTTTCGAGATATTTGAAATTTTGCAAAAAATGGCGGGTTTTTCCTACGTTCAAGAAATTTTTTAAAAAAAGTCTCAAAATTTCATTCCGCCGGCCCTTTTGTAGAGCTTGAGACAATCTTTCATTTAAAACTAATTTGAGCCAAATCCGATCATTTTAAGCCGTGGCGCCCAAAGTTTTGGACTTTTGGAAAATGTCCACCAAAATTTTGGATTTCAGAAAATTAAAAAATAAAAAAAAAAAAATATCTTGCGATACATTATTTTTATTAATTTTAGAATATCAAAAAATTTATAAAATCGGTCGAACGGTTTTCGAGATATCGCCATTTAAAATTTGTCCAAAAATTGCAAAATGGGGGGTTTTTTCCTACGTTTAAGAATTTTTTTTAAAAAACTCTAAAAATTTCTTTATTTTAACCCTTTTATAGAGCTTTATGCAATCTTTTATTTAAGCTTCATTGGAGCCAAATCCGATAATTTTAACCCGTGTCACCCTTCGATCAAAGTTTAGGGTTTTTGTAAAAAGTTTCTAAAAAGCCAAAACTTTAATCGATGGGCGCCACGGCTTAAAATGATGGGATTTGGCTCAAATTAGTTTTAAATAAAAGATTGGCTCAAGCTCTACAAAAGGGCCGGCGAAATTAAATTTTGTTACTTTTTTTAAAAAATTTCTTGAACGTAGGAAAAAACCGAGATTTTTTACAAATTTGAAATGGCGATATCTCGAAAACCGATGGAGCGATTTTAATTTTGTTTTGATATTCGTGCTCAGCGCATCGAAATTAACAATAATACAATTTTTTTTAATTTTATTTTTAAAATTTTTTCAAAAATCCAAAACTATGACCGCCGGGCGCCACGGGTTAATTTAATCCGATTGACCTCAAATTTGTACCACACAAGTTTTAGACCTAGGACAATAAACATTTGCCCGGACACTTGGGAAAATCGAAAGATGACAAAAAAATGTCAGTCTAATGGTACAGTGTTTTTGAGATTATTTTTCGGAATTTTCTGAATAGTTTTAGATGTCGCGCAAGTCGATTTTTTACCAAAAATCAGGTTTGCTGACAGGTTTCGTCAAAAGTTTGTTGATACCTTCTCACATTTCTGTTAAACCCAAAATTTTGTACGTCTGTGTTATTAGTTTTTACAATGGGTACCAAGTTTTGTAACTCTTTTACTCTGGAACGAAAATTATTTGCAAATTGTTTAGAATATTTCTCTCTTTCAACCTGCATTATTGCGTTTTTTTGACATTTAAAGAAATTTTAGAAACTTTAAAGTTTTAAACGATTTTGAAATTTGAAAATAAAAATTGCTCCACCCTACTGGTCATAATATTACAAAATATAATTAATATTTATGTTATTTTTCGATTTGATTAAGTTTACACTTTGGTTTCATTAAAATCCTGGTAATAAAAGCATCATTTTATCCTCCTCATTAATACTGTTAGTACCCAGAAAAAATGCAAATACATTTGTTGTTTACAAAACAGGCAAAGAAACGAAAACATGCTTATATATGTAAGTATCATTAATAAAACTCCATTGCAAATCAAAAATCATTGATTATACACCGTCCGACACTTATTTCTACAAATGGACTAGACCAATAAATTTTGAAAGTACAACCGAAAATAAAACTCCCGTGTCTTTTAGATTTTCTAGATCGATTCGCGTTTTTGTGAAAAACGCCATTAAAATTTTTGTTTCGCCAAAATACGCAGAAAAAAATAATGGCCTATGGACGACATTCATAGTACTTATGAAAAAAATTCATAAAAAAATCGAAATGGGATGAAAGCAAAAGCAAATCAGAGTTGACATATTCCATAACAAAACCCTCAATGTTTGTTTTAGTTCAGCTCTAGATTTTTTTTACACGCATTTAAAGTTAGTGTTCACTTATTACACTGTAAGTACGTGAAATTGACACACCAAAACGCCGAAACAAGTAAACTTAATTTTTGGTCGTAAAACACAATGGCCTTCTCCGTTTTGACAGAACAGGTCAATATTAAGAGATATTTAATTTTTAAGTTTGTGATTTTCAAGCGATTTTTTATTGTTTTTTAAGAAAATTGAAAAATTGAAGAAAACTATTTTATTTCACCCGCCCAAAATAATCGGCCATCAATGTAAGAGAAAATGTTCAACTAAGAAATACTAAATAAAATAATTTTAAAAGAGTTTTTGAAGGATAGTCCTAGGAAAATTTAATAAAAACTCGCTAAAAATCGCAAAACTTTAAAATGAAATATCTCTTGATTTTGACCTGAACTGGCAAAACGGAGAATGCCACTGGATTCTCAGACCGAAAATTAAGTTTACGTCTCTCGGCGCTTTCGTGTGTCATTTCAAAATTTAAAATTATACTTACAGTGTAATTTATTGAAAACTGTATAAGTGGCGTATGATTAATATTGTAATTTTATTTAAATAACGATCATATGCAACGGTGCACAGTGATTTATTTTTAAAAACTTTGTTATTCTGTAAGTAGGTACTCGACCGATTGCAATGCAATTCATACCGGTTATAGCTAATAATGTCGAGCTTAAATTTGGACGATAGACCCCATATGTAAATGATACCATTTGTTTTTCATAGAAACTACTAACCATCTATCGTTTTCCTTTTACAAATATTCTCAAAAACAGTAAAAAGTGCATTTATGGTTAAAATGTTCTATTAAAATGTTTTGAATCAAATTTTACCAGGTGGTTGTTAAAGGCTTCAACTTCGTGCGATAGTAGCAAAATACTTACAAAAACAAAATTTTAAAGTATCTTTGGTAAAACATATTAAATAAAATATAATTTCACTTTTTTATGCATTTTGCTTACAATCCATGATTTATTCACCTTTGACCACCTGTAGTGAATTTTAATGTAGAAAATGTTTACACCCAAAAAAAACGTGGGTATTCAATACTAAAAATTTAACAAAATTTTAGTCCAAAAGGACGTAATGCAGGAATTGGTAACCAATACTAAAATTTTTTACTAATATTATTCAAAACCAGTAAAAATTACTAATTTTAGTACTTTGAAGATACTAAAATTAGTAACTAATTAGTAGATTTTTGTACAATATCACTTACTTAACCTTTTACTGTAGAATTATTTTGAGTGTATAAAACATTTTAAAAATTTAAACGCACTTAAAATAGGAGAAAGGTAATATGTTTTAAGAAAATAACCTCCATCAAATTTAACTCACCACATATATTACGCATAATAACACTAACTGGGGTGTTTGAAACCGGTATGGGAAATAACACACTCAAAACAATTCTACAGTAAAAGGTTTAGTAAGTGATTTTGTACCAAAATCTACTAATTAGTTACTAATTTTCTCTTCAAAGTACTAAAATTAGTAATTTCTACTGGTTTTACATAATATTAGTAAAAAATTTTAGTATTGGTTACCAATTCCTGCACTAGGTCCTTTTGGACTAAAATTTACTTAATTTTTTAGTATTGAATACCCACGTTTTTTTTTTTTTTTTTGGTGCAGAAATGTCTATAATTTTTAGAAATTCAATTATTCTTCTGCATTTTTTCAACTTGAACCCTTATAACAAATATAATTAGAGATCGTGCTCGATCTGTACTTACAGAAAAAATTAAATAAAATTACTGACAAAATATGATGCCATTGGGCACGTCTCCGAAACAGAAAATGCAAATTCCTTCATTTGTGTCTTCAATTCCAGATCATGTTGGTAAACCTTGAGAAATAATGTAAGAGACAATAAAGTTGAAAGAAAGTATGAAGTGAGGTTAAGATTGCTAGAAATAGAATTGTAGTGTTGGAAACTGTCACATATGAGGCATTCCACACCAAATGTCCAGCGAAAAAAAACATGTGTACCGTAAACTTCTGTATAGGTTGTATGGATAGCACTATATTGAACTTAGAAAATTGCGTTTTTGGTTTTTCAATTTTTCAAAAACTGGGCATAGGAGGCGTGGTCAAATATTGGAAAAATGGTCAAATTTGTGGCGAGTTGCCTTGATTAAATATTTATCACATTAAAACGGAATGCACCATAATCTCAAAAACTTATATTCTTATATAGTTTTGTATGGGCTATTGATTAAATTTTTTTTTTTTGGAAAATTTTCAGAACCCGTTCTGAAATTTTCCATTTTTTAAAAAAGTCAATTTATCAAAAATCCGGCCACTTTTTTTTTCTTTTTTTCTTTTTTTTTTAAAGTTTAGATGTTTGTCCAACCACACAAAAAAATTCAGAAACAAATTTTTCGTTATTTTCGAGAAAATCGCATTTGAATTTTAAATTTCATAACAATTTTGTAATTTGCTTGTATTTTCTTGTTTTAATGTTGCGAATGAGTGTTATCAATTGCATAAATATTACTTATACAATCTGTTGAAACAAGAAAATACAAGCAAATTACCAAATTGTTATGGAATTTTAAATTCAAATGCGATTTTCTCGAAAAAAAAAACAACGAACGTGTTTCTGAATTTTTTTGTGGAGATGGACAAACATCTAAACTAAAAAAAAAAAAAAATAAAAAAAAAAATGGCCGGATTTCTAATAAATTTACTTTTTTAAAAAATGCAAAATTTCAAAACGGGTTCTGAAAATTTTCCAAAAAAAAATTTAGTCGGTAGCCCATACAAAACTATATAAGAATGTAAATTTTTGACATTGTGGTGCATTTCGTTTTAATGTGATAAATATTTATTCAAGGCAACTTGCCACAAATTTTACCATTTTTCCAATATTTGACCACGCCTCCTAAGCCCAGTTTTTGAAAATTTTAAAAACCAAAAACGCAATTTTCTTAGTTTCATATAGGGCTATCCAAACAACCTATTTAGAAATTTATGGGACACATGTTTTTGTGTAGCGGAACATTTGGTGTGGAATGCCTCATATATAAAAAACAGTTTTCATTAACAAGACAAACCGACATTTAAAACCCTACTGATGATAACACCAACTGGGGTGTTTGAAACCGGTATGGGAAATACCATAAATGTCTATAATTTTAAGAAATTAAATTTTTCTACTCCATTTTTTCACCTTGAACCCTTATTACACTTAAAGTTAGAAAATTATTGCAGTTACTAAATGACAATGGTTTGCGTAGTAAGTAGCTGTTATTTTCAAGTACTTTTGCAGTTGTTTTTGTATGAAAAAAAACACAAAAAATTACTACATTCTAGTTACAGTTATTTTATGAAGTTGTTTTTAGTAAAGGGCCATTCCAAAAAATTTAGCTCAAATTTTAGTCATTTTTGGAAATGGTGTCCCAGATTAATTTGAACCTTGACACATAGATAGCCCTCATAAATATGATATATCTACCATATATCGTTTTTTTACATTTGGTGTATTTAACGAATTATGGCGGGTCAAAGATTGACTTTTTAAGCAAAAGTAAGAAAAATACATCACGTTTAAAGAGCTGTAACTTCTTAACCAATGACCCGATTTTCACAAATTTAGGCTCATGTGAAAGCTGGGGTTCTTCTTTTAGAAAATATTTTTAAAATAACACAGTTTTTTTTTTGCAGAAATGATGCAAAAATGCAAAAACATTTTTTCTTTTCGAATATTTAAAAAAACACATCTTCGATTTTTTTTTAAAAAATTCTGGTGAAAAATAACAATGTTTTGTATAACATATTCAAAATTCAGAGTGGGATCTCCATGGGATCAAAAAATATTCTGTTTTAAGTACGAGGTTCTCATATTTTTCCCTTAGAAAATTTAAATTTCTAATGTTTTGAATGTTTTCAAAATTTTAATAGTATAATTTTCTTTGAAAATTTAAATTTTTATATTGAAGAAACATAAAATTTTAATTTTCTAAGGTAAAATTTAAGAACTTCGTACTAAAACCAGAATATTTTTTGATCCCATTGGGATCCCACTCTGAATTTTGGATATGTTGTACAAAACAGTATTGTTTATCACCAAACTTTTTTTTTAAAAAATCGAAGATGTGTTTTTTTAAATATTCGCAAAAAAAAAAATGTTTTTGATTTTTTGCAACACTTCTGGAAAAAACCGTATTCTTTTGAAAATATTTCCTAAAAGAAGAAGAATTAAGCTTTCATATGAGCCATTAAGTGTGGTAATCGGATTACTAGTTAAAAAGTTAGAGCACGTTAAACGTCATGTATTTTTCTGAGTTTTGCTAAAAAATTCGAACTTTGACCCGCGATAATTTGAAAACTACAGCAAATTTTGAAAATCCAAAAATGCAACTTATCTCATATAAACGTGGATATCTATGAGTCAAATTCTCAGTGGCGTCCAAAGGCATGTTTCCGAACAGTGGGGCGAAAATTTTTGGAATTACCCTAAAATGTTTTTAAAAATATTTTTTGTTTTTTAAACCGTTTTACCGTTTTTAACGTTTTAGAAGATTTTTTTTGTTAGATTCAGGCAAATTTAGTAACAGTAAAAACAACTGTAATTCAAAGTTGTTTTTATCGTTTTCTGTAATTGTTAATCAATAGTTAAAAACAAAAAAAAAAAATATAGGTTTATTTCACCATAAAATGTAGTAGATGCCTAAACAACAAATGCAGTTATTTCAACTGTCTTTGTAGTGGAATACAGTCATAATTTTTTGAGTTTATTACTTTGAGTAGGTTTCATCTAGGTCATTATTTTCCTTACAAATCAAAACTATGATATTCTTATAGAATAATTTTCAAGAAAATTATTTTTTCTGTTTTATACATATTTATTTATTTTGGTCATTTTAGAAAGACTAAGTCGACACGTGTTTCGGAATTAGTCAGATTCCATTGTCAAGACTATTTAGCAAATATAACATCTCTATACTACAATTATACAATTAGCAATGGGAATTTCAATAAAAAAATCGCTAATGTTCAAACAAAAATATTACTACATATCCAACTCTACATTTATTGAGAATTAGAATAAAAAAAATTTACTATCTCTTAGTTAGAACACGATCGTCCAATAACTTTGGTGGAAAAAAAATTAACAATTCATCGTTTTTTTGCATTTTTCGCGAAAAACGTAAATTGATCTAGTCGCTTTCTAAGTACAGTTAACTTTTTCTAAAGGTTTTTTTTTTTTATTTTAAGCTCAACTTTCAAAATTTTTTCGTTTGGTCCATGAGCACATACAAAATTTGAAATTTTGTCGGACGGTGTTATACTTTAAAATATACTAAGGTGGTAATTATTATTAAAGATTTCTTTTGTCAATTCCATGTGAAGTATTTAAAACTTTGTAAAATAAAAATCCTTTGTTTCCTTCTTTATTAGGAGAACATCCTAATAAAGGTAGAAGAGCGTATTATAGTTTTTGTTATTTAACTTCACAATAGGGATCTTTAAATGACCTCGAACTAGAATAACTGCTTTCTCAATATTCGGCAACATTTAAAATTAAATGCCTTCCTAATACATTAAAGTATACTTTACATTTCTATGAACTTATTTGTAATTTACATCATACATATACGTTGATTGAATAGATGACTGTCTGAATGTATATTATTTGCTATTCAGTATTGTATCACATATAAATGTATATGGCACTTCCCACTCGTACATAAATGTTATGAATGGCACATTCTATTCATGCAAATACTTATTGCTTCATGTCACACTTGTATATATGAAATATATGTATATTCAATATCATTAAAAAGTACTTAAGTATTTTTGTGCAAATTAATTTGTACCTCAGTACAAATATATTTTGATCAAAAAGGGAGTTGAACATTTCATAACAAATCAATTAATTAAAATATTTAAATCATCATTTATATAAATATGTATGCATTAATATACCTTCAACATGTTTTGCATTTAAAATCAATCAAATTCATCACATCACTCTATCAAAGTCAAATTGTCTCCATTTAAAATCTACTTACATTTTGTATAAAAAAAAAGTAAATACATAAATAAATATTTTTGGTGATTATTATAGGGGAGTAAAAATATTATGCATTATTTCAAATTAAATTTATTTTAAAATCCGTAATATATATAAATTCGTTAGAAAACTAAATTATGATTTCAATTAGATTTATGAATTTAGATTTGTGTACAGTGAATTGATAAACCAATGAATATGCAAACAATTTTATTCCATTGAATATATTTAATTACACTAGTTAACAACGAAAATGAGCACTAATCGCAACTATTTTGTTTGTATGTAATATAGGGGCCCCCTTAGGATAGTTAGTAGCGTGCTAGCCTTTGAACGTGGGGGTCGTGGGTTCGATTCCCATCAGAACTCTTGGTTTTTTCGCTACAACGAGACGACGGTCATTGTTACCAGTTCTCGGTAAGGTTAAGTTATCAAAAACAAGTAAGAAAGTTATAGTCGGTCGGTCAAGCCCGACCATATGATACAATACACCAGTGTTTTCCGGAAAATGGGTCCCAAGTCCAAACATGGACCGATTTGATCTGTCTTTTGTTAGATCTTTATTTAGTGTAGAAAACGCACACAGATCAAATTTTAGTGGAATTGGTTAATTTTTTTGTCAATATACCGATTTAACTGAATATCGGTGGAAGTTTTTATGAGGAGGACTTAGTCCAAAAATGGTCAAAATATATTCCGATTTGATTAGGTAACTAAAGTACACGTTTAACACCTAAAAATAAAATTTTTATCAAATATTTTAATTTTTATGAATTTTGAGGGAATTATGTGAATATCGGGATGGTGGCTTGTATGGGAACTACCAGAAGGACTGATTCGATTCCTTTGAAATTTGGAATAATGATTTATGCATACAAAATTTGATTACCTGCTAAATTTCAAAGCGATATCTATTATAATACGGTCATTAGAGTCATTAAGCCGAATCCGTTTGTATGGGGGCTAGGTCTTAGCATGGACCGACGTTCTCCAATTTCAACAGGATTCGTCCTTGGGATTCTTAAGTTTCAAATTTAAAGTCAATTGATTGAAAATTGCGCCCTGTATCGTGCTTAAACCGATAGATGGACAGACGGACGGACGGACATCGCTAAATCGACTCAAAAAGTAATTCTGAGTCGATCGGTATACTTGAAGTTATGTCTAGGACCAATATTTCGGGTAGTTACAAACATAAGCACAAACTCAATATACCCTGTACCCAGTGGCGGGTACAGCTTTTGGGTTTGGCCGGGGGGGGGGGGGGGGGGGGTGGGGACTTTTTTTCTTCGAATAAAAAAAAAATCATAAATTCATCTGTGTCGGAAGAGAAAAAACAGGGATACGTTTTTTTTTGCAAAAAAAAAAAAAGTGATGGGAAAGCTATAAAATCTACAAATTTATAAGTTTTTGCCGAAGAAGGTTGGTTTTTTATGACCATATTTCGTTTAGATAATTTTTTTTTTTGATTTGTTTTAACAGAAAATTGTAAATTTTCGTATACATAGAAAAATTCTCAGATTCTAACACATTTGACGTATAAAAGTCTAAATCTGGGAATTTTTCAGTAGAAAAAAGTCTTCCTAAATAGAAAATATCAGATGTTGAAAATTTTTCGTGAAGAAATTTTATAGGGAAAGTATTTGCAAAAGTCAAGTTTAAGCATTTTTTCTCCATTAAAGTTATTTTCAACTTAATTCAGACTATAATAATATGCAAATATTTTAACTGGGATACGTTTAAATATTATGACAATATTTTCAAATCAATAAACAACAAAAATCATTAACGTTTTAATTATGCTCAAATATTGAAATTATTTTAAAATGAATTAATAAAAATACGTTATGAAGCCATTATGCACCTGTTTTTATGTTTGTTTAATTTGATTCAATCAAACTATAAGCAGGAAAATTTTCATCTGTCAGGAACCGACAAATTTATACTCTACATTGTAGAGTCTACAACCTTTATTATAAACGAAGAAATTTTGCGAGTCAATAGCGTGCAAAAATTTGTTTTATGAATTATTTGCGAAAAATTTTAATCACATTTTGATATAATATTGTGTTTGTTTTAATACTTATGGCTGCTCAAACTTATTTTCATTAAAATACCAACTTTATTATTTAAAAACATGATGCGATAATGATATTTTAAAATTCTGCGAAAATAATTTCGCACTAAATTTCATCATAATTATTAATAGTGTTCAGTGAAAGCTAAATGAAATTGTGGTTGTTGTTTTTGTTGCCATAAAATTCTCTAAAGTAGAAAATATTTGGATAAAACCAACGACATTACTAACTAATGAATTTATCAAAAATGCATAATAATTAATTTATTAGAAGTTGTTTATTTAAGGCTGGATTACTCAATGCTCCGTTATAAAATAACTCTCCGTTAAATTGAACTTTTTCATAAAAATTTTTGGCATAATGCTGCATTAAATCGGCAGTTAGCTGCTAACTGTTCATTTAGTAATCCGCCCTAAGTTGAATAAATTTAGTTTTATTTTTAAATAATAAATTTTGAATCCAATGGCCCGAACCACAGAAAAACAAAAATTTTATTTTAACAATAGTTATACATATTTTAAATTTTAAACTTTCGATAAAATTTTTTAAAATTGACTTTAGAGACAAAAACAATTTGTATTAAAATATAACACTATGCGACGGAAAAAATACCTGGAATGCGATACTTTTTTCTAGTAGGTCTTGTCGAGTTCAACTCGACTCTGTCCTTGAGTGTCTGGCCTTGAAATTTGTGAAACACATCAAAAATCTTGAGTTTCGGATAAAAAATTAACTATTAAAGTTACTAAGACTCATTTTAATATTTTGTATAAAACGAAGTTTATGTTAAAAAAAAAACAGTTTTTAACAAAAACCCCTACAAAAAAAAATATAATAAACTACGCATCTTTGAAATTTCAAAACGTTGCGATGGACCAAAATTGCTCTTATGAAAATTTTACAAATATTTTTTCCTCAATATACTCTACCTAACGAAACTTTTTGCACCAATTTAAAAAATAACAAGTAGAAAAGTTAAATTCGATTTGGCCGAATTTATAAATACCCACCACAATGCCCTTTTTAAGTGATAGTAAATTTTCTAACGTGAAAAAAAACATTTTTGATTAGAAATATTTTATTTTGTGTAAAAAATTTTTTTTTAGTAAATTTTGAAAAATAAAATTAACAAAATTTTTTTTGAGTGTAACATTTTTTTTTTAGTGTAAAAATATTTTTGAGTGACAAAATTACGTTGTAAAATATTTTTGTGACTTACCAATGTTTTTAAAACATGTTTAACGGGTTTTCAACACGTGAATTTAAGGTGAAACAAATCTGAAATTCACGGTTTTGCTAATAACTTTTGAACCACTGAACTGATTTTGCTGAAATTAAACACAAACCAGGCCAGGAGAACGAAAAATATATATTCCAAGCTTCAGCATCCTCAGAATTGTTTTTTCGAAAGTGCGTGTTTTTTATCTCATAAATTCACGAAAAACCCTTGCCGAAATTCAGTCTTTTGCTCATAATTATTGAACGACTAGACCGATAAAGCTGGATTTCAATACCAACCTGACCAGGTAAATGCCCCACATATATGCCAAACTTCAGGAGTCTCCGTAAAGTCTTTCAAAACAGACGGACGGACATCGCTTGATCGTCTTAAAATCGATTGACGATCATGAATTTATCTTCTTTATGGGGTCCTAGACCAATATTTCGAGGTGTTACAAACGAAATGACAAACTTATATATACCCTCTATCACTAGAGTGGAGCGTATAAAAAACAAGTAAAAAGTTAAATTCGGCCTTGTAGTGATACCCTCCCTCCACAATTTCAAAAAGATTATTGCAAAAAAACTTTATTTAAATGGAAATTACTTTTAAAAAAAAAAAAAAATCCAAAAATTTCCGCGAAAAAAAGATTGGTAAAAAAAATCCTCTATTATTTTCTTTTTTTGTCAAAAAATATGTTCGTACTTGCTTAAATACCATTTGGTATTCAATTATGTTCACATATGTCAACCAGCAGCCGAATTAAAACATTTTGTATTTTTAGTTTATGTTGAATCTACTAACATTTTTCGTTCATAACTTTTGAACCGCTTTTTTAACCGATATTGCTCAAATGCAACACCAAAGTTCTCAGGAGAACTTTCAATAAATATGCTAAGTTTCAGCCACATATGTGTAATATATTGGCCGTAATCACCATTTCCACAGACAGACAGACAGACAGACAGACAGACAGACAGACAGACGGACGTCGCTAGAATATCTTAAAATCGTTCGGTGATCATGAATATATATGCTTTACGGGGTCCCAGACCGATATTTCGATGAGTTACAAACGGAATGACAAACTTATATATTATTATTATTATTTCTTTATTAGTCAATAGAACAGAATTCCTTACAAACTAAGATTAATATATTAAAAAGTATAATACATATTTATATAAATGTTTAATTAAAAAAAACGAAAAGGACGCACGTTGACATCCGCAGGCCACAAAGAAGGTTTGAATAGTTCCTTATATAGTCCTGCGGTGATACCAAGTTTAAATGAAATCCTGCGAAGCGTTTTTACATCAGTATTCATCTTGACCAACTTATGGCATTCCATATGGCTTTTATCTATTTTAGAATAATTAACTAAGTAGTCAATAATTTTTTCAGGAGTGACATTAGGTTTAAATGAATACAAATGAACCCATTTTTTATTTGCGATGACATCCAAATCTTTGTTGTTATTGTCTCCAACAATAACTTTTTTACGATGTTTACTAACATTAATCCAACTCGAATTGCTTGCTGGGATAATATTTTTAGCTTGTGTATTTGCTTTAGCTGCATTCACATTTTCACAAATGCTCTCTCTTTTTGTACGGGAATTTGTAGAAATTGAAACATTAATATTGCGATTGTCTTGATTAGCATTATTAGAATTGTAAGCAAGGCTCTTTTTACGATCATCTCTTAGTTCAGTAGGCACAACAACAGCGTTATGATTTTCATCATTATTTAAAGCAGCAACAACACAATGACCATCAGAAAAACTAGCATTAGAAGTAGATGAAAAAGAATTACACAAAGGTGAACGACCTGTTTCCTCTATGTCATTATTGGATTTTTTGATAATTGCGGCAAATGTTTTATTTGTTTTTAAAACACTCTCATCAGCATTGTTATTAATATGGGCATGAAAAAGAGATTTTAATTCTCTTATTTCTTCGGATAGCATCAATAGCACAGAATTTAAATGTTTAAAAAAATTTGCACAATTATTGCAATTATAAGAAAATTTTTTATTGTATTTTAGAAGTTCATAAACATGTTCACTATCCACGCCGACACATAATTTATGAAATTGGCTACTGCAATTTTGGCACTTAACAAAAACATTATCGATGGCTTTACAGCAACTACCACAAAAGGAGTTAGACTGCATTAGAGAAAAAAAAAAACACGACTTGCTCGGTTTACAGTCACTACTGAGCTATATATACCCTCTATCACTAACAATAAGTGGAGTTTTAATCATTTACGAAGCTCGATAAAATAACCAAAAGTAAACAAAATTGGTGATCCGTCAGTTAAATTTCCCATGGATTTGCTCATATATATTGTTGATCCGTTATCGATTTTAAGGCATTCTAGTGACGTTCGTCTGTCTGTCCGTCTGTGGAAACCTCGAAAATGTTGGTACATTCAACATAACCAAAATATACAAAATGCTTTGATTCGGCTGCTAGTTAACTCATGTGAACAGAATTGATCACCTAATAGTATTTAAACAAGTACAAACATATTAAAAAAAAAAATTTCGTAAATTTTTTTTTTTTTTTTCACCAAAAAATTACTACGGCGATTTTTTTCCCAACATTTTTTTTTTTTGCAAATAAACTTTTTTAAAATGTGGAGGGTATCAATACATTCGGCAAGGACGAATTTAACTCTTTTATTTCTTTTACTAGCTTACCATCCCGGTACTTCGTTACCGGTTGTATTGAATACCGGATAATAAAAGGATCAGGATTACTCTATCGATTTAAAAAAAAATCCTCTACATAGTTTTTGTTTTATTTACATGTGGACGTTTAAGTCTTTCATAAAATAATATTTTAATGAATAATTTAAACAATAAAATTTGAATAACTTCGCTGGTTTCATGCTCGTTTCGGTGAAAAAATATATTGACAATTTTCGAGCCCTTATATCGGGTTTTAAGATTTTGAGTGAATAAATATTTCAGTGAAAAAAAAAATTGGAATAAAAATAAGTTTGAGTGGAAAAACATATAGAGAGAAAAAATATGGAGTCAAAAAAGTTAAATATGTAAAATTTAAGTAAAAAGTATCATTCCATATTGTTCCCAGCTCTATTCCACTTCGTTCCCCGTTCTATTCCATTTCACTTCCAAGTCCATCTTCTTTCGTTCCATGTAAGTTTCATTCCTCTCCGTATAATATGCGTTAAAAAAAATAAAAAGTTCTATTGTCTTTATATTGTAGATATGAAAAGTACCATTTTACACCACTGTTACCAGGTACACCTTTTTACTCTAAAATTTTAAAATATGTCCTTGTCTTGGGTGTTATTTCTGCGGCTTTTAGTTCAATACCTAGATATCTCAAAATAACCATGTGCCCCCTTTTCCCCATAAAATTATATTTTCCAAAAACTGTTTTTTTGTGCTAGGTGATCTTTTATTTAAAACATCAAGTTTCTGAACCATTATTTCAAGAAATATAAGAATAACCAAATTTGCACTTTTTATCCCCTTTACGATCGGTCGCGACCCTTAGAAACAGAATTTCCAAAAAATAACTTTTTAAAGCATTCAAAATTTCAGTGCCTAGGATAATTACTTCATGAAACATAAAAAGCATCAAAAAACACTTTTTTACAGCTCTAGAAACAAAATTTTTTGAAAATACTTTAGCAGAATGTTTTTTTCACTGAAGTCAACTACATTCCAAAATTCAAGCTTCAACGGTCATTATTATAGGATCCAAAAAAAAGTACCAAAAGTACACTTTCTTACCCCCGTTAGAAACGAAATTTCCAAAAAGTACCTTTTCCAGAAGGTTTTTTTCTTCATCGAAAAATCCTACATTCCTTTTTATAAAAGGTTCTTTTTATAAAAGGTACTTTTTATAAAAGGTACTTTTTATAAATGGTACTTTTTATAAAAGGTACTTTTTTTTTAAAAGGTACTTTTTATAAAAAGTACTTTTTACAAAAGGTACTTTTTATAAAAGGTACTTTTTATAAAAGGTACTTTTTATAAAAGGTACTTTTTATAAAAGGCACTTTCAATAAAAGTACTTTTAATAAAAGGTACTTTTTATAAAAGGTACTTTTTATAAAAGGTACTTTTTATAAAAGGTACTTTTTATAAAAGGTACTTTTTATAAAAGGTACTTTTTATAAAAGGTACTTTTTATAAAAGGTACTTTTTATAAAAGGTACTTTTTATAAAAGGTACTCTTTATAAAAGGTACTTTTTATAAAAGGTACTTTTTATAAAAGGCACTTTTTATAAAAGGTACTTTTTATAAAAGGTACTTTTTATAAAAGGTACTTTTTATAAAAGGTACTTTTTATAAAAGGTACTTTTTATAAAAGGTACTTTTTATAAATGGTACTTTTAATAAAAGGTACTTTTTATAAAAGGTACTTTTTTACCCTTTTTACCCCCGTAGAATCAACATTGGCAAAAACCCAGCCTTATTGAATCTTTTTTCCGGAAGGTGAACCTTCATTACAAATTTCAAGTTTCTAGTGCCATTATTTAAGTAAATGTAAAAGGTACCAAAAGTACAGTTTTTTATCCTTTTTTCCCCTTTAGAATCATCATTGGCAAAAATCCAGCCTAAATGGATCTTTATTCCGAGAGGTGAACATACAGTCCAATTTTTAAGTCTCTATGACTATTATTTCAGGAGATATGAAAAGTACCAAAAGTACACTTTTTTACCCATTTTACCCCCGTAGAATCAACATTGGCAAAAACCCAGCCTTAGTGATTTTTTTCCGGGAGATAAACCTACATTGCAAATTTCAAGTTTTTAATACCAATATTTAAGGAAATAAAAAAGGTACCAAAAGTACAGTTTTTTACCCTTTTTACCCCTTTAGAATCATCATTGGCGAAAATCCAGCCTTAGTGAATCTATAGTCCGGGAGGTGAACATACAGTCCAAATTTCAAGTCTCTGTGACAATTATTTGAGAAAATATAAAAGGTACCAAAAGTACAGTTTTTTTCCCTTTTTACCCCCTTAGAATCAACATTGGCAAAAGTCCAGCCTTACAGGATCTACATTCCGGGAGGTGAACATACAGTCCAAATTTCAAGTCTCTATGATCATTATTTCATGAGATATAAAAAGTACCAAAAGTACAGTTTTTTACCCTTTTTACCCCCTTAGAATCAACACTGGCAAAAATCCGGCCTTAGTGTATCTATGTTCCGGGAGGTGAACATACAGTCCAAATTTCAAGTCTCTATGATCATTGATTCATTCATGAGATATAAAAAGTACCAAAAGTACAGTTTTTTACCCTTTTTACCCCCTTAGAATCAACACTGGCAAAAATCCAGCCTTAGTGGATCTATATTCCGGGAAGAGAACCCACAGTCCAAATTTCAAGTCTCTAGCTTCAGTGGTTTGGGCTGGGCGATGATGAGTCAGTCAGTCAGTCAGTCAGTCAGTCACGTTACTCTTTTATATATGTAGATTGAAGTTTTGTTTTTCATCATTTGTCATTTTTTATAAAAAAAAACATTTTTTTTCTCAATTTTTTTTTCATTAAAATTTTTTTTTGCTATAAAATATTTTTTTTTTTCATCATACTTTTTCACATTTTTTATTTTTCATCAAATACGATGAAAATTATTGCAAAATAATGTAAGAGACAAAAAAGTTGAAAGAAATTATGAAGTTAGGTTCAGATTGTTGGAAATAGAATTGTAGTGTTGGAAACTGTCAAAATTTATTCTGAAGAAACTATAAATATTCACATATGAGGCATTCCACACCAAATGTCCAGCGAAAAAAAACACGTGTACCATAAACTTCTGAATAGCTTGTATGTATAGCCCTATATGAAACTTAGAAAATTGCTTTTTCGGTTTTTCAATTTTCAAAAACTGGGCTTAGGAGGCGTGGTCAAATATTGGAAAAATGGTCAAATTTGTTGCGAGTTGCCTTGATTAAATATTTATCACATTAAAACGGAATGCACCACAATCTTAAAAATTTACATTCTTATATAGTTTCGTATGGGCTATCGAATATTTTTTTTTCCTTGAAAAATTTTCAGAACTCGTTCTGAAATTTTCCATTTTTTAAAAAAGTCAATTTATCAAAAATCCGGCCACTTTTTTTTTGTTTTTTTTAAATTTTTTTTTTTAAGTTTAGATGTTTGTCCATCCACACAAAAAAAATACAAAAATGTATTTTTCGTTTTTTTCGAGAAAATCGCATTCGAATTTTAAATTTCATAACAATTTTGTAATTTGCTTGTATTTTCTTGTTTTAAAGTTGCGAATGAGTAATATTAATTGCATGAATATTACTCATTCGACACGTTAAAACAAGAAAATACAAGCAAATTACAAAATTGTTATGAAATTTAAAATTCAAATTCGATTTTCTCGAAAAAAACGAAAAATACATTTCTGGTTTTTTTGTGTGGATGGACAAACATCTAAACTTTAAAAAAAAAATTAAAAAAAAAGAAAAAAAAGTAGCCGGATTTTTGATAAATTTACTTTTTTTTAGCAAATGGAAAATTTCAGAACGGGTTCTGAAAATTTTCTAAAGAAAAAAATTTTATTCGATAGCCCATACAAAACTATATAAGAATGTAAATTTTTAAGATTGTGGTGCATTCCATTTTAATGTGATAAATATTTAATCAAGGCAACTCGCCACAAATTTGACCATTTTTCCAATATTTGACCATGCCTTCTAAGCCCAGTTTTTGAAAATTAGAAAAACCAAAAACGAAATTTTCTTAGTTCCATATAGGGCTATCCAAACAACCTATTCAGAAATTTACGGGACATATGTTTTTCTGTAGCGGGACATTTGGTGTGGAATGCCTCATATATAAAAAACAGTTTTTATTAACAAGACAAACCGACATTTGAAATCCTACTGATGATAACACTAACTGGGGTGTTTGAAACCGGTATGGGAAATACCAGAAATGTCTATAATTTTTAGAAATTCAATTTTTCTTCTGCCTATTTTCAACTTGAACGCTTATAACAAATAATTTTTGTGTTCATCACAAATTTGATTTTAACAACTACTTCAAATTAATTTTTCTAAAAATTTATTTAAAATTATAATGTGAAACATAATAAATTTTTTTTTGTCTAATTTAAAAAATAAATATATAAAAAAAACAATTATTTTGATATCTACAATTTGATATCCTGTATCCTTCTGTTGCAATCTGTAAACAATTGAAACATGAATACAAAGCAAACAATCGAAAAATTAAATATATTTAGTTGTATATAAATGGCAAATAAAAACAATGGATATTAATAATATTAACGCTTTTATGCTATGTCAACACATACGCTTCGATACGCTCTGCTAACTAAAAATAAAAATTATTATCGTTTCCTTAAAAAAAAAAAACGAAATGAAACAACACACCTATTGTTTCATGAAAAAAAGCATAAAATAATATAAACAAATAACGGCAAACTTATGTAAATACATATGAATGACAAAAAGTATTATAAAAACAACAACAACAAAAATTGCAAAAAAAAATATTTTTAAAAATAATAAACACCGAACGACAAAGAACATGCTTCAAATTTTTATAAATGTTACACTAAACTTAGAGCAGCTTGGCAGGTTTTTAATGATTGTGTGAAAAATTGCAAAGTACATAGATTTGGAATTTTGAAAAAATTTAAAAATTTGAAATTTTTAAAAAATGTTTTTTTTTTCTACGTTCAGGAATGTTTAAAAAAAATCTCAAAATTTCTTTACCTTAATCCTTTCCTAGAGCTTGGGAAAAGCTTTCATTTAAAATATTTTTAGCCAAAGCCGATCATGTTAACCCATGGCCCCTTAAGATCAAAATTTTGTTTTTTTTAGAAAGTTTTCAAAAAAAACTTTGATCGAAAGGCGCAATTGGATAAAATGTTATGATTTAGCTCAAATTAAGTTGAAATGAAAGTATGTCCAAAGATCTATGAAATAGTCAATGGAAAAAATTAGGATTTTTTAAACAAAAAAATCTTGAACGTATCAAAAAGCCGTCATTTTTAGAAAAAATTTTGACAAATTTGGTGATATCTCTTAATGTTTTGATATTCAAATTCAGCATGCCAAAATTATTGAAAATTATGAAGCGCAAGATATTTTTATACCCTCCACTCTAGTGATAGAGGGTATATATAAGTTTGTCATTCCGTTTGTAACACATCGAAAAATTGGTCTAGGACCCCATAAAGTATATATATTCATGATCCTTGATCGATTTTAAGTCGATCTAGCGATGTCCGTCCGTCCGTCCGTCTGTCTGTCTGTCTGTCCGTTGAAAACACGCTAACTTTTGAAAGACTTTATGGAGGCTCCTGAAGTTTGACATATATGTTGGGTATTTATCGGGTCAGGTTGGTATTGCAATCCAGCCAAATCGGTCCAGTGGTTCAAAAGTTATGAGCAAAAGAGTAAATTTCGGCATGGGAATTTTGCGAACTTAAGAGATTAAAACCTCTCTAACTTTCGAAAGACAATTCTGAGGGTGCTGAAACGTGTTAAATATCTTTGTCGTTCTCCAAATCTATCTGGTTTTGAATTTCAGCAAAATCGGTTCAGTGGTTCAAAAGTTATAAGCAAGGCTCTGAATTCCAGATTTTTTTCACCTTAAACTGTTGAAAACTCGTTAAACAAGTTTTAAAAGAATGGTGAAATACCATTTTTTTTTTTTAAACTTGTTGTTGTTTGTTTTCCTGCCGTGGGGTGCAGTTTAGTTGTTATACAAGTAAATATTTGTTATTGTTTTTGTTTTTGTAACTGTACGTAACGGTGTATAGTAAGTATTTTTGGAAAAAAATCAAATATTAGTTTGTTTTTGGTTTTTAAAGACGAGGATGGTAAAATAAAATGAGGGAAATATGTGAAATACATTTTTTTAACATATACGTCTAGGTATAAAACAACAAAAATATTTCACAAAGTAATTTTGTTACTCAAACAAATAGTACACTAAAAAAAATATTTACACTCAAAAAAATTTTAGACTCAAAAAATAAAATGTTTTTTTTTTAATTTTTAATTTAATTTAATTTTTTTTTTTAATGAAAATGTTGACAGTCAAAAAAATTTTACACTCACAAAAAAATTTTACTCAAAATAATATATTTCTAATAAATATTTACCCTCAAAAAAATTTTACACTCAAAATAAAAATGTTTTTTTTTTTTTATTTTTAATTTAATTATTTTTTTTTTTAATGAAATTCACACTCAAAAAAATGTTAATAGTCAAAAAAAATTTACACTCACAAAAAAATTTTACTCAAAATAATATATTTCTAATAAAAATTTGTAATGCAATTTTTTTAGAAAATTACTATCAGATAACATTGTGGAGGGTATTCACAGATTCGACCAAGTCGAATTTAATTTTTCTACTTGTTTTTTTTTTTTTTAATTTTTTAAAAATCAAAAATTTTATTGAAAATTTTCCAAAAAACCAAAAATTTGATCGATAAGGGCCACAGGTTAAATTTTTTTGAGATTATTTAAAAAAAAAAAAAATTGAACGTAGGAATAAGCCGTCAATTTTGCCAAAAATATTAAGAATTTAAAAACAAAAGTATGGGGCATTCCATGTCAAATCGGACACTTTGAAATTTTTTTTTTAGATTTTCCCAAATTGTACCTTTCGAAAACTCTTTCGTGGTAAATTTTCAGATTTTTTTTTAATGCCCCGTTTAAAAGATATCGAATTTTTAAAAATTTAATGGGTTGTTCCTTTACTTAAACTTCTTTTACTCATAACTTCTTTAATAATGGTCCAAATTTATTTTTTTTTTTTGTTCAAAATTTTTGTTTTTTTACCTACTTTAAAAAAAACAAGTAAGAAAATTATAGTCGGTCAAGACCGACCATATAATACCCTACACCAGAGTTTCCCTGAAAATGGATCCCAAGTTCAAACATGGACTGATTAGATCTATATTTTGTCAAATCTTTAATAAGTGTAAAAAGCACTCACAAATCAAATTTGAGTGGAATAGGCTTCTTTTTGTTGACAATAAACCGCTTCAACTGAATATCGGGCGAAATTTTCACATGGGACCTAAGTCCAAAAATGGTCCGATGATAATCAGATTTGATAAGGTTATTAAAGTAAGCGTTTAACATACACAAACAGAATTTTAATTAAATATTTTTTATTTGCATGATATTTGAGAGATTTATGTGAAAATCGGGAAGGTGGTTTGTATGGGGGCAACAAGAAGACCTGTTGTCCGATTTCTTTAAAATTCGGAATGGTGATTTGTGTGGATGAAACATGATTACCTGCCAAATTTCGAAAAGATACCTATTAAAATGCGGCTATTAAAGTCATTTGAGCCATAACTAAAGAGGACCTTTGTATGGGGGCTAGGTCTAAATATGGACCGATTTTTTCCAATTTCAATAGGCTTCGTCCTTGGGCCAACAGAGGCTTAATTATTAAAACTTCAAGTCAATTGATTAAAAATTGCGACTTGTATCTTGTTTATACCGTTTACATGGACAGACAGACGGACGGACGGACATCGCTAAATCGACTAAAAAACTGATTCTAAGTCGATCGGTATACTTATACTTGGTCTAGGACCAATATTTCGGGTAGTTACAAACATCAGCACAAACTCATTATACCCTGTACCACAGTGTTGTGTAGGGTAAAAAAATCCCAAAAAATTCTTAAAAGCGCTCTTAGTATGAGATTTTTAAGTTTTAAAATTTAAATCTAATTTTTGAAAATGTTTGTACTCTTCGATTTTTTTGAAATTTTTTGTGTAAAACTTCTATTGTAAAACTTTTGTGTAAAAAGACTATCGATTCTACAAATTTTTTTCCCAGGAGGATTGTGGGATAACGATTATTACTATTTTTAAAAATTTTTGGAAAACAAATTATTGTTGTTTTCCAATCTTAAAATCATTTCTACTGCTTCAATGGTGCGCCATAGAGGAGTCATTTATAAGACCGATCCCCATTAATTTTTACGTCTTAACGGCGCCATGAAATAGCTCCCAATGAAATAAGTCCCAATGAAATAACTCCCAATGAAATAAATCCCAAATTAAATGAATTATCTCCCAAACCAAAAAAATGAAATAAGTCCCAAGAAAAATGAAATAAGTCCCCAACAAAAAATGAAAGAAGTCCCAACGAAATAACTCCCAATAGAAATGAAATAAATCCCAATTTTTTTTTTTTAATATTAAATTTTTCTGTTTAAATCCCAAAAACACTTTAATTGTGTCTCTTTAAAAAACAAATCTCTGAAGTGCCAACAATCCCTTCTCAACTTTTTGGAATGCAGCTTACTGACACATTGATTAAATTTCTTTTAATGTTTGAATCATATCAGTATAATATTTCATGCAATAGCTAACTTATCGCAGGTCCCTCTGGCGGCTGCGAGAAGAGCAGAAAATAAACTCCATAAAAATATGAACTTAAATTAAAAAATATATAAATCATCTTGGTTAAAACAGTTAACAAGCCACGCATAAAATTTGAAAGCAGATTCCTGGAAGCCTTTTAGAGCTTCCAGGATTCTGTATAATAAATGTGGTAAGAAAACGATTATTTGTTTGAAAAGATCGCGCGATTTTTTTTTTAATTTTTTGTTAAAATCTCTTGTAAAAATTTTTCGCCTGCGGCGCTTTCTTAACATCCATACGCATTCAAATCTTTTCAAACATATAATCGTATTCCAACAACATATATTTCAAAATAAAGAAAAGCGTGAGTGGGTTGTAAAAGACCGAAAGTCCATTTCGCCTACACTTTAAATAATCTAATGTGCCCGCCAAACTAACAGGATCCTAAAACTTCATATTACACCGGTTGCGGATCTTCAGTTTGTCATACAATACCTCTTAATTTTCATATATTAAAACCATTCTTAGAAGAACTCGAAATTTTTCACAATTACTCGCAGCATGCATTTCGCCTTAAAGCAAACGTTTTATTATTATTTTTTTTTTATTTTGATTGACATTGATGTACTTCTGAGTGAATGGTTTTCTGAATTTATTTACAAGATAAATCAAAAAGCATTGAAAAAGAGTTTATTATAGTTCGAGGTTATTTACTTTCCCCGTAACAAATTAACTTTTCCTGAAAATAACTAAAGAAAATATCTAATTTTTATTATTTTTAATAAAAATTAAAGAAACTTGAAAATTCAATAAGTTAAATTTTTATTTTCATAATTTACTCTCAAACTGTTGGGAGTTATTTCATTAAAATAGTTTGGGAGTTATTGCATAATGAAATAACTCCCAAACTTAAAAATGAAATAACTTCCAAAAAAAGTGAAATAATCCCCGCAGATTTGGGAGTTATTTCATTATGAAATAACTCCCAAATCGTATGGAAATTTTTGGGACTTATTGCATTATTTTTCTTGGGACTTATTTCATTGGGAGTTATTTCATGGCGCCCGTCTTAACATTTTCTTGGAACAAACTAATACCCTATCTCCAATTTCTAAGGGGGCTCCCACACAAAACGAAATTTTTTAAAATTTGCTCCAACCGGTCTAACTGCCCTAATAGTGCCCTTAGAGCAACAAAATGTATGAGCGACCCACAATATTTTTTTAGTCCAAACATTTTTTCTGAACACACCTACCCTCTATCTTTAACTGTTAAGGCGGTACCCAAACAACTTTTTTTTTATTTTTTGTAAATTTGTTTTATTTAATCAGGTTCTACCGGCTCCTAAAATTTTTTTTATTTTTTTCAAAATTTGTTTTATTTAATCAGCTTCTACCGGTCCAATGGTGCTTCCAAAAGGGGTCATTAGTGAGACCGACCCCCATTTATTTTTACCCTACAACATTTTTATAAAACATACTTACGCCCTATCTCCACTCCCTAAGTAGGCTCCCATACAAATAGCAGTTGGAGCAAATTTTATAAAAATGTAATTTTGTATGGGAGCCGTATAGGAGAGGAGAGGAGATAGGGCGTAGGTATATTTTAAAAAAGTGTTGTAGGGTAAAAATAAATGGGGGTCGGTCTCACTAATGACCCCTCTCGGATGCACCATTGGACCGGTAGAAGCTGATTAAATAATACAAATTTACAAAAAATAAAAAAAAATTGTATGGGGACCGCCTTAACAGTTAAAGATAGAGGGTAGGTGTGTTTAGAGAAAATGTTTGGACTAAAAAAATATTTTGGGTCGGTCATACATTTTGTTGCTCTAAGGGCACTATTTTAAAAAAATTCGTTTTGTGTGGGATCCCCCTTGGAAATTGGAGATAGGGTATTAGTTTGTTCCAAAGAAACGTTAACCCGTAAAAATTAATAGACGTCGGTCTTATTTATAAATGACATGATAGTTATGATTTTAAGATTGGAAAATTACAATAAAATTTTTTCAAACTATTTTAAAAAATAGTAATATTCGTTATCCCACGATCCTCCTGGGCAAAAAATTTGTAGAATCAATAGAAGTTTTACACCAAAAAATTTCAAAAAAATCGAAGAGTACAAACAATTTCAAAGATGAGATTTAAATTTTAAAACTTAAAAATCCCATACATGTGCGCTTTTAAGAATTTTTTGGGATTTTTTTTTTTAAATACGTAAAAAAACAAAAATTTTGAAAA
This sequence comes from Pegoplata infirma, assembly GCA_963921195.1. NCBI lineage: Eukaryota > Metazoa > Arthropoda > Insecta > Diptera > Anthomyiidae > Pegoplata > Pegoplata infirma. Next base: position 227,322,611 of record OY992536.1, on the reverse strand, counting down.
AAAAAATTTGAAATTTGGACCATTATTGAAAAAGTTATGAGTAAAAGAAGTTTGAGTAAAGAAAAAAACTAACAATTTTTAAAAATTCGATATCTTTTGAACGGGTCATCAAAAAAATCTGAAAATTTACCACGAAGGAGTTTTCGAAGGGTGCTAAAAACTGTAAACAAATTGGGAAAATCTAAAAAAAAGATTTTCAAAGTATCCGATTTGACATGGAATGCCCCATATATACAATTTGTAATTTAATCTCAAGACACCATTTCCAAAAATTACTAAATTTTGAGCTAAAGTTTTTGAAATGGCCCCAATATCAAATAGCGGTATCTTGAAAAACTTTCAACCCATTTTATTTTTTCAGATTTAGACTGAAAATTATTGTTAACCTGAGATCAATTGATTCTTACGGGGAAATCTACAGATTTTTCTGCTAAAATAAGCAAATTTTTTCTCTCTCTAGACAGATTTTTCTGCTGATTCGATCCAGGTTATCAAGACAGAAATAAAACAAACCGCGTTAGCAGATTTCTGCTTAAACAATTCTGGGTGTATTTTTATAAGTTTTTTTCAGCTAACAAGGGAAGTATCTCAACCCTTATGGACCGATTTGCCTGAAACTTAAAATATATATATAAAAGAGACGATTTTAAGGTTGGGGTGTCTCGGCTTATCGGCTATATCAGTGTTTTAAAATTTCGTTGTCCCCTTATGAAAAAATGTGGACCTCCGGGAAAATTTCGATAACTCCCGAACTAAGAGGAATATCGTCTAGAGCAAAAATACGTGTCGACTTAAATTTAATAAAGATTATTTCGTATTCATATGGACATCGTAGGTCTATATCTTCATACCCACCAAAATTTACTCATTTTCATGAAAAATGTATTTAACAACGCCAAATTTTTACAAGGTTATACCACCGTTGGATAGTCATTAAAAAAAACTTTCTTCTCATATGTAAACATCATATAGTTTCTTAGAAAGAAATGGCTGAAAAATAAAAAAAAAAACATTTTTTCGCCATTTTTTGACCCATGTTTTGAACCCCTAAATCCCCGATATGGCCAATAAGCCGAGACACCCCAACCTTAGGATTGTCTCTTTTATACATATTTGACGTTTAATGCAAATCGGTTCATAAGGGTTGAGATACTTCCCTTGTAAGTGGATAAAGGTAGTTTTCTTAGGTAGAATTTTTCCTCGTAACATATTTTTACGATGTCTTTTTTCTGGTCACTAAGTGTTTAAACATATTTTTGTTATTTTGAGTGTATATGTGTGTGATAAATAATTTTAAAAAAATAACATCCAAACTGCAAACGTCAACAAAAAAAAAAAGAAAAAATTGTTATTATGTTTTTTTTTTTTGGACACATTTCGAATTGAAAAACGTCACGTAAAAATATAAACAAACATGTGAAAATAACTTTGAATTTTTTTCCACCGTTTTGTTTTCTGCACACATGCTATATTGCTAAAAATGGTTGATGTTTATACACATGACAAAATATTGTGTAAAAAAAAAAAAATTAAATAATAATTTTACGAACATGTATACATAGGTACACAAAGATGACACAACTTGGCAGAATACATACAAACATTTAAATAGACTGTCCCTTATGGTGCATAGTTCAACACTCAAAAAAAACCTTGCAAAATTACAAGAAAAACTTGTAACTTTTTTTTGTTTGCTACAAGCTTTTTACTAATAATTTTGTAATTTTACAAGGTTTTTACCAATAAAATTGTAAATTTCCAAATTTTTTTATACGATAAAATTTTGCTACCTCCTATTTTACGAGAATTCCTAGTAATTTTACAAGCTTTTTACCAATAATTTTGTAATTTTACAAGCTTTTTACAAATAAAATTTTAAATTTACAGATTTTTTGGTACAATAAAAATTACAAAGAATTCTCGTGAATTTACAAGATTTTTTGTTACCTCCTATTTTTACGAGAATTCCTAGTAATTTTACAAGCTTTCTACCAATACTTTTGTAATTTTACAAGCTTTTTACCAATAATATTGTTAATTTATAGTCAAGGAATTCTCGTGAATTTACTAGATTTTTTTTTTTTGTAAAAGTATCTTGGAAATTTGTAAAATTACAAAAATAATGTAAATTTCGATCCAAATTTTTTTGTTTATTTTTTAAGTCTGTTTTTTCCATTAAATCCCCCTTAAACATTTCAAAGGGACACTCTTAATGACAATGATCATGACAATGATGACTATGGCTATGGTAATAATCATCATGATGTTGATGAATATTCCCTTTTTTTTTTTATTTATCAAAAAAAAAAATATGTATAAAAGAATTTCAAATGGCAATCAACCAAATATGTATAAAAATACATGGCTTTACCTTTTGTGTGGGTTTTTGTCATTTGTTTTTTATTGTTGTTCTGTTGTGTCATATCACCATCATCATCATCATATCAAATCCTTGATGCTGCTTTGGAGCACATATGGCTATAACATCTAAACCATGTGCAATTGTGGCCTCAATTGTCTATTGTATTTATTCTATTTATTTGCGTTTCAATTTTATTTTGACGTTTTTTTTATTCACTTTATGTTGTTGTTGTTGTTTGTAAATCTGTTTGTCACAATTTGTTTTGTTTATCTAACTTATTTTTCTTTCGGTTAAATTGTGTACACCTGCTGTTGTTGTTTTTTGTTAATCCTGAAATGTGCCATATTAGAGAAATTTTGTTGTATTTTTTTTTTTTTTTGAGGGAGAAATCAAAACTGTAACTTTTTTTTATACTTTTTCCAGCCTTTTTAGAAATATTATTTGTTTAAACATATTCATTCATGCATATAAGGCATTCCACACAAAATGTCCTGCCAAAGAAAAACGTATGTCCCATAAATTTCTGAATGAGTTGTTTTGATAGTCCTATATGTAACTAAGAAAACTGCGTTTTTAGCTTTTCAATTGTTTAAAACCTGAGCATTTAAAAATTCTCAAATTTCGAGATGCCATAATTAAATATTTATTAAATTAAAACGGAATGCATCAAAATCTTATACATTAGCATTCTTGTGTATTTTTATCTGGGCTATCTATTAATTTTTTGAAAACTTTTAAGAACCCATTCTGAAATTTCTGCTTTTTTAAAAAACTCAATTTATAAAAAAGCTGGCCATTTTATAACTTTTTTATATATTTTTGTTTAAGTTGATGTTTTTTCGCTTTCCGATTTTTTTTTAGAAAAACTTATTTGAATGTTGAATTTCATAACAATATTGTAATTTGCTTGTATTTTCTAGTTTCAACATAGCGCATGTTTGCATAAATGTTACTCATACGCTATGTTGAAACAAGAATATACAAACAAATAACTTAATTGCTATGAAATTTAATATTCAAATGCGATTTTCTCGAAAAAAAAAAAACGAAAAACGCGCGTCTGAATTTGTTTGAGTGTAATATCCAAACTTAGGAAAAAAATAAAACGAGGTGGCTGGATTTTTAATAAATTGACTTTTTCACAAAATAAAAAATTTCAGAACGGGTTTTTAAAATTTTCCAAAAAAAAGTAGCCCAAAAAAAGTATATAAAATTTGTAAGATTGTGAAGCATTCCGTTTTAGTTTTATAAATATTTATATCAAGGCAACTCGACATAAATTTGAACAATTTTTCAATATACAACCAGAGAATTTATATACAACCAGAGAATTTATGGGACACATGTTTTTTTCGCTGGACATTTGGTGGAGAATGTCTCATATATGTTAGTAGCTTATAACATGAAAAGCTAATAATCCTCGCCGTTGATATAGGCGTGGCTGCAAAAGTTGCAAAAAATTATGGTTTCTTTAAATTGTTAACGAAAAAATTTGGAATTGGGGGATTTTTTTTTTTCTTTTCATGTTCCCCATTATGAATTAACATAACAAGTACTTATGATAACTCTACTTTCTTTATTAGGATATTCTCCCATTAAATACTCATAGAGTTTCTTGCTTTCAAAAATTTTGGAGCAAGAAACTCTATGAAAGAAACTCTATGAGTATTTAATGGGAGAATATCCTAATAAAGAAAGTAGAGTTATCATAAGTACTTGTTATGTTAATTCATAATGGGGAACATGAAAAGGCCTCGAATCAGAATAAACTCTTTTTCATTGCACAATTAAAAGGTCGAATAAATAACTAATTTTTATCTATCTATCTATATATCAAGAAATCTTTTTTAAATTTCAACTCAGTGAAACTGAAATAAATGTTATAAAAAACCGGCAGTTTTTGGAATTAAGAAAAACTGTGAATGCAGTTGTGTAAACAAGACCTTGAACCATCACTGAGCAATGTTTAAGGATTACCCCACTTTATCCGTAAAAGTTACAGAGGGTTAAAGTTGAAAAATCGATAAAAATGGCTTGAAATAATCCATAGATTTTACATTATTTCGCTTTTTTTTTTAAGTTCTCCTTATATTTCAATCTTTTCCGGCATAACACAAAGTCAGTACATATAAGAGATTATTTTAATGTTGGTTTGATAGATGCTTCATCGCTTGGTAAGAAGTTATAAGACGGTTAAATTTTGAAACCAAAAATTAAGAGTTTTTGAATTTTCGAGGTTTTTTGATCAGGGATTTCGGCCCCCTCTATAAAATGAAAAAAGTTGAACTAGAGTTGGTAGCTGTTGTAATTCTTAACATTTTGGAAATAATCCCGTTAATGTGCCACGAATAGTTAAGGAGTTTCAGCAGATCAAAGTTCGCAAGAAAAAACGTAATTTTTTTAAAATACCAGTTTTTCGCGAGGCACATTCGCGGTTTCATTCGAAATTTGGTGGACTCTTGCGTAAACCGAGTTTTTTGTGAGTTTACATAAAAAAATCACTGGCGGGTTTATAAAAAATAAATTGCAAAAATTTTATGGCATTTTTGAAAATTGTGCGAAATTTGCAAATCTGTTTCCTATTTTTTTTAGTAGCAATTAATGCATCATGTTCATTTTAATACACCAAAAGACGTGCCTTAACGAGTAGAACTGATTTGCTTTTTGACTTTTTACTTTAAGCCATTCTGAGCGGAAAGCGCGATGATTTTATCTAAACCTGTTTTGATCTGGCACATCCAAGGCTTTACACGAAATCGGATGAAATTTTTTTTAAATGAAAGCCCACTTGATGTGTCATCATAAAATCACAGGCGGGTTAAAAAATTTTGATGATTATAGATTTTTTGGACCATATTAAATTTTCTTGTTATAAAAAAGCATCACCGATTTTTTTTTAACTACTGGTACAATGATACGATTTTCCGTGATTTTCTTCAGTAATACCAACGCGTATTGCCTAAATAAGTTATAAAAAATTGTGAAACTTTTCTTTTACCGCGAATTAATCGCGATTTTAGCTACTTAGATATTTTTTTTTAAATCGTTTGGTCATTAAAGGGTTAAATTTATATCATATATTTTAGAAGAAATGATATATCCTGGCATGTTTTAATAACGCATGCAACAAATGTGTAGAAAATAAAATCTTTAAAATATTTTTAAGATTTTTAAAACCGCTAAATCTTAAAACCGCAATAACTTTTGACCCCCTTGCGCGATTTAATTGACGCGAACGAATTTCTTATTCTTAAATAGCATCTAATATTTATGCCAACTTTCATCGATGTGCCATCAAAACAAAAATCACATCTTTTTTAACTCAAAATTTAAGTCTAAAACGGAACTCCTCATATATAAAAATGGATGTGTGTATGTATGTATGTGGGTATGTATGTATGTTCCGTATGGACTCGAAAACGGCTGGGCCGATATTGATGAAATTTTCAGGGAATATTCAGAATAGCCTGGTAAGTAACACTGTCAGGTCGGATTTTTGATTTTCTGTCTGTGGGCGGAGGGGCGTGGCAAAATCAAATTTTTATATTCTACCATTAATGACATATATACATATATAAAAAACGGATGGACCGATTTTGATAAAATTTAAACCAAAGATAGAACTAACCGAGAACTAACTATATGCCAAATAAGAGCGTGATCGGTCAAATGGGCGTAAAATGTCATGCTTTTTGCCTGTGGCCAGAGGGGTGGGCAAAATCGAATTTTTACATTGCACCACTAATGACATCTATAAATAAATAACGGATGGACCGATTTTGATGAAATTTAAACCAACGATAGTACTGACCAAGTACTAACTATGTGCCAAGTTAGAGCGTGATCGGACAAATTGGCGCAAAATGCCATGCCCCTTTGTATTGAATTGAATGTTATTTCTGCATTCTCCGCTATAACGCAAAAACTGTTGATTCGATAGTGTTAACCGAGTGCGGAACTATAAGTCATGTTATACTTCGGTTGGAAAAAGGGGCGTTAAATGCCACGCCCCTTTGTACTATAATGGACGTTGTCTGCCTTTTTCGAAATCACGCAAAAACAGGTGAACCGATTCACTTGACATTTTCACTACATACAGTGCTAAACAAGTGCATATGTAGGCCATATAAGATCGTTTTTGGAAAAAAGGATCAAAATTGCAACGCAGTTTGTACTATACTGACCACGATTGAACAAAGAGGCGTAAATTGCCACGCCCCTTTGTTTTATACTGAACGTAATATCTGCCTGTTTTGAAATCACGCAAAAATGGATAAGCCGAATCTGTCACTACTGATAGAACTAACCGAGCGGGAACTGTAGGTCATATGTAGAGCGTGATTCGGCAAAAGGGTATAAAATGTCACTCCCGTTTTTCATAAATAAAAAGTTATTTCCTCCTCTTTTGCAATCACACAAAAACGGCAAAACTGATGTCAATGATATTTGCAGCACAAATAGTACTAATCGAGGATGCAGCATGGAACTTTAGACTATCACGATTCGATAAAAATGCGTTAAATGACACGCCCCTTTGTACTATACTTAATGTTATGTCTGTCTGTTTTGAAATCACGCAAAAACGGCTGAACCGATTTTGTTGAGATTTCTCTATAGATAGTGCTTACCGAGGGTGGAACCAAAGGTTAGTAGCTAAACCCGGACCCGTGCTTTAATTTTGTCTGACACTATATTTAAATTAAGATGCAATATAAAACAGTTTCTTTCTTAGGGCCAGCAACGCGGACCGGGTATAGCTAGTTATTTAATAAAAATTAAAACACACTTGGTAATGCTCTTGATACGAGATAATTTGTTTTCTATAACAGAAGGCAAAAACAAAAACTGTATTTAACAACTACCGACGCACTGTGGTCAATATTTTCAGATAGCGGCCAAAACTCCTTTTGGTTTTTGTTCTCCGATTTTAAAGTTATTAGACTCATATCAAAGTAGACAGTAGTAAACCTCGGGAGCCAAAAAATTAGAAATCTATTTCAACTATTTCACTGAGAACAGGGTGGTCCAAAATGGGCTTTTTCAGAATTTAGTAAATTTATGATATTTTTATTTAATTTTTAAAGTTTAAATGATCATAACTTTTTTGTTTTTCAAGATTTTTGGACGAAATAAATTTTGTGTTGTAACTTAACTTATTTCCTATTATTGGTAAAAAAAGCTTGAAGCTCTACTGTTTTCAGAACAATTTAAATATTTTTTTTAAAAAAGGTCAAATTTCTCGGAAATTTCCTACTTCATAGAGCACAACTCCTGTGAGTCAAGCTGAGTCAAAACACAAATTTACTATTTTGTAGTCCTAACTCTCCCTTACATTCCTATATATACATGTCCATGCATCGGGACTGCACTTTTTGAGCTACAGCAATTTTTCTGACCCAAGGTAAGATATTCGGTACAAATGCACGTCATATTTTTTGAGAAGTTATTTGTATGTCAAAGTGGCTATTATGCATATATTTTGATGAAATTTTGTACAAGAGTTCTTATTGACCCAAAAAATAATTCTGTTGAAATTAGGAGAAGTTGGCCCATATTTGGACCTAGTCCACATAGAAGGGTGTATCAAACTTTTGACAAAAATGACAATAGAACTCTCAAATTATGTGGTATCTGGCAATTCATTTGGAAAAGGTAAAAAATGATTTTATTGCCATCTAATATTACATAACTTAAATACCTGAAAATTGCAAATAAATTTAAAACCAATGGAAATAACCTGTGGATCCTTGGACCTATCAAAAAGACCTATCCTTGGACCTATCAAAAGGACCTATCCTTTTACATATCAAAAGGACCTATCCTTAAACCCATCAAAAGGATCTATCCTTGGTCCTATCAAAAGGACCTATCAGAAGGACCTATCAAATGGACCTATCCTTGGACTTATGAAAAGGACCTATCCTTGGACCAATCAAAAGGACCTATCCTTGGGCCTATCAAAAGGACCTATCCTTTGATCTATCAAAAGGACCTATCCTTGGACCTATCAAAAGGACCTATTCTAGGACCATGATCTATTAAAAGGACCTATCCTTTTACATATCAAATGGACCTATTCTTTCACCTATCAAAAGGACCTATCGTAGGACCTATCAAAAGGACATATCCTTGGACCTACCAAAAGGACCTATCCTTTTACATATCAAAAGGACCTATCCTTGGACCTATAAAAAGGACCTATCCTTGGACCTATCAAAAGGACCTATCCTTTGATCTATCAAAAGGACCTATCCTTTTGCATATCAAAAGGACCTATCAAAAAGGACCTATCCTTGGACCAATAAAGAGGACCTATCCTTGAACCTATCAAAATGACCTATCCTAGGACCAGTCAAAAGGACCTATCCTTAAACCTATCAAAAGGACCTATCCTTGGACCTATCAAAAAGACTTATCCTTGGACCTATTAAAAGGACCTATCCTTTTACATATTAAAAGGACCTATCCTAGGACCTATCAAAAGGACCTATCCTTTTACATATCAAAAGGACCTATCCTTGAACCTATCAAATGGACCTATCCTTGGTCCTATCAAAAGAACCTATCAGAAGGACTTATCAAAAGGACCTATCCTAGGACCTATCAAAAGGACCCATCCTTGGACTTATGAAAGGGACCTATCCTTGGACCAATCAAAAGGACCTATCCTAGGACCTATCAAAATTACCTATCCTTGGACCTATCAAAAGGACCTATCCTAGGACCTATCAAAAGGACCTATCCTTGGACCTATCAAAAGGACCTATCCTAGGACCTATCAAAAGGACATATCCCTGGACCTATCAAAAGCACCTATCCTAGGACCTATCAAAAGGACAAAGGACCTGTGAATATTGAGACTAAATAAATGTCAGGGGCCAAATGTTGGCATTTTCTGACCAAAATTAAGTTTAGGAATAATAAATAAGTATTGGTTGTAAAATACGATTGAAGAAAATAAGAAATTTTAAAAAAATACCTATTTAAAATGTCAAAATATTCAACTTTTACATGGAAACTCAACAAAAAATTAAAGTGCAATTTTAACTCCACATTACTTACGTTCCTATCAGTCGATTTTTACGTTTGAACTTGCAAATTGAAGCTTAAAGTCCCTCCTATTGAACAAAACAAATTGCGTAAAAAAATACCAATCCGGTCAAAAGTTATAGAGTTTTGACCGCTATCTCGCGAAATTGACCACTGTGCGACGGTAGTATATGCAGTAACCAAAAAAACTTGCTTTCAAATTAAATATATTTGGTGTAATGCTGGTGGAACTTCGAAAATCATATTTGCTTTCTCACTAAGTTGAGATTATTAAGAGTATGAATATTTGATGTTTGCATGCTAACAGTATTATCTAATTTTCTAAAGAATTCTGATGATGGGGGAATTGGAACACCCCCGAAACGATCGTCAATTCATTCCTGAAAATTGCCAAAATTTTTGAAAGCAAGAAACTCTATGAGTATTTAATGGGAGAATATCCTAATAAAGAAAGTAGAGTTATCATAAGTACTTGTTATGTTAATTCATAATGGGGAACATGAAAAGGCCTCGAATCAGAATAAACTCTTTTTCATTTTGGAAAAAAAAAAATAATTTTGTATGGGACCAACCTTAGTGAATGGAGAAAGGGAGTAGGTATGTTCTGAAAAAATTTTGGGGGGCAGTAATGGTGGTCGTTCATAAATTTTACACCTCTGGGGCGATTTTAAGGGTTTAAGATAAGGGTTGAAGATTGAAGAAAATTTTCAAAATTTAAAGAAAATGATGAAGCTGAAAAAATATTGCATGGTCGGTCATACATTTGACTCCTCTAGAAGCATCTTTGGGTCAGTTAGAGCGGTGGTAATAAATTTTATAAAAATTTCATTTTGTATCGGAACACCTTTAGGGAGTGGTGATAAGGAGTAGGTTTATTTAGAAGAAATGTTGGGGTGTAAAAATTAACTGGTCTAACAAAGCAACATCTCTAGGAGCGACTCCGACGCAATTGTGGATATTTTTGTGTTTTTTTACCCTTTACCGTCACATTTTCTCCAATGAGAAGCCATACCCCCAAAATTGAGTCGTAGTTTCTCCTTGAGGGGTTGTAATATAAGGTTGCAATGTAGTTTTTATAACCCAACATTTCTTCTGAATAGATGTACTAAAAATATTTTTGAAATAAAATTAAAATCAGAAAAAATCTAGAAATTCCAAAAAATAAAGTAATCAGAAAAATTTTATATAATACACCGTCCGACAAAAATAAAAAGAAATCGTTAAACACTAACTGGATAATATACGTTTGAAACTAGAGACTAAATCTAGTAATAGCTAGAAATATATAGTAGTGTTGGAAACTATTAAAATTTATTCTGTAGAAACTATAAATATTAATATGTATACAAACAATTTCCATTAACAAGACAAACCGACATTTAAAATCCTACTGATGATAACACAAACTGGGGTGTTTGAAACCGGTATGGGAATACCAGAAATGTCTATAACTTTTAGAAATTCATATTTTCTTCTGCATTTTTTCAACTTGAACCCTTGTAGTAAAACTGCATTAAGAGTTTTTCATTTCGTGATCCTGTTTCCTTTTAAATGGACTTCAAAGTTTTAGAGAACTAAATTTTATAAAATATTTTTTTTTAAATATTTGTACTAGGATGCAACTAGGGAGAGTAAATGAAAGAGGAGGACCTCCCTAATTTTTTTATTTTATTTTTTTTACATATCTGGAAAAACGATGTATCATTCAAAATTTCTAACAAAATATTTTGATAAAGTTTTCAAAGAACTCTATTCACATACTTTTATACTGATATGACAAAATAACAAATGAAAACATTAGGGGAGATCCCCCTCTTTCATTTTGGCATCACTAGCATCCTGGGACAAGTACAAATATTTAAGAAATATTTTACAAAATGTATCCTTTAAAACTTTTAAGTCCTTTTAAAAGGAAACAGGATCACAAAATGAAAAACTGTAAATGCAGTTTTACCTCATTTGATCTCTACTTTCAGACGTATATCATCCGTTTCATGCTTAATGTTGGCTGTCGGACGGTGATATGAGTACAATGCAAGCAGTTAAGAAATCCCTCAAGAAAATTTAGAAAAAAATCAAACAAAAATATTTGATGTGTGATAGCTAAAGGCATTTTCACTTGTTTGATTTTAATGAAATTCGCCAAAGGTATTGTAAATAGGTAGTGCTCAGAAAATGATTACCTTTCCGGATCCAAACATTTTTAGTTTATGAAATATGGCGTCTTGAAAATTGGCAACGTCAAAATTTAAATGAAGTGCACATACAAAGTTGCCCATAAATAGGTGTCATTTGAAAGGTGAGAACATTAGCTTTAAAATCCTGGGGGTCTACTGCGTAACACAAATCGAAACGAAAATCGATTCGAAAAGAAGTTTTATTTCTAAAATAATGTTATAAAAAATATCTTTATTCAAGAAAAATTACTTGGAACTTGTAAGCGCTTCTCCACGCAATGTAAAAAGAGAAAAATATAAAAATTTACATACACGGTTGTGTTGTTTTTAAAGGGTTAAAAATTTCCGAATTCGAACGCTTTCTTTCGATTCGAATTACGCAGTAGACCCCCTGTATATAATTTTTTATAATGACAGGTCAAATGTCATTTCTTAAGATCTAATGTTCATATTTAAAAATTTATTTTTTAAATTCTGAAAAAAATATAAATATAAAATATATAGAATTAAATTTTAACCGTGAAATCGAATTCAGAATGTGAAAATAATTAAAGAGTAATAGGTCTCTATTCTAAAGTCGGACATTTGTTTGTTTACTACTATATTGTTTTGTGTGTGTAAGCTTTGCATATGAATTCGTAGAAAAAACCTTGCCCTCGAGCACGTTTTCCTCCACAACTTCAGAACTAAATAAATGTCAACCTTCGAATTTTAATATGAATGTAGAGATTTAGTTAAATGTGAAAAGCTTTATTGTAAGTTAAACTGTTTTTAATGAAAGTCGACAAAAAATCTTCGAAACGTCGGGAAAAAATTGTAATAAAAATTGCTTTTCATTAACATTAAATCAACATTAGGCCCTATTAGCTTAAAAAATAATAAAATAAAAAAAAAAATTGGCCTAACATCACCAATAACTAAATTATTGTTATTTATCTTTTATAGAATTTTAAAAATAACCGATTTTGAGATATTGGCCATTAAACATTATTCCTTAAAAATTGCACTTTGACCTTTCATTACAAAAAAAATTATAAATGCCATTTTAAAGCTTCTTACCTTTTAAATGGCACCTATTTTAAAATTATTCGTTGTACAGTTTTAAAGTTATGGGCGACTTTGTATGTGCACTTTATTTAAATTATGACGTTTTTGCCAATTTTCAAGACTCCATGTATCGAAAACTAAAATTTTTTGGAGCTGGAAAGGTTATGGTTTTGTGAACACTACCCATCTTCAATGCTTTTGGCAAATTTTATTAAAATCGAAAGGCGTCTAATCCGAATGCTGTGCTGTTTGACCTGGAATTACCCAGGAGCCTCTCAACAATAATATATGTATGTATTAGAGTGACCGTAATTTTGGAAATGTTGAAAATGTTGAGATGGTACCAGCTATATTTTTTTTATTTTACTTGAATATAACTTATAAGTAATTTAACGCACCTACGATCACGCCATCCCAAAGCGACTAGGCCTTAAAGAGTGGGGCCTTAGAGAGAATTTTTTTCCGTACAAACCAAAAAAAAAATGTTTTTTTTTTTATTTTTTTTTATTATCTTTTTTACGACATATAACAAAAAATTTCATTTGGGTGCTGCAAAAAATGCGTTTCAAATTTAATGTATTAACACGAAAAAATACTTTTTGGATTTTCATTGGTTGCTAGACAAATTAAGGTTTCTTTTGGTCTAGGAACTCTATATTTAAATTTTAAGCCTAATCGGGTTTCTAAAAAAAATGTTCTTTACGGTTTCTAAAAAAAATGTTCTTTACGGCCCTGTCGCTTAGGCAAGGCGTGGTCGAAGGGGCGTAAAATGACTCATGAGTTATATTCATGTCAAATAGAAAAAAATATATGGTATTTACCAAATAAGGGACACTCTAGTATGTATGTATTTTTTCCTTAATTTTACCATAAATATTTCAGTTTATCTACAAAAACAAAATTTCATAAACTTTTATTTTATTTTTTCTTTAATCCAATTTAGGTTATTTGGTTTAAGGATACCATGCAATTGGATACCACCGAACGTCACATTATGGAAAATCGTGGCTCACGTCATACGTTGATTATACGTAAAGTGCATCCACAAGATTTTGGTAATTATTCGTGTGTGGCTGAAAATCAACTTGGCAAGTCACGTAAAACTTTACAGTTGAGCGGTAAACCGAATGTAGCTGTATTCAATTCACCACCAATCAGTCAGTATAAGGACAGGTAAGTAGGTCAAGTTGTTACATTGGCTTAACAAACCATGAGATTAACAACAACTTCATACATTCAAACAAACATACATCTATAGCATAAATGTGCACATCTATAGATGTATGGACTTAAGTTTTAATCAATATATGGATGGTTGTATGTGTGACTGTATGAGATTTTGAAAATTTTCTCATATGTCTGTATTTTTGTATGTATCTTTAATTAGTCTGGTATTTATTTGGATAATAGAGTGGGCTATAAATGGAAATGTTTGAAAGTCAATAACACTAGTTAACACACAATTTGTAACTCACAAAATCAAAAAGTTATTACAAAATATACTAAGGAAATATTTTTTCAGCAACCTAAAAAATACAAAAACATATCTGTCCGCTTTCACGTGTAAAGTAGGACAGTCAAACGTCACAGTATGAAAGATCATTGATAAATACAAATTTTACTCATTTGGCACAATTTGATACCTTTTTTAGTTTAAGAGAAAATTGGGGGTGGCGATTATACCCCACTGGCGAATGTGCTTCTCTCTACCATAAATGGCAGATTTCAAATCAGGAGACCAAACATACAACTTGCAATACAGTCGGTGGTTGCCCATTGAAAGACCTCTCTTGCCAGTCCACTCTAATGTTTTTAATCATTAAGAGAGTGTAGATTTCATGTTTGTGGGATTTATGTATAAACAACTTAATTAGCAAAAAGTTGTTAAATATATATATTTTTTTTTATTTATACTCGTATTTGATGTTTTTTTTTTTCGTATACAGTTTGTGTGTTTTTAATGAACTATTTACGCTTCACTTATTAGTTTGAAATTAATTAAAATAAATGTAGTATGGTGAAAAAGAGTAATTAAAATATGCATTAAAAAAATAACGGAAAACATTTTGCTACTAACAAAAAAAGAAAAAACTTTAAATTGAAAATTAAAATATGTATGTGCAAATAAAAATTGTCAGTGAGCCTTGAAAACAGAGAGCGCATTATAAAATTGATTTTCTTTGAAAAAATCCCTATATGGAAATTTTTTGTGCTTTATAAACAATATGCTACAAAAGTGGACAAAAAAAAAATTGCAGAGGCTCTGATATTAAAATTAGGGTTGGCTGGATCTCATGGAGTGCTGAAATCTTCATAGTTTTTCTCTACTAGTTCGTTAAGTACGTTTTTTATTGGCAAATGTTTTGAAAACCCGAAATTCTTAATTCAAAATTCCAAAAAACTATAACATTTTTGTTTTTTCGACAATGATTTTCTAGACAATGGATTTTCTCTTTTTAATTTTTTTTGAGGGATATTAGAATATGTTAAAAATTGTCTAAGCTACAGCTCTGCAAATAAAAAACACACTGTTTTCCAAAAATTCCATTTTCTTTACTTTAATCCTTTAAACGCACTCCTTAATAGTGTTTTATGAGCACTTTTGAAAAAATGTCTAAAATGACCCCTTAAAAATGAAGATAGAGGGTTAATATGTTCTAAGAAATGAACCGGCATCAAATTTCACTGCAGGTATCTATCAACGTTATTTAGCTCAGTAACAGATTTATAAAACTTTTTCGACTAATTTCACACGACTTTGATGAAATATAATTTGAAAGTATGCGATAACTAAAAATTTTACTTATTTTATTATTTTTCACTTTTCGCACGAACTTTTGATATTTGACAACCCCTAGTGAAATTTTATGCTAAAAATATTTGTTGAACATTTTTACCCTCTAAACGCACTTTTTATTTGTGTTCTAGGAAGATATTAAAAAAAGGACCAAAACGACCCTTAAAAATGGAAGATAGAGGCTTAATATGTTCTAAGAAAAGAATCACCATTAAATTTCACTGAAGACATCTTTGAACATTATTTGCTTCAGAATTAGATTTAATACTTTTAAAATACTCTAAAAATACTTCCGCAAAACAAAACGGAATTAAGTCCGAAATTACTTCGGTCATAATCCCCACAACGCGTTGCAACGGTTCTTTGACCGCAAAGAATTTGGACATTATCCCAATAAAAATGCCTGCGAATTTTGTACTCCTGCCCAAAACATTAAATTATGATAATGTTTTGCGGAAGTATTTTTAGCATTTTAATTAATTAAAATAACACTCGAGGACCCCATTAAGTTTATATATTAACATCTCATTTTGATGAAGTTGAGAAAAAAAAAAAAAAAAAAAAAATTGATAAAAAAAAGAATTGATAAAAAAAAAAAAATTATGAAAAAAAACAATTTGATGATAAAAAAAAAAATTATGGAAAAAAAAATTATGAAAAAAAAAATTATGAAAAAAAAAATTTTGAAAAAAAAATTTGATGAAAAAAAAATTGATGAAAAAAAAATTGATAAAAAAAATTTGATAAGAAAAAAATTTGATGAAAAAAAAAACTTGGATGAAAACAATTTTATTTTTTGTTGAAAAAAAAATTATGTTGCTTTTTATTCACCATCTGGTGAAAAACGGTTTTATTCACCACGAGGTGATTTATTATCCAAGTTACAAGCCCAAGTTACTAAAATTTTTGTTCTTAAGAAAATGAAAATAGTAATTCTTATTTTCTTTTTCGTTAAGTGTTAGCTTATATAGTCAAACTGAGGTGGCGTCCTGCAACTCTTTTAAAATTAGACACCAGCCTAAAAACATCATCATGTTAAAAATGGACATGGGATAATGACCAAGTAAAAAAAGGACATTATCCCCATTACGGGCACCTTTTTTTGGACTTATTCCAAACGAATTTGAAAAAAAAATTCGGTAGGACATTAAAAAAGAACTCCACCTAAGTTTTCAAAACCCTTTGGGGGTTTTGTTCTTCTATTGGTAGACTTTCTTTTTTTATTTTTTTGTTCCATTCAAGATACACCTGAAGACCCCAAATTTGTTGAACAGTGTTATAAGAGTTTAAGTTGAAAAATAAAGAAGAAAATTTAATTTCTTAAAATTATAGACATTTCTGATATTCCCATACCGTTTTCAAACACTCAAGTTAGTTAATAAAAATAATTGTTATCAAATTTATAATCAACTAGCTATACCCGGTCCGCGTTGCTGGCCCTAAGAAAAAAAGTGTTTTATATTGCATCTTAATTTAAATATAGTGTCGGACAATACTAAAGCACGTGTCCGGGTCCAGCAAGTAACCTTTGGTTCCACCCTCGGTTAGCACTATCTATAGATAAATCTCAACAAAATCGGTTCAGCCGTTTTTGCGTGATTTCGAAACATACAGACATAACGTTAAGTATAGTACAAAGGGGCGTGTCATTTAACACATTTTTATCGAATCGTGATAGTCTAAAGTTCCATGCTGCATCCTCGATTAGTACTATCTGTGCTGCAAATTTCATTGAAATAAGGAGGAAATAACTTTTTATTTATGAAAAACGGGAGTGACATTTTATACCTTTTTGCCTAATCGCGCTCTACATATGACCTACAGTTCCCGCTCGGTTAGTTCAATCAGTAGTGACAGATTCGGCTTATCCGTTTTTGCGTGATTTCAAAACAGTATAAAACAAAGGGGCGTGGAAATTTACGCCTCTTTGTTCAATCGTGGTCAGTATAGTATAAAGGGCGTTGCAATTTTGATCCCTTTTTTCAATAACGATCTTATATGGCCTACATATGCACTTGATTAGCACTGTATGTATTTAAAATGTCAAGAGAATCGGTTCAGCTGTTTTGCGAGATTGCGAAACAGGCAGACAACGTCGAGTATAGTACAAAGGGCGTGACATTTTACGCAACATGAAATATAGTTCCGCACTCGGTTAACACTATCAGTGCTGGAAATTTAATTAAAATTGAATCAACAGCTTTTGCGTTATTGCGGAGCATGCAGAAATAACATTCAATTCAATACATAGGGGCATGACATTTTACGTCCATTTGTCCGATCACGCTCTAGTTTGGCACATAGTTAGTACTTGGTTATTAATATCGTTGGTTTAAATTTCATCAAAATCGGCTCATCCGTTTTTTATATATAGATGTCATTAGTGGTGCAATGTAAAAATGCGATTTTGCACACCCCTCCGCCCACAGACAAAATAGCATGGCATTTTACGCCCATTTGCCCGATCACGCTTTAATTTGGCATATAGTTAGTACTCGGTTTAAATTTCATCAAAATCGGTCTATCGGTTTTTTATATATTGATGTCATAAGTGGTGCAATGTAAAAATTCAATTTTGCCACGCCCCTCCGCCAACATGCAAAAATCAAAAATCTGACCGCACAGTGTTACTCCCTAGGCTATTCTGAATATTCCCTGAAAATTTCATCAAGATCGGTCCAGCCGTTTTCGAGTCCATACGGAACATACATACCCACATACATACATCCATTTTTATATACATATATAGATATATATAGATAATAATATTTGCATGAAAACTGTATAAGGCAAGGCGCACAGTGGGAAAAGTTGCCAATCTAGCGGGAAATAATTCAAAAAATAACTAACAGATTTTAACAAAGTTATAAAGCGATTTTATAGTGGGATAGTGACTGCGTTTTAATCCGTTAAGAACTTAAAGTTTAGTTAACCCATTAGGGAACTACACACTATCAAATGTTGACAATTTATTGGGCTCTCACAGTTAGTTGTTTATAATAGTAAACTTGTCATCGCCGTGTATCGGAAGGGGTAAGCCGTTACCTACCAAGTGTTTGATTTCTGTTAAAGGGTGCTATTAGGTATATTATGCATAAATTTCCATACGTTATCTGTTTTGCGAAGGCTCCCCCGTAAGGAATCACATAAACAACGTTTTTTTTTAACTTGTTTAAATTCTTATGGAGCTACAAAAAAAACGCTGTCAGATGCTGCTTAATCTTTAGTTATAGATTAATCTACATATAATGAAGTATTACTATTCAAAAAATTAGCTGCGTAGGCCTGCGTAGCGATTTTTTAAAATTATTTTTGTAATTTTGGTCTTTCAATAATTATAATTCTAAACCTAGGCAGCGATGAACGCGAGTCACGTATACGTTGAGAATCGCGAAGGATTGTTAGTAATTTGTTTTTAACATAGTAGAGCATCGAAATCTTGAAAAAAGTTCGTGCTGAATTAAAATTATTTTTGATTTTATGATTTTTAAATAACCGATTTAAGTTGCATTCAGTTGGTGAAAAAATTCTTAATAAAAATATTGTTATAAATAATAATAAATTTAATACTATCATTTGAATTGGTTAATAAACTCTTTGGTTTTTTTAAATTTGTTTGACATGTCATTTCAACGGAGAGAGATATTTGAAGTTTGGCGTAAATGCGACAGTGCTTCTGATCGGAACTCAACAGTTATCAATTATATCTTGTCCAAACTTGGAAATAACATCTGCAACGAGAATGATAGCTATAAAAAACTAACTGTTAGTGTGCGAGATTTATGTAGTAAATTTAAATGTAGATGGGCCAGTGTTTCTCGCAATTTATATAGTTTTGAAAATCATTACAATATATGGTTGAATGAAAATATAGATTTTCTAGTAGAGGACGAAAAACCAGGACCGTCACAACCTCGAGGTCGTTCTTTGAAGACTTTTTTGGAAACAACAAAAAAATCCAAGAGGAGTCGTGTTTCGGATCTTGTACAAAACAACATCAAGGAATAATTATTGGTCGCTACGAAAGTAAGTCTGTACAAATCTGGAAAGAGAGATGCAGCCCAATTATTAGATGAAATTAAAAAAACACCCAAAAGGGCTACAAAGATGAAAAAAGCCGTATTTTACCCCTCTGAAGCACCGACATAATACACACCAGAAGAGGCAATGGCACTATACATTGACAAAAGGTTAACTAAAAATTCGTATATGCTTATGCAATCAGGTGCTAAGACTCCTATTTTAGTTGTATGCTGGATGTAGGGTATATGTCCAAATGTTATCAGATTTCACTTACAATATTTGATAACCCCATTTACTTTTCAAAAAGTATAAAATTCTTATTTTAAACATAATTTTCCACAGCTAACAGGTACAAAAAAAAATACTCCTGAGGTAGTCGTATATAACACCTTTTGGGGCACCCTGTATTGAAAAACAGTTTCTTATTATTCATTATACAAAAAGCTCATATCCTTAGCTATAAAATCTCCAAGTATTGTTATCTGATCAGACCAATAGTTTAGAAGATATGATTTTTTTCCTGCCAGATTGGTGTTTTTTCCCACTGTGAGGCGTATGATTAATTTTGTAATTGCCTTTAAATAATAATCATACGCAAATTTCAGTAAGTAGGTACTGCAATGGCGTTTTTTTACCCACTGCACTATGGTTCCAAATCAATTTTCTTTTGCAGAAATTAAAAAAAAATATATAAATAAATTTTAGAAAGCTTATACATTTTCTCAATTGCAACACTTCAAGCCATCAAAAAAGTATAATTAAAAAAAAAATTATTAAATAACGGATCAGTGAAATGATATCGATGATATTTTTGAGTTTAGCGGTCCTTATTACATACAAAACAAGTAAAAAAGTTAAATTCGGCCTTGCCGAATGTAGTGATACCCTCCACAATTTCAAAAAGATTATTGCAAACAACTTTATTTAAAAGGAAATTACTTTTGAAAAAAAAAAAAAATTTGAAAAAAAATTTCCGCGAAAAAAAATTTTGGTAAAAAAAAAATCCGCGATTTTTTCTTTTTTTGTCAAAAAATATGTTCGTACTTGTTTAAATACCATTTGGTGTTCAATTATGTTCACATATGTCAAGCAGAAGCCAAATTAAAGCATTTTGTATTTTTAGGTTATGTTGAATGTACTGAAATTTTTGAGGTGTGCTTACATTTTCGTTCATAACTTTTGAACCGCTCAACCGATATCGCTCAAATGCAATACCAAACTTCTCGGGAGAACTTCCAATATATATGTTAAGTTTCAGTCATCTCTGTGCAATATTTTGTCCGCGAGAGCATTTTCCACAGACAGACGGACAGACGGACAGACGGACAGAAGGACAGACGGACAGACGGACAGACGGACAGACGGACAGACGGACATGGCTAGAATGTCTTAAAATCAATCGGACATCATGAATATATATACTTTATGGGGTCCCAGACCGATATTTCGATGCGTTACAAACAGAATGACAAACTTATATATACCCTCTATCACTAAGTGGAGGGTATAAAAATTGTCGCGGTTAGTGCACAGTTTAGTTGTAAACTAGTGTAATTGCAGCTGTCTACTGGATACAGTAACTACGTTCTATTAAATTCAATTTATATAAATAAATAAATTTAAAAATATTATTTTTTTGTTCCACTTATTTTTAAGTGTGTTTTGCAAAAACTTCCGCGAAATGCTTAGTTTTAATTGATTATTTCCATAAATAAAATATTTAAAATAAAATTCACTTGTATCCACTTATACTTGTGCAATAACAACTCAATTTTACCATTCATATTTTATTTTGTTGCCAAACAAATCAAGGAATCAAAATAAAAGTTCGTTTTATTGTAAAACAAAAACACACACAAAAATAAACTTTCAATATTATCACTGAGGATTATCGTAAGTAATGTATTCCAAGTTATATATACCGATTTTTGTAAAATTTTGATGAGGAGCACAAATTTTTGTACAGAACACATAATTTGCGATTTAACGCGAAGTGTGGTTGAAAAACTCCAATCTAAAATATATTTTGCCCGCTCTGCTTTGGCTATTTAATAATACCTTAAAATACCATTTTTGACGTGTGCGAAAGACTAAATTTTTTTCACATTTTCTTTGAGCTATAACTAAAACAAGGAGAAATTAGGGCCAACTAACTTAAATGTCTCATTGCCGAATGCTCTTAACTCATTAAGAAACTGCAAAAAAAAAAAAAAAAGACATACAGCAACTCATATTTATTTTTTAGATTTTCTAAGATATAAAAAATAAAAAAAACACGTCCCCTTTCTTCCCAAGTTTTTCTACCATATTTCAAAA
Organism: Pegoplata infirma; assembly: GCA_963921195.1. NCBI lineage: Eukaryota > Metazoa > Arthropoda > Insecta > Diptera > Anthomyiidae > Pegoplata > Pegoplata infirma. Next base: position 227,300,839 of record OY992536.1, on the reverse strand, counting down.
ATTCTTTAAATTCAGTGTTTTTAGTTTAGGGTACTTTCTTTGTCAGTAAAAAGTTAAGTAAATATAAAAAGTCAAGTAGCAGTCTGGAAAAAAAATGACTATGCTGCATATTGGGTTTTTTTACACAAAAAGTGTTATGAGCAATAAAAATTTTAAATTAATAATTTTTTTAAGTTTAACTCAGTTTTTAATTAGTGGGAAAGTGCAGAGGCTTTCGAATTCGATACGCTAGAACCAAATGTTTTATAAGGTTTCGAAAAAAATGCAAGTGAATTTTGAAGCCTTGCCCAAAACAATAAATAACGATAATGTTTATTTAGCCGAAGATTTGGATGTATTTGACAATGCAAACATGTAAAAAAAAATAAATAATATTATTTTTGAGTATTTATTTATTTGGCCAATTGATTATTAATTTTTAGTGTATTTTTCTTTATAAGCTAATAAGACCTAATGATGTTGATGTAAATAAAAAACAAATTATTACATTTCACGACGTTTCGTCACTTTTTTGGTGACTTTTTCAAGGGTCGTCTATTTAAATAAAAAATAATAAAAAGTACAACATTAATACAAAATATTTCACAACCATGAATCACAACTTACAAAAAATATTATTTTTTTTTTTACATTAGAAACATCGACAGATTTTTTAATAAAATTAAATTGCACAAAAACATTTAACATAAAACATTAAAACACAACTTAAGATTATTATCACAGATTTTATTATATTGCGGTTCTATAGCTAGCGCTAATGTTGTCAACATCTTCCTTATGGTTCATTGTTTTCATTATGTTTTGTTGTATTCTTAAGCTTTCTATCGTATATCTTTTCCTCTCCCCTCGTTCAAAATCCAACACCCTCACTTGTTCTGTTTCAAAGGAGTGAGATTTTGAAATCATGTGTTGTGCTAGTGCACTTGTTTCTCTCCCTTTTAATATGTCATTTTGATGTTCTCCCATTCTCTTTTCAAGTGAGCGCTTTGTAGTTCCTATATAAATCAAAACTCACAATTCTGATCGTCACTTCCATTACATTTTACTTCGTAAACAACATTACTTTGTTGTAGTTTTTTTATTGGCGCCTTAACACTAGAAAATATTGTACTTAGAGTTGTATTTGGTCTGTATGCAAAGTTTATTTGTTCTGCTTTTATTGCTGTCCTTATGTGTCTATTATCCGTCAAGCCAGGTATGTATTTTACACTGTAAAAAGTTTATTCTTTTTCAGGGTTATCATTATTGATATTTTTGTGTTGTAAGTGTTTTTGTGTTTCGTTGATTAGTGTATTTATTATTTTTTTAGGAAAACTATTACTAATTAATATTTCTGAGATTTTGTGGATATTTTTGTTATGATATTTCGGGTCGCTTAAATTTAATACTCGTGATATAAAATTTTTTGCTGTATTAATTATCTGGTTTTTGGGTTGTGTCGCGTTGTAGTTCATTATTCTACAAGATGAAGTTTCCTTAGCGTACCAGTCAAACTTAATCAAATCTTGTTCTCTACGTAGCTTGGTGTCAAGATACGTAATTTCACAGTTTTTCTCAATTTCTAATGTAAATTTGATTTTGGGATGGTGATTATTAAAAGTGTTCAGAATAATATCTTTGTCCTTGATGTTGATTATGGCTTATATATCATCTACATACTTGATTATGTATTTAATGTGGATATTTTTATTTCTGAGTTCTTTGATTGCATCGTCAAGTAAGGTGTCAAGTACTATATCTGCTATAGTAGGCGAAAGCGGATTGCCCATTGGCATGCCGAATATCTGGTTATAGACTTTTTCTTCATACAAAAAGTAGTTGTTGTCCGTAAGGCAAAATTGTAAGATTTGTAGAAATTTAGAACTAGGTATCTTTGTAAATTCTTTGATTTTGTCCCATTTTTTCATTATATTTTTAATTGCCGTATAGACGGGAATATTTGTAAAGAGTGAAATGACGTCAAAAGATACTAAGACTTCATTTTCGTCGAGTTTCATGGTCTCTAACTGTGCTTTTACTTGCGTAGAATTCTTTACATTATATTTATCAGAAATTATATGCTTTAGTATCTGTCCGACGTATTTTGAAAGATGGTAGCATGGAACTTGTACCGAGGACACGATGGGTCGAAGAGGTGTACCAGGTTTATGGATTTTTGGCAATCCATATATCCTGGGTGCTGTTGCCGCAGAGCATATAAGTTTAGCTTTTTGCCAAGAGTCAATATATTTCCCCTTATGTAGTCGAGTGAATGATTCATGAGCGATTATAATATTTCTTGCGTGAGCGTGACCCAAAATTCACTCACGCACCGATCTCTAACGTTGAGTTAAGCTTAAAATAATAGTATTTGTGTAGAAATGATCTAAAATATATACAAATATAATATTTAATTGTTATTTTGCTAATATTGAAGTATGGACCAAATGGTCCACTAACCTAACATTCGTAAGTTTTTTCTAACCTAACAGCAGGGTTAACAACCTTTATATTTATGAACGTGTTTTTAAAGAAAATTTAATTCTTAATACGATGAGCATTATCCTGAAAAAATCAGATAAGAATTGACTAATTGTAAGTTGTGGTAAATAAAAAAGAAAATTAAGATTTTGCAGGAAATCGCCGTTCAGATAACCCAGGCAAAAAAAATAAATTTATCATAAGAGGTCATGTACAATATTTTTAAAGGTTTTTGGCGCGCTGAATCCAAATCTGGCCTTTAAATTGCTCTATCGCGTCAGGTTTTTGAGATATTCAATATAAATTGATATATCAGAAAATTAATAAGATAGCACAATTTCAAGATCAAATTCGAATTCAGGGGGCCAAAAACCTTTTAAATAATATAACGCGACCTCTAAGTATGTTCGTTTATTTTTTTAATTTTTTTCCCTGGGTTGCCTGAACGGCAATTTCATGCAGATTCTTAATTTTCTTTTTTAGAAAAATTATCACAACTCTGTCAATTGTTATTCGATTTTTTCGGCATAAAGCTCATCGTATTCACAATTAAATTTTCTTTAAGAATACGTTTATAAATATAAATGTTGTTGAACGAACTATAACAGAAAAAAATCGATAAACTCAAAAAATTTTCAAAAAATAACAAAAAATTAGATATTGTTGAAAAAATCAATACTCATCTTTTTTATATCTATAGAACAATTCACACACATAAAAATCACTATCCTTCTTCTATCCAAAAAAGTTGAAAAATTGAAAATCGGTTGAAAAATGTTTAAGTTACACGTGGTTTAGTGAGAAAAGTCCCAAAAAATGGTTTTTTGACAATAACTTTAAAATTTGAGGGTGTCTGGCAAGTTTGATGGGCATTTTTGTGATCTTTTCGACAAGACCAACAACCGTAACTACCTCATTTTAAAAGTATATTTGATTTTGTGTTTTTTGTAGCACAGTGTTATTTATCTCCATACTCTTCACGCCCTTGTTAAAATAATTAGTGTTTCATTCAATAAGTAACTAGTTATTAACAGTTGTTTCGGATTACAAAACCCATTGCTGGTAATGGCAATTTTTGCTAAGAAGTCTTGCTTTAACCCTTCGAACAAGTATATTGAGAATAAAAGTTCTGCAAAAGTTATATTTTCTTCATTATTTTTAAAGTTTTAAGGCAAAAACCTTCATAAAATGAAATGTTGCTTATCGAGTTATAACAATAAGCCCTTCAATTGTATTTCAGAAATTATGAATTGTATTTCAGAATTTATCAATTGTATTTCAGCAATTATCAATTGTATTTCAGAAATTATCAATTATATTTCAGAAATTATCAATTGTATTTCAGAATTTATCAATTATATTTCAGAAATTATCAATTCTATTTTAGAAATTTTCAATTGTTTTACGAATGTTATTTTCTGAAATACAATTGACATTTCTGAAATACAATTGATAATTTCTAAAATACAATTGATAAATTTTGAAATACAAATGATTATTTCTCAAATACAATTGATAATGTCTGAAATAAAATTGATAAATTCTCTTATACAATTGACAACTTCTGAAATACAATTGATAATTTCTGAAAAACAATTGGAAAAGGTGTAGAGTGTAGGGTATAAAAAAATTTATGAAAACAATTTTTTTGATAAAAATAGTTTATGAATATGATGAAAAAATGTTGTTAAACAAAAAATTGATGAAAAACAAAAAGGGTGATGAAAAAAATTTTTTTTGATGTTTAAAAAAAAATTTGATAAAAAATAAATTTAATGAAAAAAAAAATTATGAAAAATAATTTGGTTACGTTCCATTTTAAAAATCGTTTTTATTCACCAGCAGGTAAATTTTTATCATAGTTACAAATCAAAGTTACAAACCTTTTTTGGGTTTAAATAAATTAAAACAGTAATTCTTATTTTTGTTAGTCGTTTGCTTATAAAGTCAAACTGAAGTGGCGTCCTGCATCACTTTTAAAAATTAGACACCAGGCCAAAAATATTATAATGTTAAAAACTACCATGACCGATTTTTGCCCTAAAAATTTTAAATTTCAAAATATGTCTTTCTCTTGCATGTCAATTCTGCATAAGCACCCTATATGAGCGTACCATTCACAATGTTCAGCAAAAAAGTTATGTCGTGTCAATATGAATCAATTGGAGAGTATTCGCCTTCAAGGCAATAGGCATCACCAAAAATTGCACATCTTTCATTGGAGTGCGTGATCTGTAATAAACCTCACTCACACGCATACGTTATACAAAAACACCCCACTACACTGTGCAACAATTAAAAAAAAAAACAAAAGATCTTGATTTTAAAGTCCAACCGGTTATAACAAACTCCAAGGGCCCAGTGAAAAAAATTCGTTATAAGCGAAGTTCGCTATAAGCGAGGTATAATTTTTATCAACTTTTGTTAGTTTTATTTCCAAAAAAATTGATCCAATTTGTTTTTTTTTCAAGTTTTTACGTACCCGAGTAAAAAAATTGATATGACACAATATATAATTAAATATGGGTTCGTGTCTATTTTAATATAATCTTATACGAAAAATGGTTTCATAAGATTTGATCGAATAATATCTAATAATATCAGTTTATATAACTTTATATCGACTTTGATACGAGTTTTGGTCTAATCCAATGATATAAAATTATATCCAATTATATTAAAATTTATACAATTTTATAAATCGGATGTTTTTTTTTAGTTTTTAATAAAAAGTTGAAAAATTAAAATGATAAAAATAAGTTGTTCTTTGAAAAAAACTTAGAAAAATTTCAAAAAATGGAGTCATGTTAAATTTTATAAAAAACACTTAGAAAATATTTTCAAAAAAATTTGTCCTTGGAAAAATTTGAAAAAATGGAGTTATATAAAATTTTATATAAAACACTTAGAAAATATTTGCGATAAAAAAAAGTTCCTTGAAAAAAACTTAGAAAAAATTTAAAAGATGGAGTCATTTAAAATTTTATATAAAACACTTAGAAAATATTCGTGATAAAAAAGTGGTGCTTGGAAAAATCTTAAAAAAAATAAAAAAATATAAAGTCATATGAAATTTTATATAAAACACTTTGAAAATATTTGCGATAAAAATATGTTCTTGGAAAACACTTAAAAAAATTAAAAAATAATGGAGGCATATACAATTTTATATAAAACACTTAGAAATTTAAAATGATGCATGGGACCAGATGTTACAACATATAGTTATGTATGGCGATATCTTAAAAAAATCCCAAATCAAAATTTATTATATAAACCCGAGTAAAAAAAAGTTATATGACGCAATATTTAATTATATATGAACAGATATGCTTTTATGTAAATCCATATTAATTTTGATCCGAAAATTGGCGGATCGAATATTATACGATTATATCAAATTCTATTATTTTTGATAAAATAATATCAAATTTGATTAAGTTTGATCCCAAAAATGGGTCTATCCAATTGTATTAAATCATATATTATCTGTTAAAATTAGATAAATTTTTATATTATTAGATAAAATGTGGTAAAATTTTTTGGAATTTTAAACGTGAAATTAGAAATTATTTTTTCAGATTGGATACATTATCAATTAGAAGAGTTTTTATGGCATTCTTCAGAATTTTTTTATTAAAAATTTGTCAATTTTGTTTTCTAAATCATTTTTACGGGATTTAAAAATTCCAAAAAATGTTTTTGTCTTAGAAAATTTAAAAACATTTTTTCGGAACTTAAAAATTTTTCAAAAACATAAAATTTCTCCTAAAATTTTTTTTTCATTTTCAATAATTTTTTTACTCCAAAAAAAATTGCCAAAAAAATTTTATGTCCGGGACTTTAGAAAATTTTCATAAAATTTTTTAAGACTTGAATATTTTTTATTTTTTTTTTTTAATTGTCCGGGACTTGGAAAATTTAAAATTTTTTTTTCGGAATATAATTATAAATAAAATCATATATCTTTTTATCTGCCATATCTAAAAATTCCCTACCTTATATGTCATATCTAATTTCATATAGATCAGTATATAAGTAGATATGAATATGTATGTTATCATTAGGGATGAGATTTCCATGCAAATGCATGTTTTTTGTCGATAGTCTAAAAACGATATTGACCAATTATCTTTCCGAATCAAGAAATTTGCGTTAAAATGGCATCGATTTGTTTTTGCATATTTTTGCATATTTTAGTGAAAATGCATATTTTTGCATATTTTGGTTTTAAATGCATATTTTGTGCATATTTCCAACTTTTAAGTGCATATGTTTGCATATTTTGGCATAAATTAGCAAAAACACAAATTGAATTCTATTTCTTTCAAAACTATTTTAAATTTTAAAAATTTATTTGGAAATAAGAATAATTATTTTTTTTTCTTTAAATTTTTTTTTATAGATTGTCTTAAGTTCTAAAAAATCTTGCTTAGTCCAAATTCACACAGGGCAATTTTAATTGCCGCAATTCTGATTTTAAAGTGTATCGGAGAGAGAGGGAAGAATCTTATCTCTCTCTCTGATACACTAAAAAATCAGAATTGCCGCAATTAAAATTGCCCAATGTAAATTCGGTCTTATATAAAGTTTTAAATGTTACTATTTAAACCCGGCGTTACTTTTTGCTTTTAAAGAAGTTTTTCCTATGAAAACAAGATTTTTTTCCGCACATTTTATTTTTTAGTGCATATTTTTAAGTTTTTTAGTGCATATTTTGAGTTTTTTAGCGCATATTTTAAGCGCATATTTTCGATTTTTTAGTGCATGAAAATCTCATCCCTAGTTATCATATTAAAAAATAAGGAAAAATACAATGGTATATATAAACTTATATGTACATATCAAAGTTCATGCATAACCATATATAAATTTAAATAATTATATATTAGCATATATGATTATATCATATCTTTTTTACTCGGGAATTTATCTTGCAATACATAGTGTCACATATGATCATATATCAAAAAATATGACTATATAAATGTATATAAAATCATATTAAATTATTTTTACTCGGGTAAATAAACTACTTATTGAGAAGAAATCATTAAAATATAAATAAATTTTATCGAAATTATAATATAAACCAAAAAATTCCAACCTTTTGATAGTTTGATAAACATTATTGCCATATAATAAAAAATATTTATTGGAGTTTGTTAGAAAAAAGTAACTTTACATGAAATTGTGTTTGTGGGACCATAATAAGCAGTTCGTTTTAACGGAGGATTCGTTACAACCGAGTTCATTATAAAAGAAGTATTTTTTATTTTGAAAATTTATGCTTAAACGTCGGGACTTTAGAATAAGTTCGTTATAACCGAGAATTCGTTATAACCGAGTTCGTTATAACCGAGTTTGGCTGTATTACCAAAAGGTAGTAAAACCCCGTACTCAAATCTTTCCAATTCCTTTTTATGGGCCTCAAAAAATTCAGAAAAGCAGTGGGATTCTCAAGGTGGGTGCTGTGGCTTAGTGGTTAGCGCGTTGGACTACTAACCAGCAAGCCTGGGTTCGATTCCCGGATCAGGCAGAACAACATTTTTTCAGATATTTATTAGTTTCTGTTTATAACTAATATTTATCGCATCACCCTCCTTCGTTGATAAATAGCACTAAAACGTCAACGAAGTAAAATAATAAAATAATGGCTATTAAACACAGCTTCAAAAATAATTCGCCAGATCAATAACAGATGGCGATGGAACAACTGTACTCAAAATTATTAACACGCGCAATTACAGTGTTGCCATACTGAAGCCCTTCTATCTTTCAAATCTTTCATCTCTCTTCTATCCCCTTTTCCGAAAGAAACATCACGGTTACATTAGTAATTGATAGGCAGCATTGCCTGAGAGTTGTTTCTTTTTTAAAAAAAAAAAAAAAAAAAAAAAGGTAAGGTGTCATTAGTTTTTGCCCAACAGCTTAGTCAGAGTTGGTGCTAACACTTAAGTTTATTTTCAAAAATATGGCCAATAGTCCGGTAAACAAATTCTGTAAAAATATTTTTTCCAGGACTTTTTTTTGAAAAAATATAGAAACAAATATGTTTTTTTTACCCTTTTCTGAATAAATTACAGGGACTATTGATTTTTCTTTAACAATATTAGAAAATTTTCTTATCAAAATTTTTTCATTAAATATTTTTATTTATCAATGTTTATTCTGGCTCGAGGTCATTATTTTCTTTACTAATTAAAACCATGATATTCTCATAGCATAATTTTCAAGAAAATTATTTTTTTTTGTTTTGCTACTGTGTAGTAAATCGTTTCTATTTTTGCTAAATAATCTTGACAATGGAATTTTGACAAATTCCGAAACACCTGTCGATTAAGTCTTGCAAAAATGACCAACATAAATAAATTTAAAACAAAAAAAATAATTTTCTTGAAAATTATGCTATGAGAATATCATGGTTTTAATTAGTAAAGAAAATAATGACCTCGAGCCAGAATAAACATCCTCAAAATATAATATTTTAAAGGTCGAACAAAACAATTTTTATTTTTTAATAAAAATTAATCAGAATTTGAACATAATGGTTGGCACGCCATAGTGATGAATAACCCTAATGTGGTTTTTACATTCACAACAACAAATAACATATTGTTGTAGTCCATTGGACTATCATATGTAAAATGTTTTAAATATTTTTGTTGGTTATTGACAATCGTTGCCTTACTAGTATAGTACAATTTCTTCGTCTTTCTAATTCACATTGTGGATAGAGTCGAATATGTTCTTATACTTTAGTTTGTGCACAAACGATTTGTCATTAGACTCGTTTGCTACTGTGTAGTAAATCGTTTCTATTTTTGCTAAATAATCTTGACAATGGAATCTTGACAAATTCCGAAACACGTGTCGATTAAGTCTTGCAAAAATGACCAACATAAATAAATTTAAAACAAAAAAATAATTTTCTTGAAAATTATGCTATGAGAATATCATGGTTTTAATTAGTAAAGAAAATAATGACCTCGAGCCAGAATAAACATCCTCAAAATATTTATTTATCAATAATCATTTTTCATTAAAAACTTTTTTTTATCAAAAACTTTTTTATCGAAAATGGCTGCATAGCGCTTATGTGCACAAAATATTACAATAATCGGTAGACCCTTGGTCATAAAATGAGGATAATTTAATGAAATCATGGAATTTATTATACAGTCGTTTAAAAATATGCATTTTAAAACCATGTTTCCATTCAGATCAAAAACACTTGATTTGAGCAAAACACTTCGAGCTGTTTCCATTCAAGTTGAAGTGATTTGCAACGTCAAACTAATTACGAATTTTCGTAATTAATTTGACGTTTTCTCCACAAAATAGTTAAAACAACAAAATTAGGAAAATAATTACCAAAAACAATTAATTTTGTAGTTTATTATAATTAAATAAAGATGTTTAAACAACTAATTGTAAATTATTTTAATAATAAAAAAAATAAAATGTCTTCTTCTTCTAGCGAACACTCACTACGAACGAGTAGCTTTTATTTTCGAATATAAAATACAGTGTTGCACTGACCAAAACAAGTGGTGAGTTTAAAAAGTCGACATGTTTTGTACCAAAACACCCAATTTGAGATGTTTTGCTCATATGAAAAATGTATGGGAAAACATGTAGAAAATGAAATGATTTCCTCAAAACACTCTGATTTGCCCAAATCATGCCACTGGAAACATACTATAAGAAAAATCCCCTTAATTTATATTTTTTTTTGTATATGGTATACCAACATTTAAAATTCCATCTTGACTTTAAGGTATTTTTTTTAAATATTGAAAATCTACGAATTTTCAATCTCAGTAGAAAAATATTATTATTCTTCGAATATAACAAATAAACCCAATAACATTTGCTGCTACCTAGTGCTATTGTTAAGAGCCTGTATAAAATGTGCAATGTTCAGAGTAACATTCAATTAAGTCTGCTGGCAGTAACAATACAACGAAATCTCTTCAGAAAGAAAAAAAAGTTTATAATAATACTATTTTTTTATAAAATTTATTAACTACGACGATACGGGAAAAGTATTTTGTTTGCTTATTGAAAATCAATATTTATTTTTTTATTTTTTTATTTCTTCTGTTTAAATTAAAGAAATTTACTTGTATACCTTTTTTAACATGTTGCTCCTTATAACGTTTTGTTAGCGGAAACATGACAAAAGAACTAAAAGGACGAAAAACAAAATCAATGAAAGGATAACACATCATTGTGAAACATGCACACACACACACACACACAGACACAAACCCCTTAATATAACAGGAAAATGAAGTTGTACATTGAATTCGTTCGTATGTATATTAGCGCGTCCCGAATTCGGCTTTTTTTCGAATTTGAAAATGCTTGACCCCTCAAAAGATGGGGATTTAGGACCCTTTTACGGAAAAAATAACAAAAAAAGTTTTGGACAAAAAACCAGTTGGCTACCAGCGGCTAAAGATTGCAATCTTAGTGCATTTTGAAAAAAAAAATTTTTTTTTGTTTTTTAAAAAATGTATGCCAAAAGTTGCGTAATATAGAGTACATTCCTGGAAAAATATTAATAAAATTTCCATGGAGTAATTTTGGTGCAGCGTTGCATCTTAAAGATGAAAAGTGTGACTTAAAATTTTTTTATTTTTTCTTTTAAGCTATATTGGTCTCAAAACCTGCGCAAAAAAGATCACATTCGTTAAAACTGTGTCAAAGCAGATTTTGAGACTAATTTAGCATAAAAGAAAGAAAAAGTAAAAATTAAGTACACCTTTTGATCTTTGAGATGCAACGCTGTACCAAAATTACTCCATGGAAATTTTATTAATATTTTTCCTCAAATGTACTCTGTATTGCGCAACTTTTGGCGTCAAAATTTTGGACAACAAAAAAAACAAGTTTTTTCAAAATGCACTAAGATTGCAATCTTTAGCTGCTGGTAGCCAACTGGTTTTTTGTCCAAACATTTTTTTGTTATTTTTCCCGTAAAAGGGTCCTAAATACCCATCGTTTAAGGGGGCAAGCTAAAAAAAATTGAATTCGGGACGCGCTAATGTATATGTTTCCATTGAGTACCCAAGGCAACAATAAACCATTTATACACAATAGCAGTAACGACTACAATAACGAAAAATAAACAAAAATAAACATTTTGCAAAAAGATGCAGCAATAATAATAACGTATGCTGGCTGGTTCGTCTTTAGCAACTACAACGCCAACTAGTACTATGCAACAATCAGCTATGCCAAAACAATTCGTGCATTCAACCACATAAAAAGGCTATCGTTACATCATAGCAAATATCTATACCATATGCGTTAGGGCGAAGCGAAAAATACTTTTTCACGAGTTGCACTTTTGCGCTTAGCGGAATTGGTATATATTTTGGAGAAACCTGAATACCAACTTTTTGCAATAATGTAAAAAAGTCAAATAAAAATTTCAAAAGATGATGTTTTTTTCCTGACTTGAAAAAGACAACTCATCACGGTGAGCCTCAGCGATGTTTAGGTTGAACTTTAGTGTCGACGAAATGTGTAAGCGCAGTTCGATTTCAGTTTGATTAAATGCCACAAAACTGTTAACAGCGAAATTGTAGCTGCTCGCATTCACGAGATATCGCGAAATTAGTGTTTTTGTATTTTCTAAAATTTTGACAATGAAGTTTTTTAAATTTCTTCAAAAATTGTGTATGCAGTTTTAATTGTATTTATTTAAAGGTCACAAAACAGTAAATATCAAAATCATATCTTCTCAATTTCGCGAGAAATCGCAAAATTAAAACCAACAAGTAAAAAAGTTAAATTCGGCCTTGCCGAATGTAGTGATACCCTCCACAATTTCAAAAAGATTATTGCAAAAAACTTTATTTAAAAGGAAATTACTTTTGAAAAAAAAAAAAAAAATGTTTGAAAAAAAATTTCCGCGAAAAAAAATTTTGGTAAAAAAAAAATCCGCAATTTTTTTCTTTTTTTGTCAAAAAATATGTTCGTACTTGTTTAAATACCATTTGGTGTTCAATTATGTTCACATATGTCAACCAGAAGCCGAATTAGAGCATTTTTTTATTTTTAGGTTATGTTGAATGTACTTAAATTTTTGAGGTGTGCTTACATTTTCGTTCATAACTTTTGAACCGCAGATCCGATATCGCTCAAATGCAATACCAAACTTCTCGGGAGAACTTCCAATATATATTTAAAGTTTCAGTCATCTCTGTGCAATATTTTTTCCGCGAGAGCATTTTCCACAGACAGACAGACGGACAGACGGACATCGCTAGAATGTCTTAAAATCGATCGGGCATCATGAATATATATACTTTATGGGGTCCCAGACCGATATTTCGATGAGTTACAAACGGAATGACAAACTTATATATACCCTCTATCACTAAGTGGAGGGTATAAAAATAGAAAATTGGAAAAAAAATATTTTTCGCGTAAATTAGCAGTCAAGATATTGATTTGAGCAGTTTTACCGCCTTTAACCACATAAAATTTATTTATTTATTATTTTTGTCGTTAATTGGAGTAAATGGTTTTACAGACCAAAAATAACAAAAAGTAATGAATAAATAGCAATTTAGCGAGATTTTTAGCGATATCTCGAAGAATTAAGCAGCTAAAATTTAAATGTTAACAGCCTAATCACCATTAATCAATAGCAAATCAAACAGCATTTCCTGTTTTTCAACAATGTTAAAGAAACTTCTTTTATTAATCAAAACAAAAAAAAACCAAAAAGCTTTTTTTCGCTATTTCTCGCGAAAGTGAGCCTCTATAATTTTTGTGTGGACAGTTTTACCACTTTTTTTTTAAATATTTCTAAAGAACCGGTTTTAAAATATAAATAATAAAAAAAATACATAATTACGCGATATCTCGCGAAGTTTAACACCTGCAATTTCGATGTCAACAGCTGTGTGACCTTTGATCAGGCACAAGTAAAACTGCACACCATGTTTTTTCGAAATTTCAAAGGAACCTATCTACAGATAAAAAACAAAAACAGCAAAAAATTTATTTCGCGATTTCTCGCGAACTAAAGAAGATAGAATTTTGATGTTATCAGTTTTGTGTCCTTTAAATAAGTACAATTAAAACTGTATACTCAATTTTTGAAAATATTTAAAAAATTTCAATGTCAAAATTTAAAAAAAATACAAAAACACAAATTTCGCGTTATCTGACGAATGCAAGCAGCTACGATTTCGCTGTTAACAGTTTTGAGACATTTAATATTGTAAAGTTCAACGTAAACATCGCTGAGTCTCACCGTGTCATGGAATCCAAAATCCAAAAAATACGAATTTCTTAAACGGCGTGTGAATTTAAATGTGTTTTTTTATATTCCCGGCTAAAAATAAATGTGTATGTTCATATATGCTTATATATAGATCTTTATATGATCATATATGAAATACATGGAAACATATATGTGACCATATATGCAAGAAACGATCCCATATATGTGGCCGTATATAAAATATGTGCCATATATGATATCATATATGGAAACATATATGTTATCATAAAATGTTAAATTTTAGTGCATGTGTATGAAAATATCAACCGGAATTACAAGATAAAAGTTTTGTACGATTGAAATTATATTTTATTACCATATTTATATCTTAATACCGATTCGTATCAATAATTTAAAAAATATTGTTTCCTAGTTGCAAAATATTCTGATTAAAAAAGTTACTTTTACATAAAGAAAATGGAAAAGGTAAGTTTTTATTAGAATTTTAATTGAATTTAGAATTTTAAAATCATATGTATTATTTTTTCCAGTTCATCGTCATAAGTATAAGCGTGGACATTTTATTCCAAAACAAGATCATATTCAAAATGAGTAAATGAACATATGTCGCAAATACAATAATATAGAGTGCTTTGATGTTGAAGAAAATTAAACTACGCAGCTCTAGTTCAACTTCGTGGAGAGGGCATATGCACCACCATTATGTTTTCACTGCGATTGCAATACTGCAAACTATTTTAAAATCCCTTAATGTCGCCATAACAAATTGGAAATGATAGATCGTATAAGCAGTTTTGAGGCCGAGTAACGTTAAGCTCACTCAACTTGGAGAAGAGGACATATGCACCACCAGAAATGTTATCACTACGATTCCAACACTATAAATTATTTTGAAATCCCTTACTGTAGCAAATTGGAAATGGAAAGAACGTATGTATAAGAAGTTTGAAGGTCGAGTTACTAGAAAATTCAACCATGCGGAGGTACGTTAAGCTCGCTTAACTTGGAGCAGAGGGCATATGCACGACCATAACATTATCACTACGGTTCCAACACTACAAACTATTTTGAAATCGCTTACTATCGCCATAGCAAATCGAAATAAAAAGAACGATCAGTTTTGAGGTTGAGTAACGATTTAGGAAGGACAACGTTTTTATACAATTACAAGAAAGCTGTCTATAAGCGAAAGTGACAATCTGGCACATTGTCACCATGATGTAAGTAGAAATAGTTTTTATATCAGTCCTTCAAATATCCTTACAAACATGATGTAAGTAGAAATAGTTTTTATCCCAATCCTTCAAATATTCTTACAAACATAACCCAGCAAGATAAAATACATACTACTGAATATATTGCTTTTAATCGAAGTCTTAAGTAATTATTTGCTTGCTATGAATTTTGATGCACGCATTTAGTAGTAGCAAGTTCTTTTTCGCTGGAATAAAAAAGAAATGTGTAATAATTTTTAAGATTTTTTCAGATGGATTTCTGAAAGACAATATATCTTTCCCTAAAAAGCATTCCATAGTCTTTAGCATCCAATGGGCTTAAGCATCCCATGGTCTTAACAAAATACACTCCAACATGTATGTATGTAACTAGCAGTATCTAACCAATCTTTAAAGGTAGATGGTTGCTTCGTTAAATGACATCCGTGTTATCATTAACCTATTAGCACCAAATGCTATCGTTGGTAATACTTTAATACAATAAAAATTCTAGAAATATCTCAAATATTAATATTATTTTATGTCCTTTTTTAGATTTTGACTATAAATATTGTAAAAAAGAGCCTTATACCATAACAAAAACGCTAAGTCTGAAGATAATCGGAATTAACACTAAAACAAGAAAACACCAAGCAAATCAACGTCCCTTTAATAAGCCCTTTGTTCGCATCTTTCGATATCAATTGAAAAACTTGATATATAAGATCTTTTATGTTCAATTTATTTTGTTGACTATCAAAATGTGTTCTCATATCTATAAGTTAAATTATTTTTTTTTTATATGGTCACCAAAAATGCAAACGATAGTAACTAAAAAATGAAAAACATAAAATTAAAGGGTTATGAAAACACCAAAATTAATAAAAAAAATATTTTTAATTTTAAATTATACTTATGTACACCGTTTGCAATTCTGGTGAATATATACATAATAATCTATTACATATAGTTTAAAATGAAAAAAAAAAATAAAAAAAAATATGAAAAAAAATTTAAAACAAATTGAAAACAACATCATATATGATCCCATATATCGTCGAACTATATTCAATAAATGCCAACTCGAAAAAGCTTACTGTTCAGGAGAGCTAAAAAACTAGTTATTTCGCGTATTATTGCAAAAATAAACAATGTACCTTCCACAAGATGGTTTAAATATTCTAAACAATTTTTACCTATGCAAAAATTTTTATATTTTGCACTTGTTTGCATATTTTTCAGAGATGGCATTTATTACTATATCAAAAAACAAATATTTTTTTAGAGTTGGCATATTTTGTCGGAAAATAAAAATACATTTTTTTTTGGAAAAATTTTTAAATTTTTTTTTTTTTTTGGTTTTTGTTATCCTTGGTACGGTAATTGCAAAAACTGAACAAAAAATTTAAAATCTTTGCATATTTTTAAAAGTTACTAGCTCCGAAAGCCTTTTAATCTTAGGGTGGTCAACTTTGGCACTCTGTAACTCACACTGTATTGCAATAGGGTCACTCCAAACCAGATATTTTGAAAGATTATTTCATTGACTTTATTTGCCCCATTGATAATGTTTCAATCTAATAAATAGTTTGAAAGTTACATAAATATAAGCAATTTTTTTTTTGCAAACACTATTTACCGATATTTTTAAAATGGCAATATCTCGAGAACCAGTCATTAGATATCAAAATCTTTACAAGATTCGTGTTTAGCATAGCAAATGCAATAAGATATGTGGTCTAATTTTTTTTAACAAATTTTTTGAAAAATTTTTGGAAATTTACAATGGGAGTTGGCATTTATTTCCACCAAAAAAATATGTACTTTGAGTTAGCAGAATAACAAAAATGGATGTAAAACGACAACAAATTATTTTTTTGCTCTGAAATTTTTATGGCAGATAGGTATTACATAGGGGAGCTATTTGCCATCGGAAACTCATTTCCGTCAAATTTGAGTTGGCATATTTTGAATATAGGTTCACGATATGATTCAATATATTATCCAATATATGATTCAATATATGGTCTAATATATGATCACATATATTGGATCATATATGACCGTGTCTTATATAAGCGCCAATTTTGGAATATGTTCATATATGAGACCATATTTGATACTATATATGATACTGTATATGGTCTCATATATGATATCATATATGATTATATACAACATTTTTAGCCGGGATGATAATGTTTTTAGGCTGGTGTCTAATTTTAAAAAAGTTGCAGGACGCCACCTGAGTTTGACTGTATAAGCTAACAATCAACGAACAAGAAAACAAGAATTATTATTTTCATTTTCATAAAACCAAAAATTTTAATAACTTGAGTTTGTAACTTGGATAATAATTCACCTCGTGGTAAATAAAACCGTTTTTCACCAGCTGGTGAATAAATAGTAACACAATTATTTTTCAACAAAAAAATTTTTTTTTCATAATTTTTTTTTTTTTTTCATCAAATTTCTTTTCATCAATTTTTTTTTTCCATCGAATTTTTTTTCCATCAATTTTTTTTTCCCATAAATTTTTTTTTCCATACCCGGCTAAAAATAAATGTGTATGTTCATATATGCTTATATATAGTTCTTTATACGATCATATATGAAATATATGGAAACATATATGTGACCATATATGCAAGAAACGATCCCATATATGTGGCCGTATATAAAATATGTGCCATATATGATATCATATATGGAAACATATATGTTATCATAAAATGTTAAATTTTAGTGCATGTGTGTGAAAATATCAACCAGAATTACAAAATAAAAGTTTTGTACGATTGAAATTATATTTTATTACCATATTTATATCTTAATACCAATTCCTATCAATAATTTAAAAAATATTGTTTCCTAGTTGCAAAATATTCTGATTAAAAAAGTTACTTTTACATAAAGAAAATGGAAAAGGTAAGTTTTTATTAGAATTTTAAATGAATTTAGAATTTTAAAATCATATGTATTATTTTTTTCCAGTTAATCGTCATAACAAGTATAAGCGTGGACATTTTATTCCAAAACAAGATCATATTCAAAATGAGTAAATGAACATATGTCGCAAATACAATAATATAGAGTGCTTTGATGTTGAAGAAAATTAAACTACGCAGCTTCTTTAATCTCGTGCAACTTCGTGGAGAGGGCATATGCACCACCATTATGTTTTCACTGCGATTGCAATACTGCAAACTATTTTGAAATCCCTTAATGTCGCCATAACAAATTGGAAATGATAGATCGTATAAGCAGTTTTGAGGCCGAGTAACGTTAAGCTCACTCAACTTGGAGAAGAGGACATATGCACCACCAGAAATGTTATCACTACGATTCCAACACTATAAATTATTTCGAAATCTCTTACTGTAGCAAATTGGAAAAGGAAAGAACGTATGTATAAGAAGTTTGAAGGCCGAGTTACTAGAAAATTCAACCATGCGGAGGTACGTTAAGCTCGCTTAACTTGGAGCAGAGGGCATATGCACGACCATAACGTTATCACTACGGTTCCAACACTACAAACTATTTTGAAATCGCTTACTATCGCCATAGCAAATCGAAATGAAAAGAACGATCAGTTTTAAGGTTGAGTAACGATTTAGGAAGGACAACGTTTTTATACAATTACAAGAAAGCTGTCTATAAGCGAAAGTGACAATCTGGCACATTGTCACCATGATGTAAGTAGAAATAGTTTTTATCCCAGTCCTTCAAATATCCTTACAAACATAATGTAAGTAGAATTAGTTTTTATCCCTATCCTACAAATATTCTTACAAACATAACCCAGCAAGATAAAATACATACTACTGAATATATTGCTTTTAATCAAAGTCTTAAGTAATTATTTGCTTGCTATGAATTTTGATGCATGCATTTAGTAGTAGCAAGTTATTTTTTGCTGGAATAAAAAAGAA
The DNA here is from genome assembly GCA_963921195.1 of Pegoplata infirma. Classification (NCBI taxonomy): domain Eukaryota; kingdom Metazoa; phylum Arthropoda; class Insecta; order Diptera; family Anthomyiidae; genus Pegoplata; species Pegoplata infirma. Next base: position 227,281,964 of record OY992536.1, on the reverse strand, counting down.
ATGTGTAATAATTTTTAATATTTTTTCAGATGGATTTCTGAAAGACAATATATCTTTCCTTAAAAAGCATTCCATAGTCTTTAGCATCCAATGGGCTTAAGCATCCCATGGTCTTAACAAAATACACTCCATCATGTATGTATGTAACTAGCAGTATCTAGCCAATCTTTAAAGGTAGATGGTTGCTTCGTTAAATGACATCCGTGTTATTATTAACCTATTAGCACCAAATGCTATCGTTGGTAATACTTTAATACAATAAAAATTCTAGAAATATCTTAATTATTAATATTATTTTATATCCTTTTTTAGATTTTGACTATAAATATTGTAAAAAAGATGCTTATACCATAACAAAAACGCTAAGTCTGAAGATAATCGGAATTAACACTAAAAAAAGAAAACACAAAGAAAATCAACGTTCCTTTAATAAGCCCTTTGTTCGCATCTTTCGATATCAATTGAAAAACTTGATATATAAGATCTTTTATGTTCAGTTTATTTTGTTGACTATCAAAATGTATTCTCATATGTATAAGTTAAATTATTTATTTTTATATGGTCACCAAAAATGCAAACGATAGTAACTAAAAAATGAAAATCATAAAATTAAAGGGTTATGAAAACACCAAAATTAATAAAAAAAAATATTTTTAATTTTAAATTATACTTATGTACACCGTAATTCTGGTGAATATATACATAATAATCTATTACATATAGTTTAAAATGAAAAAAATAAAAAAAAAATATGAAAAAGAATGTAAAACAAATTGAAAACAACATCATATATGATCCCATATATGATTCAATATATTATCCAATATATGATTCAATATATGATCTAATATATGATCACATATATTGGATCATATATGACCGTGTCTTATATAAGCGCCAATTTTGGAATATGTTCATATATGAGACCATATTTGATACTATATATGATACTGTATATGGTCTCATATATGATATCATATATGATTATATACAACATTTTTAGCCGGGTAAATTTTTTTTTTCCATAAATTTTTTTTTTCATCAATTTTTGTTTTTTCATCAAACTTTTTTTTCATAAATTTTTTTTTATCCAACTTTTTTGTTTTCATAATTTTTTTTTCATCAAATTTTTTTTCATCAATTGTTTTTTTTTATTCAAACTTTTTTATTCATAATTTTTTTTTTCATCAAACTTTTTTTTTCATCATTTTTTTTTTTTATCAATTTTTTTTTTTTATAAAATTTTTTTTTTATCAATTTCTTTTTTTGTCAAATTTTTTTTTTTATCAAATTTTTTTTCATCAAATTTTTTCATCAATTTGTTTTTCATCAATTTTTTTTTTCATCAAAATTTTTTTTTAATTTTTTTTTATCATATTTTTTTTATCATTTTTTTTTTTCACCAAATTTTTCTTTATTAATTTTTTTATCACCAAAAATTTTTTTTAACATCAAAAAATTTTTCTTTTCATCAAAAACTTTTTTTCATCAAAATTTTTTTTCACCAAAAATTTTGGGTTCATTAAATTTTATTTAACATAATTTTGTTTTTCGTGAAAAAGATTTTTTTTTTACCAAAACTACTTTTTCACCAAGTCTAAGCTTTTCGCATAAAAATTTTCTATTTCCCAGCAAAAAAAGAGCTTACCACTACAAAATTCATAACAACTCATGAACCAGATGTACTTCTTCTTCAACTGAAACATTGATGAATTTAATATGGGCGTGACACACAAAGTATGTTCTTTTTTTCGCCACTTTTCAGTGGCGAAAGATTGACACTTAAGAATAACATATATCACTAGTGTTTATTATGTACATTTTTATCACAACTTCTGAAGTAGTGATCCGGATGTTAATATTTCGTCACTTCTTTAGAAGTACATAATTTCTTGGCATTTTGGGTGTGATTATGTCATTTTTAATTGGTGATTTAGGACTTCTAAATTGGAAGTGATTTTTTCACTTCTTTTTGTAAGATAAATTGAAAGAGTATTTTTTTGTAATATTTACACTAACAACACTGCTTGACAGCAAAAACCTCCCAGGGAATTTTCTAACTGGTCCTTATAGATGTTGGTCTCCTGCTTTCAAATCTACCGTCGAAATTTTTATAGCAAGTAACGTTTTTGAGATATTCGCTGTTAAAAAGTAAATAAAAAAAAACAATATTTTATCACTTTTAGGGGTCTACTGTTACATATTCTTACGTTGCTTCCACCAAATAGGACTTGATTTCATATAAAATGGACCTCTTGATTCCAAAACTGCAGTCCAAATTTTTCAAGCATGTTCTGTTTTTGAGATATTCGCGTTTGAAAATGTTAGTGTGATTTATAAAGAATAAGGAGTGAGATCATAAAAATGTTAACACACATTTTTGCCTACAATTTTGGTGTAAAGCTTCCAAATTTTTTTTTTTTCGGCAGTTTACATTTTAAAAATATGTCAGTTAATAAATTAATTTACATCATGAGTTTTAATTTGCAATTTTTTACACAATGGACGATGAAAGAAAAGTGCGTTCAAAAATAATTAAATATTTTCAACAAAACCAAACATGGACATACAAAAAAATTGCCAAAGAAACTAATGTATGCCGCCAAACAGTTTCAAAAGTGGTAAAAAGGTATCTGGAACACCTAACAATTGAAAGGAAGCCGGGAACAGGAACAACGACTGGTTATCGTAACATTGGTAAGGCATATAAAGTTAAAAGCATCCTTAAGAGAGCTCCTAACACATCTGGCAGAAAAACAGCTCGGTTAGCCCAATGCTCAGACTTTTTTGTACGTAAAGTGAAACGTAAGGCGGGACTAAAGTCCTACAAAGTTCAAAAAGTTCCCGATAGAAACGCTTTTAAAAATTTGGAGGCCAAAACCAGAGCTAGAAAATTGAAATCAAATTTTATAAAAAAATACAACTGTTGTGTAATGGACGACGAAACTTATGTCCTGGCTGATTTTGCGCAGCTCCCTGGTCAAGAATTTTATGTTTCCGATGTTCGAGGAAATGTTGCGGAAAAATTTCGGTCAAAAAAGCAAACGAAATTCCCCAAAAAATTCCTAGTATGGCAAGCCATATGTAGCTGCGGCCAAAGAAGCCAGTCATTTGTGACATCTGGCTCTATAAACAGCGAAATTTATATCAAGGAGTGTTTGCAGAAGAGACTTCTTCCGTTCTTGAGTCAGCACAATGTATCCACTTACTTTTGGCCCGATTTAGCATCTTGTCACTACAGCAAGAAAGCGCTGGAGTGGTATAATGATAATAATGTGGTTTTTGTACCAAGGGAGGCAAATCCACCAAACTGCCCGGAGCTCAGGCCAGTGGAGAGATATTGGGCTCTTGTTAAAAAAGAATTAAAGGGCACAAAAAAGGTCTCCCAGGACATGCAAGATTTCAAACGTAGATGGACCACCTGCTCTAAAAAGGTGACAGAAACTACCATAAAAGCCTTAATGGGAGGGTTTCCGGAAAAAGTGGATAACTTTGTTCGTAGTGGTTAGAGTTCCATGCGGTTTTTTTGTTATGATTTTGTATTAAATTTTATTTAATAAAAATTTGGTTTGAAGTCTTAAAATTCAGTAGTCTGTTTTTTATTTAACTTTATGTGTGTTAACATTTTTATGATCTCACTCCTTATAATTGCGCAACAGTGGAGTTTAGATTTTTAAACGCCAATATTTCAAAAACATTTTTCGATATATGTAAGATATAGAATTGTAGTTAAACGTCAAATTGCTTGATTGAAATTTAAAAAATTATCAATAATCGATTTTCGTCTTTTCGATTTTTTAAGCTCGAAATAAAGAGAAATGAAATGCCATTACCAAATTAAGTCACAATTTTTGCAAAACCTAAATCTATTCGAAGCTGGACGTAGAAAAAAGTGCATACTTCGTGTATCACCCCCATTCTAACAATAAGTCTTTCAGTTGAAAAATAAGTTCATAAGTTCAACATATATAAGTTCATATGTTGTGGTGATTTGATTTAATTTGATATGATTTAATTCCTAAGAATATAAAAATGAGGTACTTTAAAATCATTCAGTAAAAAACTGGTGAAAGATGTTTTTATTATTATTTTGTAGCATTTTTGGAAGTGATTTTAAAAGTACTTCCTACCGAATATGAAGTTCGGCACCTATCGCTACTTTGTATGTAGTGAAACCACTAAATCTTTTTGAACCACTTCGTTTATTTTTTGCTGGGTTGTTTATCAAATGAACATAAAACAAGTGAGAGTGTTATATTCTTTGGTGCCGAATCTTTTATACTCTCCAAAATATAAAAACGCTTTTTTGAACTTACTTTTGCACTCACTTACGAAATGTACAGCTCTTTTGGTTTTTTAATGGGGTCCTCGACTTATGATGTTTCAATTCGTTTTGCATGGAATAGCAAAGTAAAATAACATTATTTTTTCTAAAAAAACTTTGCTTTGGCAAGTACACCCAAATCTTCCGCAAAACATTATCATGATTTAATGTTTTGGGCAAGAGTACAAGTTTCGCTGGCATTTTTTAAGTTCGGTCGTTCAATTCCACTCTATTGTTCATTTTACAATAACATTAGTGCTCCCTCCTCTTTTGACACGTTTTCCCAGCATTTATTTTTTTACAAATATTTAATTAATAATAACACCGCTCAACAAATCGAAGGTTTTTGGCTCCGGTTTGAAGTTTCATATAAAATTTTTAAAGATTTTGACTCGCTGATTCCAAATTCGTGCTCCAAATTTTTCCATCACGTCTAGAATTTTAATTATTCGCGGTTGAAAATGCGAAAAAACGCGATTTCTGCCTTTTTTGAAAGCCTTCACAGCAGCCGCTGGGTGGAATAAAAATCTGGTATAAAGCGTGAGAGTAGAATTGAACTATGATCTCAAAAATATGATCAAAAAAATTTTAAGTTGTTGCACTATTATTGGCCAAACATGCATTTTAAAAAAACACTCAAAAAAATTAGAAAAAGCACCATTTTTAAAAGGCTCTAATACAATAACCAGATGATCAATATTTACTGTGATGAGCTCAAAATTTAGGCAAAAGTAATAACACAGAAATCTTAAATTTGTAGAATATTTATTTTTTTTAGTTTTTCTTTGAAAAATATCAAAAAAACTAAGGTATCTACCTTACCTTTTTTACAAAAATGGAAATTTGAACAGTATCATTTTAAAACGCAAGAAAAGCACAACCAAACGTAATAATTTGAAAAAAATTGTGTTCTATGTTGGAGACCATAGAAAAATTATACTTTTGCGCTTTATACCAGATTTGTATTCCACTTAATGGCTGCTGTGCAGGCTTTCAAATAATGCAAAAATCATCATTTTTCGCATTTTCAACCGTGAATAACTTAAAATCTGGACGTGATGGGAAAATTTGGAGAACAGATTTGGAATCAGGAGATCAAAGTCTACTAAAATTGATCATCAGAATTCAAACCGGAAAATGAGTGATGAGCGGTGTAATTCTATGTTTTTTTAGAAATATCGTCTATTTTTCATTTAGTGGTTTACTTAAACCATTCTTAATGTTTTTATTCAATATTTTTTAATTTGTGAACGAATACCAAAACAACCGACATTATCAAAATTATTCGTTCACGAAATTTTGAACGAAAGGACTCATTTTTTTGAAAATCATACATTTATAGTAGAAAACCTTAGCTTTTAATTTCAGTTTTGGTTATAAAAATCCGATATTTACTTAAGAATATATAGCTCTTCAAACTTCACCCCTTTTAAAATTTTTCGTGATTTTTAAAAAACTAGAATCGCGAATGGAATTCAATTAAACTGTAAATGGGATTATTTAAATGGCTCCATAGATTATCTATGAACGTAATATAAAAATATCTAAGGACCCTTTTTCTCGTGCTGTTTCATGGAAAAGGCGATTTACATTGAGGGGTCCTTGACCGATATTTTTATGAGTTACAAACGGAATGACAAACATATATACATATCACTAATTGTAAGTGGAGGATATACAAAACATACAATTATAACAAAAGAGACTTCAAATGACGCAATTTGATAGTTGTTTATAAAAATTTTTAAAAATTATTATTTTAAAAATATATAAAATATAGATTTAAATTTTAACTCGTTTAAACTTATTTCACATTACTTTGGTGTTTGTGAATTGTTCGCGAATAAGCGAATTGATTTAGTAAATCTTAAAGAAAATGATATGTTATTTTTAGCCCTACTTGTTGAATGGAGTCAACTTTTTCTGTAGAGTTTTTTTCTTAATTTTTTTTTTCACGAAAACACGAATTGATCATGTATTTTATTTTCGGTCCTACTTTTAAAACTTTTTGGTCTGGTCCATGATTACAGCCTAAACTACCAAAATGACGTCTATAAAAATTTATTAACACTCTTATTCTTTAAGCAAAATATTTAACACTTTTTCAAAAAAAAAAAAAATAACTCGTATTGGAAAAATACCCTGCAGGACAATAGAAATGTTCTAATTCCCAAAACAAACACAAAAAAAAAATTATCTTGAAAAACATTTTTTATTTTTGTCTGAGTTTTATTTATATTTTTCTTTTGCACTAACATTAATTCACTAAAGTGAATCCGTATGCCTCAAGCGTACGCACATATAATATCTGTACACACACTTGACAAATAAAAACTTTAAATTGGATTAGTTCTTATAACGAAAAATAAAAAAATTTATAAAAAATTGAAATAGAAACGAGCGAAAAAAATATAAAATTATAACGCAGACATGTGAATGTACTGCATAACAACAATTGATGGGGTTTATACACATCTACACATCTATAAGCACGTTTAACAAAAGAATGAAATTTAAGCAGACAATAATGGTTAAAAAAAAAGTAGTGAAAAAAAGTATTACGTACAAAAGAAACGAGATAGATTTGATAAACTAACAGTTTTAAAATCTTAATAGAATAAAAAAAAAGTGTCTTAAGATTTCTAAGAAATCATTTCTTACTTCTTTTTTTTTTTTTGTAGTTTAAGTGAAATTTAAGTATTAAAAGTTTTTCTTTTCTGTGTTCTTTCATTGTAATTTAAAAAGAATAAATAACTGTTGACAACATCATTATATTTGTACACCACCAACGCATTGAAGAGATTGTATTCTTTCTTCTTTTTTTTTTAAAGACTGTCCAAGAATTTTGAAAATTACAGGTCAGGATTGTGTGTTAACAAAGTTTGTAAAAAAAAATAGTTTGGAGTAAAATTTTTTTGAGTATTAAAATTTGTTATGTGACAAAAGATCTATAATTTTTATGCTTGCAATTTTATTAATTTTAATAACATCGAATTCAATCTGCTAACCATATTTTTGTCGTTAATTGAACTTTATGTTTTTACAACCCAAAATAACATAAAATAATGAATCATTGTAGTTTAGCGAGTTTTTAGCGATATCTCAAGGAATTAAGCAGCTAGAATTTTAATTTGTTAACAGATTTAAGACCTTTGTTCAATAACACCGTCCAACAGCCATGAACCGGATGATATAAGTCTGAAAGAGGAGAACAAATGGAGTAAAACTGCATTTATAGTTTTTCATTTCGTGACTTCAAACTTTTAAATGATACATTTTGTAAAATATTTTTTAAATATTTGTACTTGTCCTAGTATGGATCTGGTGATGGCAAATTAAAGACGAGAATCTCCCCTAAGTTTTCCATTTTTTTATTTTCCATATCGGGATAAAAGGATGTGAATAAAGTCATTTGAAAACTTTATCAAAATATTTTGTTGAAATATATGAATGATAATGAAGGATACAGATTTGAAAGGACGTACTTTATCAAAATATTTTTAAGAAATATATGAATGATATTGAAGGATACAGATTTGAAAGGACGTAACTTACCTTATTTTTCCTAATATGTAAAAATAATAAAATAGGAAAATTAGGAGAGATCCTCCTCTTTCGTTTTCTGTCACTAGTGACATCCTAGGACGAGTGCAAACATTAAAAAAATATTTTATAAAATTAAATCCTCTAAAACTTTGAAGTCCTTTTAAAAGAAAACAAGATCACGAAATGAAAAACTGTAAATGCAGTTTTACTACATTTAGTCTCTTTTTTCAAACATGTATTATCCTGTTCGTGTTTAACGATTTTTTTTTAAAATCTTTTTCGGACGGTGTAACAGTCAAACTGCATTTCGTGTCTTTAATAATTTTAAAGAAACTTCTTTTATTAATAAAAACAAAAAAGACTCAAAAAGCTGTTTTTCGCTACTTCTCGCGAAAGATGGCAGCTATAACTTTTTTGTAAGCAGTTGCAATTTTTAATTTTTTATCACATCACCTTGCTCACCATGCCCACCGTGTCTTCTAAAACTTTACCGCGGGTGGTCCGAGACAGTTTTAACCTAAAAGTGCAAATACCATATTTTTTTTTCAAATATGTAATTGGGATGTGTAAGAAAAATTTAGAAACAAAAACCAAAATCTTCGATCGAGCACTTTTTGCAAAAATCGCGTTTAAATTGAAACAAATAAAAACAATCACTCTTCAAAATTCAAATATATGGACTTAATAGATTTTGACCTTCTGATTCCAAATCTGCTTTCTACATTTTTGTAGCATACACCATTTTCGAGATATTCGCGTTTGCAGATTCCAAAAACAGCTATTTTAGTTCTTTCTGTTCTTCCACTGTAACCATTTTTTAAGTCGCTAAAAAAACATTATAGTAAATGAACCTCCTGAATCCGAATCAACCATCAAAACTTTTCTAGCTGTATCCATTTTCAAAATATTCGAGCTTAAATAGTACAAAATAACGCAAATTTTTTGGTTTTTATGTTGGAACTGCAACGTTGTTTTAAGTAGAGATGGGCGCGTGAGTGATTTTTGACTCACACTCACTCACGCTCACGACAAGAATTTTTGAATCACGCACACTCACTCACTAACATATTTTGTCTACTCACACTCACTCACAATCACGTAAGTAAGTTTAAAACAACTCACACTCACGTGCACTCACACATTAAAGTTCAGCGAGACTTTACTTTTTTTTGTTTTTGTCGGGACGAAATCTTAAGTTAACCCAAACTTTACAATTTTTTGTTGCTTTTTTTGGTATGAAAGAGAATATTAAGAGAAAATAAATCACGCAATCTCACGCAAATAATCGGCTCAAATCGCAAAAATCTCACTCACGCACCCTCACTCAAGCAATTTTTTTCTCTACTCACACTCACTCACAACCACGAGAGTAAAATTGAATTCAGTCACACTAACGCGTGAATCACGTGAATCACGCTCTAATCTGCTTATGTGTCCATCTCTAGTTTTAAAAAAATATGCAGATACAAAATGGGACATGATTTTACATAAGTTCGACCTCGTGATTTTAAGTCCGCAGTCAAAATTTCTCTATAGCTTTTCGTTTTCGAGATATTCGCGATTGAAATTTAAAAAAAAGCGATTTATAAGCGTTTTAGTTGTTCCACTGTTATATGGACCTGTAGATACTGTTGCCAGATTAGACGATTTTTCTGGATTTTTGATGATTTTTACTCCCCAAAATAGCAAAATGACGATTTGACGATTTTAGTCTTAGAATTACTCTTTAATTAAGGATAAATATACATTTTTAATTTTGACGATTTTTGCAAATGGGATGACGATTTTGATGATTCGCATCGGCAAACTTAATATCCAGATTAAGTTTGCCGATGCGATAAAATATCGGTAATGTAAAATGATTTACATATTGTTTCTCCTGAAATGTACGTTTAAGTAGCTGATTTTATCTTACAGTTACAATCGAAGAATGCTGACGAAAGAAGGCTGGCATCTTAAGAAAGCTGTGGGGACATCCCCACTTAGCCTCTCCACTTACAAGGAAGGTCTTTCACAGGGCACTCAACAATTGTCCTGAAACTTGAATATGGTAATGGGGGGGGGGGGGGGGGGGAATAATAGTCACCTGTTTTTTTTTAGCTGCCCAATCTCAAATTTAAAAACGGGTTGCCACCTTATAAAAAAATAAGGGCTTTCGGTAAAATCCTCAAAAAACGAACAAATCTTAGTTTTTCCCCCTGCCCTTTGACCCTCTAAATGTGAGATTGGTCAGCTAAGAAAAAACTGGTAACTCTTATTTTCCTCCCCTCTTTTCCATATGCAAGTTTCAGTACAATCAGTGGGTGACCTGTGAAACCCCTTCCTTGTTAGACATAAAAAAATTTTCAAAAAATTTCGAAACTTAAAAAACTTTTCAAAAAATATTGTTTTCTTTAAAACATTGTGTTTTGGTTTTTAAAATTTTGTTCGGTACTTGAAGAATTTTGATACGTTCTATTATCTCCGGTCATAAGATAATTAATTTTGATATTGTTTAAGGCCGTTTGTCACGATAATACTGAGTCGTAAGATTTTAGTAAACCGAAATAAAATGAAATTTGGTCTGACTGTCAAAAAATCAAACCAAAAAAATTTTTGAATACCATGCCCTTTGCAATCATCTCATTTAAAATAATATGAAAACAGCTGTTCAGAAAAATAAATGTTAAAAAAGATTATTTGTTGCGTATTTTTTAAAGATACATTAAAATAAGAGACTTTTAAATTGATAAACTTATTTTTGTAGCTTTAATTATTTGTTTTTATGTTGATGTCAATAAATTGGAATGAAAATACATCCCTGATAAAATGAAAAGTCTCAGCTTTTAGAAATATTTCTAAATATGACGAGTATTATACGACTGTCAAATTTTCTTCCGTATTACCGTCCGTGTCATTACATTTTGCATTTACACGATAACATTTTTAAATTCTATACGATTTTTTGACAGATCATTTTACTGAGTCTAATCGTGACAAACGGCTTTAGTGACAAATCCAATTTTCACCTGTGATAATCATTTCGGTTCGAGAGACACAACTCTCCTGGGGTCCCAGATCGGTATTTTAAGGCGTGACACACTGAATGTCATAGGTTGAAGGATATAAAAAATCTTAATATTTAAACCAGGGGGATTGGTTGAAAAATCAAGACTTATCAATCCCAAACTATTCGTACCAGCATCAATTATTTTGTAAAAACTACTTTAAATCGACCTTTTATAAAAAAAAAATAAAATACAATAAAAAAACATTACAAAAAGGGTAGTAATATAGTAACTACAAGTAATTGTAGACGAAGAAGTTGTTGAAAAATCAAAAAAAAAAGAACTGTGTTGCTTTTCTTTAACATTAACAATGTCGTTTCTTGAAAAAAAAGCGAGAAAAAAATACTTTTTATTGTTAACCGGAAGCTAAATGACTCTAAAAAGATACTTACATACATTCTTATAGAATATACATTTCTTATTCTTATGCGACATATCAACGGCGCCAAATTTCCTTTACTATTAAATATAATAAAGTCTAGAGTAAGTCACTTGTATGTGTCTAGATGTTTTCTTTTTATATCACTTAATTTCAACGTATAGATTCTCATTTGCTTTGTAATGTTTGTTTATATGAGTTTATCATCAATTTTTAATAATCATTTTTATAACTTGTGAAAACTATTTTTTTTTTTTTTTTTGTTATTGTATTTGAAATGTTAATGAAATTTATAGATTTTGCTTATACGAGTATGTATGACAAAAAGTATTGTGGAATTTAATAGGAAAACTTTACATGTTTATTTTTATTAATTTTATAAATATGTATTATTAATATAAACTGTACATATAGTCAAATAAAATACAAAAGGTCATATTACAAATTCGAAATAAAGTTTTTTTTTTCAAATAATTTTTTTGACTAACATAATAAAAGAATTATTTGTGTAGATATATCCAGTGAGAAAGAGAGCCGAGGATACCCAGAGAGAGGTTCTTAACCCTTCTGCATCCCTTGCATATGTGCCCTTCCTATGATCCTTTGGGTCAATATGACCCAACATTAAAATGTAACAAAATTCCATGTTTTAGTATAATCAAAAATAATGAAAACTAAAATAAATCAGCCCTTCCAGAGCAATTATAAAAAAAATAAAATCAAATTTGAAATTCAAGCTTTTTTTACTTTGGGCCAACACTTAATGCAATGCATTGTGTTGGTATTAGAAAATGGGTTATGAGGAGAAGGAATGACGGAGTAGTGTTTGTGGACATTTAATTTGATTTTTTTTCAAATTATACACATACAAAAAAAACTTTTTCAAATTACTAGGAAAAGTCTCGTAATTTAACCATTTTACCAATATTTGACAGTTTTCCTTGTTTTTTAACAAACAAATTTGGATATAAATTTACATTTTTTTTTTTTGAAATTATTAATTTTTTTTTTTGTAATTTTACAAATTTCCAAAAAAAAATTACATAAAATCTAGTAAACTCACTAGAATTCCTTGTAATTTTAATTGCGCCAAAAAACTGTAAATTTACAATTTTATTGGTAAAAAGTTGGTAAAATATTGTAAAATTACTAGAAATCTCGTAAAATATGAATTAGCAAAATATTTAGTAAAGTTACGAAATCTCCTTGTAAATTTTATCGTGTCCAAAAATTTCTACATTTACAGTTTTATTGATGAAAACCTTGTAAAATTACAAAATTATTGGTTAAAAGCTTGTAAAATTACTAGGAATTCTTGTAAAATAAGAAGTAGCTAAAAAAGTAAAAATTTTTTCTTGTAATTTTACAAGGTATTTTTTTTTTTGAGTGTAGCTGACTGGGTAGACTTCTGCACGGATTTAATTCCACATAGGGCTAGTTTGACTGATGAGGAATGAATTTTCTCTGTAATTCGCTGTGCAAGACATTGAACTGTAGACAACGAAAGGATGTGATCTGCTGGAAAGGCGCCCATCTCAGCTGAATACTTACTGAGGTTATATCTATATAACAATGACGCACAACACATTCCGACTATGCTCCAATGAGTCAATAGAGCTGGATACCCTACTGTCGTTGATGAGCTTCAACGCACTCCTTTGCACCTGATCAGATAGACCTTGAAGCACCTGCCCAGATATGCGAGTTGTATTCCATTTGTTGTATTCCATTTCGGGATATAGGTGGCATAAATAGTGAGATCACACGGAGTGAAGAAATTCTTGTACCGTTTTAGGAAATAAAGACACTTGAATGCTTCTTTCGACACTTGAAAAACATATTTGTTCCAACGAACATTACATTGGATTTTCATGCCTGATTCCTCAATAGCTATTCCACCCATGGATACAGATGATGCTGATTCCACAAGCCGTCTGAGGGTCAACACATAACATTGGGCCTTACGAGCATTAAAATCGATCCTATTTGCAAGAACCTACTCGAAGATTGTCGTAAGATCATCCTAACTACGAAACAAGAGTGAATCGGACTCCAGATAATTTACCAAGTGGTGATTGATCATGCTCTCCATGACCTGCGAGTGCGTAAAGAAAATTGCTAATGGGCGTTAGTTTTCTGGGTTTGTTACCTCACCCTGTTTTGGGGTTGGCGAACCTTTGCGGGTTTCTCAAAATCCCACCCACAGTAGGAGAATAATAAAATTTTGAATGATAAAATAATTAACGAGAATAATAAAATTTAGAATGAAAGCGATTTTATTGATTCTTTGACCGATAAAATTATTGATCTATCATTCTGAATGAAAATGAACCCAATTCAATTATATTCAGAAGAAAAAAAATGCTTGCTTGTTGGGTCATATTGACCCAAAAGATATTAAATGTGTGTAAATCGTGTTTTTAAATGTGGAGGGGGGAGAAAAAATTTAAATTTTATTATTTTATTTTAAAACCGTGATTTTCGTCATTGTAATGGATAAATTAAAGTTTCACGTTGATATCTTTTAACTTAAGGGAAAAATTTTGCGTTTGAAAACCAAAATTGGGTCAAATTGACCCAAGGAGTGCAGAAGGGTTAACTGGTCTTAACTAATATGTACCGGTCTTTTACCGGAATTTTTACTCACAAGAGACTTATCATATCTACATGGCTTTGTCCAAGGACGGGGTTAATTGATGTCTAGTGACATGTCACAGACTAGTGTCAAAAAAACATTAATGAACATGTCACTGAACTAACCCATTCTAACTCACTCGTCACGGGTTAAGTTCCTTCTGATTAATTGACCCTTCTTCACTTACTCAAAGAGTATAGCAATATTTAATACTGAATTTAAAATTTTCTATTTTGTTTATTACACTGTGCTACAGTGAAAAAATACTTCTGATGTGACATAGTATAGGTTGTTGCTCTTGTCGAGTAGATCACAAAAATGAACATTAAACTTGTCAGACACCCTCAAATTTTAGAGTTATTGTCAAAAAAAGTTTTTTTGGACTTGTCTCACTAAACCTTGTGTAATTCAGAAAATTTTCAACCGATTTTAAATTTTTAAACTGTTTTGGATAGAACGAGGATAGGAATTTTCATGTGTTTGAATTGGTCAATACGTAAAAGAAAAATATCTATTGATTTTTTCTATAAAATCTAATTTTTTTTGTTATTTTTTGTAAATTTTTCGAGTTTATCGATTTTTTTCTGCTATAGTTCGTTTAACAACCTTTATATTTATGAGCGTTTTTTTAAAGAAAATTTAATTCTAAATACGATAAGCTTTATCCTTAAAAAATCGGATAATAATTGACAGAGTTTTGATAATTTTTCTAAAAAAGAAAATAAAGATTTTGCAGGAAATCGCTGTTCAAATTAGAGATGGGCGCGCGAGTGATTTTTGACTCACACTCACTCACGCTCACGACAGAAATTTTTGAATCACGCACACTCACTCACGACCATATTTTTTCTACTTACACTCACTCACAATCACGTGAGTAAATTCAATACAACTCACACTCACGTGCACTCACACAAGCCTCACTCACACTCACGTTGACTCACACTCCCGAAACTCTTATTTATAAAAAAAGAAATTTCAAACTAAAATTTCAAAAATCTTTCAAATTTTTTAGTAAAATTTAAAGTTCAGCGCAAAAAAACGTTTTTTGACAATAACTTTAAAATTTGAGGGTGTCTGGCAAGTTTGATGGGCATTTTTGTGATCTTTCGACGAGAGCTACAACCTTAACTACCTCATTTTAAAAGTATATTCGATTTTGTGTTTTTTGTAGCACAGTGTTATTTAGCTGCCGCAGTGGGAGTCGTGGGTTCAATTCCCACACTTCATTTGTCAGTTTTGTACAACGCGACGATGGTAGTTCTTAGTTTTTTATTTCTGTTTTTTATTTCTGTAACATCTTTGATGTTGTTTTTTTTTTTTAATTATTGCCAACATTTGATTTTAAAAAATATTGTTTTTTGTTTCCATATAAGAATCCATAACACTGAGTAATGGCCGTTTTGATTTAAGATGACGATATGCTTATATTACCGAAATAATTTTAATAAACTAAACATAAAAACTTATTAATAGTTTTTGTTTTTATTATTACAGCATATTTAAAATGTTCGACAATTTCATTAACAAATATTTGTTACAATAGGTATGTTTTCCTTGTTTGTGTATTTAAAAATTTTTGAAGAAAAAATCTTAGGTATTGACAACTTTTCGTAAGGAAAGACTTTTTTAGGCTTCGTCTTCATCTCAGACTCCTAAACATTTTGACGAAAGATGTTAAAGACATTTTTTTTAAAGAAAAAGTCTCACACTTATAGAATTTTTTTCCAAAGTCAAAAAAAATATTTATATTTTCAGCAGTTTTTTTAAAATAAAAAACTTGCTAGAATTCCTTTAAAAAAGCACCGATTCTAAAAAAGTCTCAAAGATTCTACACTCAAAAAAATCACTCTGTTATATTATAGAGATACTCTGTAAACTGTAAATTTATAGAATATTCTGTAAAATGTTAAAACGACCAGAATTTTAACAAAATATCTGTAAAATTACAAAGTTTTAGTTAAATGCATTTTATGAGAGCAAAATTTTAATTTTTAAAAAAATTTTAAATTTTTAAAATCTAAATTTACAAAATTTTAGTTAAATCCATTTTACAAGTGAAACTAATCTGCCTTAATAACATCAATAGTCTGAGAAGCCATCAAAATTAGTCTTTGCGTATTACGTATATTTTACTTTACTAAAGCTCACATATTTAGTGAACCATTAAACGGTAGATGTTCACCGAGGTTTTTATAAATAAATAAATGACGATTTGAACAGGGGCTATTTAAATGTGAAAATTGTGCTTCCTGTTTATACGTTCATAAACTAAGAGAAAAAACTATAATTTAAATGTGCCTGATTAAATGCATTCCAAACTTTAATGGTGCGCACGCGAAATGTTGTATTTTAGTTACTTGTTTAAATTTACTTGTAAAGGAAAATCGTTTTAGAATGCCCGCTTTAATGCTTCAAATTGTAAAACTCACTTTTTTGTATTTTTGTGAAACTTACGAGTTTTTAACGAGTAACACCAATTTTACACGAAATCCTCATAAAATTTACGAGTAGTTTAAGACGCTTTTAAAAGAGGGGTTACATTTTTGGAAGTGTTTTTTTTAGAGATTTTTATTTGAAAACTACAAATAATGACAGTGCAATGAGTAAAATTACAGATGAAATTTATTATTTTTCTAAGATCTGTATTTTGACAAAAAAAATCTGTTTATTATCTGTAAAATAGAGATCACAAAGTAAAAAGTAAAATTACAGATAAACTTTTGTTTTTCGGTGACAAGAAAATGCAAAGTACTTTTTTAAAATCTGTATTTTGGCAGATAACTTTGTCAAATATCTGTCGAATTGAGATTACAGACATTTTACAGAGTATTTAACAGTCATTACTTTGAGTATAAGACTTTTTCTTTCTTTTTTAGAAAAATTTTTGTTTTCGGTCTTTTGCAACATTTTTTTGATACTTTGGAAAATTTTTCAAAGCTTGTCAAAATTTTTATTTTTCTAAAACTATTTTTATTGGATTTTTTTTTTTTTGTAAAATTACTTTTTTATTTTTTGTAAATTTGTAGGATAAATTTACAAAATAAATTTTGCAAAACTACAAAAAAAAATTTAAATTTCGATCGACTAAAACAGAAAAATGTTTGTTAAAAAACATAGAAACATCGTTAACTTAATTTTTTTTCATGAAATACTTCATTTTCAAACACGACCAAATTTGGTTTCGCTAATTTTTTGAAATGATTTAGAACGTATTAAACGCAACTTGAACACGATTTTTCAGCTTTTTAAGCTATAAAGAAATTAAAATTTTCGTTTAATTTTGACCAGTATAAAAATACCAGTAACAACGTAAACAAGTTAAAAATTTAAATTCGACTTTGCTAAATTCATTAATACCCTCCACAATGCCCTTTTTAAATGAAAGTTAATTTTCTAGCGTGAACAAATTTAACAATTTTAATTACAAATATTTTATTTTAAATAAAAAAACTCGTTAGTTTTAGTAATTTTTGTAAAAAAAATTACTATTTTTTTTAGTGTAAAATTTTTTTCGAGTGTAATTTCTCTTTTATTGTAAAAATATTTTTTAAAGAAGAAATGCATATTTTATTTTTTCAATATTATCAAATTTTTTTGTTATTTTTTTAAACTTTTTCAAGTTTATCAATTGGGTGCCCGGACATAGCCCCCACGGACATTACCCCCATAACGGAAATAGGGATTAGGACCGGACAGATCGCGGTCATAATCTTCATATATGTTATGGGGACTATGACTACTTTTAAAACGGTCATAATACCCATGGGGATTATGTCCGCTTTTTATTTATAATATGAACTCATATAGCTCTGCTTTATGCGTTTCAAATGTATTTAGCAAGCCATTAAATAAATTTATGGAGTTTGTAATCCCTAAGCCCGGTCAAAGGCCGACTACGCAGAAACACTTTTTTGTTTAACGATCTTTAAATTGAAAACCAACACATACCAGGAACCACTGAACTCAGGTCCCTGAAATGGGGATTACGACTATTTGTTACGCGGTCATTATCCCTGTGATTTCTGGAAGTTATGTCCACTTTTTATTTGGATTATGTCGAAATTTTTTTTCAGTCATAATCCCCACCACCGTTATGGAGCATATGACCAAATTCATTTCGGACTTAATCCCCAAACCGGAAATGGGGTCTATGTCACGGCACCATCAATTGAATGTGTGTGTGGAATAAGGTGCTATAATCCAAAAACCTAATTGTCTAGGAGAAGCAAAAAACTAAATAAGTCGCTACAAAATTTTATTTTTTGAAATTTCTTTTTGCAGTTCGACGAAGATGGACCATTTGCATCTGTGCATCAAATTTCATCAAAAACAAATGAAATACCTCCTATTTGACAAGAATTCCTAGTAATTTTACAAGATTGTTGCCAATAACTTTTTAATTTTTCAACATTTTTATCAATGAAATTGTAAATTCACAAATTTTTGAGGCGATAAAACTTACAATGAGGTTTCGTGACCTTACTAGATTTTTTGCTACCTCCTATTTTACGAGAAATTTTGTAATTTTACAAGCTTTTTACCAATAAAATTGTAAATTTTTAAATTTTTAGGCGCAAAAAAAACTTACAAGGAATTCTCGTGAATTTACTAGATTAAAAAAATTAAAATTTGTAAAATCACAAAAAAAATTGTAAAATTCCAAAAAAAAATTAAATTTCATTAAAAAATTTTTGTTAAAAACCAAGGAGAACTGTCAACTATTGCCTACGGTCAGTACCGTAGTACCGGTAATACCGGTATTTCCAGTTCTTGGATTGTTCCCGGTATTCCCGGTTCCGGTTCTGACGGTATTCCCGGGACTACCGGTACGTATTTTTTTGTAAAATTACATTTTTTGTTTGCTTTTACAAAAGAAAAAATACAAAACATGTAAAAAACACCATTTCCATATTTTTATGAGTTTAACAGGCCTATTCTCAGTTATGACTGGTTATGACTAATTTTATTATTTTCAAACTTCATATTCCCTGTGTTTGTTGTAAACAAAATCATAAAAAGTCTCAAAATTTAAAATTATATGTAATTTTGAGACGATGTGGGTAGCAGGTCTTTATTTTTTTTAAATTTTCAAACAAAATTTGAAATTTTTTATGATTGTTTACAACAACCACATGGAAAAAATTGAGTTATGATTGAGTTATGACTTTTTTTTTGTGAATAGGCCCCAGTTTATAACCGGGAATACCAGTATTCCCGAGAATATATCTAGAACCGGGACCCGGGAATACCGGTATTCCCGGGAATACCGAGAACAGGGAAATGGGGGGCACTACTGTCAACTATTGGTAAAATGGGATTACGAGATTTTTTTTTTTGGTAATTTGACAATGTTTTTTTGTGTGTAGTGTAATTTCTGAAATACAATTGATAAATTGTGAAATAGAATTGATTATTTCTGAAACACATTTGATAAGTTCTAAAATACAATTGATAACTTCTGAAAAACAATTGATAACTTCTGAAATACAATTGATAAATTTTGAAATAAAATTGATAAGTTCTGAAATTTGTAACTTCAGAAATACAATTGATAACTTTTCAAATTTAATTGATAGTTTCTGAAATACAATTGCAAATGGTGTAGAAAAATTTTGAAAGCAGATTTGGAATCAGGAGATCAAAATATATTAAGTACATATATTATAATTTTGAGAAATAATTTTTTTTTTTTTTTGCAATTTAAACGCGATTTATGTAAAAAGTGGTCGATCGAAGATTTTGGTATTTGTTGCTAAATTATTCTTAGACATCCTAAATACAAATTCGAAAAAAGGTATGGTATTCGCACTTTTATTTCAAAACTGTTTAAACTGTTTAAAAAATTTATTGATATTCGTGTTCAGGGCATCAAAATTAATAAGTGTGATGTGTCGCAAGATATAGGCCCGTACCATAGAAAAATAAAAAGTCTATTTTAACAAAAGTTTTATTTTAAATTTCAAATTTTCTATACATTTTTTGAAAGTCGATTTCAAAAACAAAAACAATTTGTATGGAAATAAAATTAAAAGCTCATTTTAAATTTATTTTATTTTCTTGTGGTAAGGCTGATAGTTTTTTTTATTTTTTTTTTTTCTAAAAATTTTTAAAAATCCAAAATTTTGACCGCCGGGCGCCACGGGTTAATTTAATCCGATTTACCTCAAATTTGTACCACATATTTTTTAGGTCCACTAGAACAAAACACTTGTCCGGACACAAAACTTAAAGAAGAAATGAAATGAAAGAAATATTGAAAAAAAAAAAATAAAATATTGTATTCGCATTTTTAGGTTACAGCTGGGGTTAAACATATCAGCCAGCAGCCGAATTAAATAATTTTCTATTTTTGAGTTATCTTAAATGTACCAACATTTTCGAGAAGTCCTTACATTTTCGTTCATAACTTTTGAACCACTAAAAAAATCATCTTTTTCAAAAAAAAAATGATAAAATCAGCTTTTTCAAAAAAAAATTATTCCAGAAAAGTAGGATGAAGATTTTCTAAAAAAAATCTACTTTAACCAAACATTATCTGCTAAATCAAGCAGAAAATATGCTAAAGTATGACATACTTATTAATCTGGATTAACAACAGGTAAAAAAATTACTTAAACAATTTAAACAAACTCTTTCAATTGAACACCATTGCGTATGAGTGATATTTTGTGATTATTAACAAGTATACGCCACCCAGCTGTTGTTTATAATTTTGGTTAATCAATTTGTGCCCATTTCCCCCTCTGCTAAAATCGTAATAAAATTTACTTAAAAGAAACTATTTTTAATATTTTAAATTTAATTTAACAAACAATGTTAAATTTAAACAATGTTTTGTTTGTTTTTTATTCAATATTTACTAAACCATTAATACAACCCTCTTAACTTCAATACTTTTCTACTTGATGACTTGGAAACTAAAGCAAAACAATACCATTAGATGGTTGTTTATTTTTCACTCATTTTTCTGTTATTTTGTCCTAAGTAACTAAAGACTGTTGAGTAAAACTAAGACGTTTCTATATTAAAAAAAAAAAAATCCAAAAATAAAACTAAAAACAACAAAGTTTACTTACAACATGTCCTTAGTCATTGTCATTGGCTGTACTCGAGGAGTAACAGCAACTTTATTAATTCAACATTTTTTTTATATAGTTTTTTGCAATGTGGCATACTGAAAAATAGCAGCAGCAGCAACAATATCTAAAACAATGACAACATCTATAGCATTGCACAGTGGTTTATTTTAGGAAAATATTTTGGCGATTTAGTAAGTACTAGACCGATTTCAAGCTTAATTTTGGACGGCGCACAGTGGCGCCTTTTGACTTTTTTCGTTGCAAAAATCATAACTTTTGAACTAATGAAGATATTTTAAAAATTTAAAGAGCATTCGAAAGAAGACTTCCCAAGCTTCAAAATATATGAGCCCCAAGGTAATAGGCCAGCCGCGACACTGTGCACAGTGTCGTATTTTGACTTTTTTCGTTGTAAGCATTATAAATTTTAAAGTATTAAAGATATTATCAAGACTTATAAAGCATTTGAAAGAAATCCCTTTCGCTTAAAAAAAAGAAGCCCCCATGGTCATTGGCCCACTAGAGCACAGTGCCTCGTTTTGACTTTTTTTCGTTGCAAAATCACAAGTTTTGAAGTTTTCAAGGCATTTTTAATGTTTAAAACGCACTTGAATTTTATCTCCTTTAGCTTCAAGAAAAGCGCATCCGCATTGTAATAGGCCCGCTTCGGCACTGTGACCAGTGACACCTTTTGACCTATTTTGTTGCAAAAATCCTATCTTTTAAAGTAATGATTATTAAAAGTCTCGAAAAAAATACCACTCTTATATGACAGAGAAAAAATAATAAAAAAAATACGAAATTTTTAACGGTATTGAATAAAATATTACTCAATTTTGCACCAGAAAACCATTTAATATTTAAAATTTAATAAATGTTTACCAACAAATTTAAGTAAATTTTCAATTTATAAAACTAAATTTTTACTTGATGTTTTTTTTTTTGTTTTTTAAAGTAATTTTTTAATTGTGTAAAGTAAAAGTTTACTTAAAACTTATATATTTGCCTATGTCTTTAAGACATAGGCAGACTGAAAAATTGCCAACTTTGGGTGGCTCTATAATTCATAATTTTTATTCGATTTCAAAAATGTTTTTGGTTTCTTAATCAGTGAGGAGTTTTCAATCAGATGTAATCATTCATTTTATCAAATTCTTCTGTCAATTTTTGGATTTTTGCAACGCTTTTAGGGAAAAGGCGCCACAGTGCGGCGGACCCCAAATGTTCAATAGGGCAGGCCTCTAAAGTAGGACACCTTTTGAATACAAAAATTTTAAATGCTTTCCAATTTGTTGGTTATATTTAGATTTTTATGAAAATTATTTTTATGACGCGCTAGTAAATGTCTAAAAAAAACATGCTTGAGAGGTGGAAATCTTCTACCTCAATAGTTTTATAGTTTTTTTGAAGTCCTAACCGTCGAAATATCTTTTTTTTGTTAAAAAGTTATACTTCTTTTAACTTAAAAAAATCGAAAACAATTTTTTTCATGAAAAAGTATCAACCCTCTTTTGCTTCCAGCTTAATAGTTTCGATCAGAATATGTAAATTTTTTCGATTGCTCTGAAAGTCAACATTACGCAGATGAGTTAAAAAAAGCATGTAAAATTTTTTTTATTTTGTGATCCCCAGCGTCATCGAAAGTTGACCCATTTTAAATAAACATTTTAAATTTACCCCATTGGAAAAAAGTTCACGCCTCTGTTGTTCCTACCAAAACAAAT
Source organism: Pegoplata infirma (assembly GCA_963921195.1). Classification (NCBI taxonomy): domain Eukaryota; kingdom Metazoa; phylum Arthropoda; class Insecta; order Diptera; family Anthomyiidae; genus Pegoplata; species Pegoplata infirma. The sequence goes on along the minus strand of OY992536.1, from coordinate 227,259,227 downwards.
TAGATTTCTTAATATGTAAGTTGCTAATAATCCCCGTGGCAGCAAGAATGGCTGAAAAATCAGGTTTTTTGGAAATTGTTAACAATCAAATTGGGAATTGGGCTATACTTTTCTTCAAAACTTTATATTTTGTTTTACGTTAACATTTGCTATAGTATGGCCTAAAATTTCGACCAATATTTTCAAACAAATTTAATTTTGTATGGGAGCCCCTTAGGAAGTAGAGAAACGAGGTAGGTATGTTCAGAAAAAAATTTGGGGCGGAAAAAGTAAAGATTTTACATTTACATTTTACCCCTCTAGGGGGGAACCATATGAGTGCTAAATACAGAAAAATAAATTTCAATCGAAATTTTCGGTTGTACCAAGTCAATATTCCTTTGATGCTTGTATATTTGACTCGAACAACCAAATTTTGTGGTTGTGTCAATTAAAACCAGTAATATCAACCGAATTTTGTCGTGACTACCGATGTTTAGTTGTGACAACCTATCAATTTGAATTTCAGTTGGATATTGATACCTATGTATCAATTGAATTTCAGTTGGATATTAGCAATTTTTTTCTTTGTGTGTATGAGACCATGAGATCTATGAGCCCAATATTAAAAAAAAAATATTTTGTATTGGAGGCCCCTTAGGAACTGGTGAAAGGTATGTTCGGAAAAAATTTGTGGGGGTCGGTCATATAGTTTACCTCTCTAGGAGGAACCAAAAAATAAAAATAAATTTAAAAAACAACAACATATGGGGGACCACCTTAAGATTAAGGGTACGTGTGTTTTGAGAAAATGTTGAGAACATTTTTCTATTCTGCTGAAGTTGGGGCTCCCATATAAAATTGTGTTTTTATGACAAGTCCAATGTATGACCGACCTTCAATATTTTCTCACTACCAAAATTTTCTCAGAACGTACCTTACTTCAATCTTCAACCCTTAAGGTGGTCCCTATACAATTTTTTTTGTTAAAATTTTGTTTTTCGAGGGGTAAGATGTTTGACCGAGCTCCATTACTTTTTTCCCCACAAACCTACCTGCTTTTTCCACTTCCAACACTCAAAATATTGTGTAGGCGAAAACAAATGAAAAACATATTTAAAACAAGTGATAAAACATTTCAAACCCATCCTAGTAATTATTCATTTGTTTTAACAAACATCAACATTTATTTTTTACTGTTAATAACATTTTCTAAAATAAATAACGTTGAACCTTAAAAAATAACGTCACTTTAATTTTAATTCGAAAAAAATAACCTACAAAAACAATAAAAATTAATGATTGTTGTGTTATTTTTACAAACAAATTCAAAAAAAAAAATACCTACGAAAACATTAAAAATTAATGATTTCGTAGGTTATTTTTACAATTTTTCTATTGAATTTTATTTTAAAAAATTTTTAATAAAATTTTTGGGGAATCGATCACGATCAATCAACTACATTCTGGTCAGACACTCTACCTATCGTGCCAAAGTCACTTAATATAAACATGTTTTTATATTTCTATAAACAATATTTTGAACTTTTTGTCTACAAAAAAATAACTAACACAAATTGGTAAAACTAATGACTTTGCCAACAATTGAAAAAAAAAAATAACGTACACAATTAAAAATTATCACTTATTTTTTCTTAGACCGAATTTACATTGGGCAATTTTAATTGCGGCAATTCTGATTTTTTAGTGTGTCAGAGAGAGAGATAAGATTCTTCCCTCTCTCTCCGATACACTATAAAATCAGAATTGCGGCAATTAAAATTGCCCTGTCTGAATTTGGACTTACAGAACAAAAATAAATGACTTTAAAATTGAACGCTAATGAAAATCTTTATTTTTATTGTTGTTATTTTTGAAACAAAGAACAGAAACAGTCATTTAAAAAAACTGAACATTGAACAAATGTTTTAACATGATAATGTTTTTAGGCTGGTGTCTAATTTTAAAAAAGTTGCAGGACGCCACCACAGTTTGACTACACTCTAATTAATTTTCATGTAAATTTACCCTGTTTATAGTAGGTAACTTGTCTCCTACTATAAACCGTGTAAAAATACTTGTTGTGCTTAAAGTGATAGACACAAAGTATGTAAACGTACATATTCATGTGTCTACAAAATGCTTCGCAACAAAACTGTTTCAGGAAAATTTACACGTTTTGTGTCTAAATAAACATGTTTATTTAGTAAACTTAAAGTAGAAATGCCTGGAAATACATGAAAATTATGTACATATACATTGAAATTGCTTTTTATAAAACCACCCTAACTTTTCCAAATTCAAATATCAAAAAACAATAAATGCATTTTTATATATTTTATTTAAAACAAAAAAGGCAAATCAAGGCTTAAAACAAAAGTGTTAAAATTAAATAAAAAAAGCTAAAACAAATAAAAAAATTAATTAAAAATGTATTCAAAAACATTTCTTTCTATAGAAAAATTCTCAGATTCTGAGACATTTTTTACAGAAAAATTCTTGTACAGAAAAATTCTCAGATTCTGAGACATTTTTTCTATAGAAAAATTTTCGGATATTTTTTCTATAGAAAAATTCTCAGATTCTGAGACGTTTTTTCTACAGAAAAATTCTCAGATTCTGAGACATTTTTTCTATAGAAAAATTCTCAGATTCTGAGACATTTTTTCTATAGAATCTGAGACATTTTTTCTATAAAAAAGTCTCAGATTGAGACATTTTTTCTATAGAAAAATTCTCAGATTCTGAGACATTTTTTCTATAGAAAAATTTTCAGATTCGGAGACATTTTTTCTATAGAAAAATTCTCAGATTCTGAGACATTTTTTCTATAGAAAAATTCTCAGATTCTGAGACATTTTTTCTATAGAAAAATTCTCAGATTCTGAGACATTTTTTCTATAGAAAAATTCTCAGATTCTGAGACATTTTTGCTATAGAAAAATTCTCAGATTCTGAGACATTTTTTCTATAGAAAAATTCTCAGATTCTGAGACATTTTTTCTATAGAAAAATTTTCAGATTCTGACATTTTTTCTATAGAAAAATTCTCAGATTTTGAGACATTTTTATCTATAGAAAAATTTTCAGTTTCTGAGACATTTTTTTCTATAGAAAAATTTTCAGTTCCTGAGACATTTTTTCTATAAAAAAATTTTCAGTTCCTGAGACATGTTTTTTTTATTGAAAAATTGTCAGATTCTGAGACATTTTTTCTATAGAAAAATTCTCAGATTCTGAAACAATTTCTCTATAAAAAAATTCTCAGATTCTGGACATTTCCTCTATAGAAAAATTCTCGGATTCTGAGACATTTTCTCTATAGAAAAATTCTCAGATTCTGAAAGAAAAATAAAAAAATGTAGAGTAATTTTCTATAGAAACAATATTCTGAGACATTTTCGATAGAAAAAAATATATATAGAAATATACTCTATAGAGAAATGACTCGGAATTTGTGAACTTTTCTTTAAAAAAATATATCTCAGAATCTGAGAATTTTGCTACAGAAAAAATGGCACAGAATCTTAGAATTTTGCTTTAGAAAAAATGTCTCAGAGTCTTAGAATTTTTCTACAGCAAAAATGTCTCAGAATCTGAGAATTAAACTTTTCTATAAAAAATATCTAGAATCTGAGATTTTTTTACCAATCTGTATTTTACAAGATTTTTTTTTTCAAATTGTTATTTTATCAAAATTAATTTCTGTTCTGTTGTGCTTTAGAACATGCTGCAACCTACCCAAACGACCCATTCCCCATATCACAAAATATTATAATTCTTGAAGTTGAATACTTCCACCGAACATTGTTTGGCCTATTGGTTCAAATGTTTACCCAAATTTTGATGCAAATTGTGGCTCTATATTTTGGATGCGTTTCGCTCTATGATTTCCATATTCCTTTCAAACCAAAAGGACCTTAAGAAATAAAAAAAAAGAAATAGAAAATTAAAATGCGAGTTTTAAGATTAAACATTTGAATCTAATAGGGCCAGCACACGTGAAGAAGAATCTTCATAGAAACCAAAATTCCCTCATGTGCGAAACTATCAAAATGAATTCATTTACTTACAAAGAGAAGCAGAGATTATGGTATTAGATTCCTCAGTTGCAAGCTGTGTTGCTCGTATTTGATTTCTTGTTTGTCTAATTTTCCAAATTGTTTTTTAAAAATGAAGTTTTGACAATTTCCACAATACTTTGTTAAATTATGTACGATTACATATTTTGTGTCTGAAACAAAATTTACATGGAAAAAATGTATTTTTAATGGTCGAACCAGAATCAAATGCGTAGCGCAAGACGTAAAAAAAAAACAAAAACAAACACATCAAATTTGAAATTTTTACGTCCGTTTGATTTAGGTAACTCACATTTAAATATTAGAAACGAAAAATTATTGGGCGTTACGCCTTACGCGACGTAATTTGATTCAGGTTGGACGCTAAAGTGAAAGTGTTTATAATCTTATAAACATGTTTCACAACACACACTGTACTATACTTTGTGTTTAATTCCTTACAAATAAATGTGTAACCATTTTGTTCAAACACTACGTGTTTAAATTTGCGTATTTTCTATAAATATACATGAAAATTTACTAATTTAATAATAGTAAAGTTACATGCATTTTTTAGAGTGTATATAAGCTAACAATTAACGAAAAAGAAAACAAGAATTACTATTTTCATTTTTTTAAAACCAAAAATTTTAATGACTTGGGTTTGTAACTTGGACAATAATTCACCTCGTGGTAAATAAAACCGTTTTTCAACAGCTGGTGAATAAAAAGTAACCTAATTATTTGTCAACAAAAAAAAATAAATTTTTTTTCATCAAATTTTTTTTTTCATCAAATTTTTTTTTCATCAGTTTTTTTTTTTCATAATTTTTTTTTTTCATCAAACTTTTTTTTCATAATTTTTTTTTTTCATCGCTTTTTTTATAAATTTTTTTTTTTTCATCAATTTTTTTTCGTCAAATTTTATTATTTTATTTTTTTATTTTCATTAATTTTTTTCATCAATTTTTTTCCATCAATTTTTTTTTCATCAATTTTTTTTCTCATCATTTTTTTTTATCAAATTTTTATTCATCAATTTTTTTTCATAAAATTTTTTTTTATCAACTTTTTTTAACAATTTTTTTTTCATCAATGTTATTTTTTTTTCTTTTTCATCAAATCTAATTTTTTTGTCTAATTTTTTTTTCATACATTTTTTTTTTCATCAAACTTTTTTTTATCAATTTTTTTTTTTTTTTTTTCATCAATTTTTTTTCATCAAATTTTTTTTTCATCAAATTTATTTTTCCATCAAATTTTGTTTTTCATCAATTTTTTTTCCATTAATTTCGTTTTCATCAATTTTTTTTTCATCAAAATTTCTCCAAAAATTTCTCACCAAACAAATTTTTTTTTTTCATATTTTTTTTTTTCATATTTTTATACCCTCCACTCTAGTGATAGAGGGTATATATAAGTTTGTCATTCCGTTTGTAACACCTCGAAATATTGGTCTAGGACCCCATAAAGTATATATATTCATGATCCTCGATCGATTTTAAGACGATATAGCGATGTCCGTCCGTCCGTCCGTCCGTCCGTCCGTCCGTCTGTCTGTCTTTTGAAAACACGCTAACTTTTGAAAGACTTTACAGAGGCTCCTGAAGTTTGGCATATGTGTTGGGAATTTACCTGGTCAGGTTGGTATTGCAATCCAGCGAAATCGGTCCAGTGGGTCAAAAGTTATGAGCAAAAGACTGAATTTCGGTAAGGGTTTTTAGTGAATTTATGAGATAAAAAAACACTATAACTTTCGAAAGGCGATTTTGAGGATGCTGAAGCTGGGCATTTGTATTTGTTGTTCCCCTGACCTGGTTCGTATTGAATTTCAGCCAAATCGGTCCAAAAGTTATTAGCAAAACCGTGAATTTCAGATTAGCTTCACCTTAAATTCACGTGTTGAAAACCCGTTAAACCTGTTTTAAAAACATTGGTAAGTGACAAAAATATTTTGCAACGTATTTTTGTCACTCAAAAATATTTTTATACCAAATCAAAAAAAAGTAAACTCGAAAAAAAATTTACACTCAAAAAAAATTTTACACTCAAAAAAAAAATTAGTAATTTTTTTTTTTCAAAAATTGCTAAAAAAAAGTTTTTTTACACTAAATAAAATATTTCTAATCAAAAATGTTATTTTTTTCACGTTAGAAAATTTACTATCACTTAAAAAGGGCATTGTGGAGGGTATTCATAGATTCGGCCAAGTCGAATTTAACTTTTCTACTTGTTGTTCATCAATTTTTTTTACATCAAAAAATTTTTCTTTTCATCAAAAAAATTTATCAAAAACTTTTTTTCATTAAAATTTTTTTTCACCTAAAATTTTGGGTTCTTTAAATTCTTTTTAACATAATTTTGTTTTTCGTGAAAAAAATATTTTTTTTTACCAAAACTACTTTTTCACCAAGTCTAAGCTTTTCGCATAAAAATTTTCATTTTGTTTATCAAATGTACATAAAACAAGTGAGAGTGTTATATTCTTTGGTTCCGAATCTTTTATACTCTCCAAAATGTAAAAACATCTTTTTGCACCTATTTTTACACTCACTTACGAAATGTACAGCTCTTTTGGTTTTTTAATGGGGTTCTCGACTGATATTTCAATTCGTTTTGCATGGAATAGCAAAGTAATATAACATTATTTTTTCTAAAAAAAACTTTGCTTTCGCAAGTACACCCAAATCTTCCGCAAAGCATTATCATGCATGATTTAATGTTTTGGGCAAGAGTACAAAATTCGCAGGCATTTTTTTTAAAACCTTAGAAGTTTTATATTGAGAAAAAACGCTCACTGAATCTAAGAATTTTTCTTTAGGAAATTTTGCATAAATTTTGCCTCAGAACCTCAGAATTTTTCTATTGGGATAATGCCTCAAAATCATAAATTTTCCCGTTAAGCAAATGACTCAGAAAAATTTCAAAATCTTAAACTTTTTTTGAATAAACATATCGTGAACCTATATTCAAAATATGCCAACTCAAATTTGACCGAAATGAGTTTCCGATGGAAAATAGCTCCCCTATGCAATACCCATCTGTGGTAAAAATTTCAGAGCAAAAAAATAATTTTTTGTCGTTTTACATCCATTTTTGTTATTCTGCTAACTCAAAGTACATATTTTTTTGGTGAAAATAAATGCCAACTCCCTTTGTAAATTTCCAAAAATTTTTCAAAATTTTTTAAAAAAAAATTAGACCACATTTCTTATTGCATTTGCCTTTCTGATCACGAATCTGGTAAAGATTTTGATATCTAATGCCTAGTTTTCGAGATATTGCCATTTTGAAAATATCGGTAAATAGTGTTTGCAAAAAAAAAAAAAAATGCTTATATATATGTAACTTTCAAACTATTTATCATATTGAAACATTATGAGTGGGGCAAATAAAGTCAATGATATAAGCTTTCAAAATAGCTAGTTTGGAGTGAGCCTTCTACAGTAAAGCGTGAGTTACAGAGTGCCAAAGTTGACCACCCTGAGATTAAAAGGCTTTCGGAGCTAGTAACTTTTAAAAATATGCAAAGATTTTTAATTTTTTTTAGTTTTTGCAATTACCGCACTAAGGAAAACAAAATCCAAAAAAAAAAAAAATATATAAAAATTTTTAAAAAAAAAAATATTTTTAGTTTCCGACAAAATATGCCAACTCTAAAAAAATATTTGTTTTTTGATATAGTAATAAATGCCATCTCAAAAAAATACACAAACCAGTGCAAAATATGAAATTTTTGGCATAGGTAAAAATTATTTAGAATATTTAAACCATCTTATGGAAGGTACATTGTTTATTTTTACAATAATATGCAAAATAACTAGTTTTTTAGCTCTCCTGAAAAGTAAGCTATTTCGAGTTGGCATTTATTGAATATAGCTCGACGATATCTTAAATCTGACTTATTTTCTATTGGAAAATTGTTTCAGAATCTGGATCTTTTGCTGTTAAAAAATGCTAAAGAACCTGAAAATTTCTAAAAGAAGCATTTTTCAAAATACCAAAAATTTTCATAAGTTTTTTTTTAGCAATAATTTTTTTCAAATTTGGCAATGTTTCTATATAAAAAATCATAATAAACATTAGTTGATTACTAAATAATCTAAACTAATGATTCAAATCCGACCAGAGGTTCCCTAAAAAAAAAAAAAAATTGTTTCACTAAATAAAATAATTTTCCCCTCCAAACCCAAGAGAAAGAGGAGGATCTCCGTTAATTTTTACATTTTATTATTTTATTATATCAGGAAAAAGGAGGCAAATAATATTTTTTAAAACTATCCTTCAATAACATTTAAAATGTTTAAGAAAATATTTTGATAAAGTTTTGAACGGGCATTATTTAAATCCTTTTTTCTGCTATGCCAAAATAAAAACAAGTGAGAGAGTTAAATTCGGCTGTGCCGAATCATTGATACCCTCCAACATTTTAAAATCCATTAAAAAAATCAGGGGCGTTTTTGGAGGGGGGGGCTCTGTGGTGGGTGCTGGGGGATACCTTCCCCAATGCGTTAAATGTTTACTAAACTTTTTATTATGCTTTTTGAACTTTAGTTGTACCATTTTCTCATAATTTTTATGTTTTTTTTTAATCTACGCCCATAAAAGGGGGCGGGACAAAAAACAATATTTTGTAGCCTCCCGGGGTCTAAGTGTATGACTTTTAACTCCTTCTGACATAAAAAAGTTTCATTTGTTTAATAAAAATGCAAAAAAGCTGTAAAAAATTACGTTTTTATAGAGGTTTTTTTTAGTTCTTTTAGGGGGAACTTTTTTGCCCCTTATCCGATTATACCCATTTCCGAACTTTACCGGCCTATGAACATGAGACACATTCGTGCCAATTTTCAGGAGTCTAGCTCTTTTATTTTGGACTGAATCGTGTTTTATACAGACGGACGGACGGGCATTCATAGAATGACTTATAATCGATCATAGATCGATAATATATATACTTTATGGGGTCCCCGACCGATATTTCTATGCGTTACAAACGGAATGACAAAATGAGTATACCCCCATACTGTGGTTGGAGGGTATAAAAATGAAAAAATTAGCGAAAATTCTCCTCTTTCATTTGACATCAATGGTGATGTTATACAAGACAAGTAAAAATATTTTAAAAATATTTTGAAAAATGTAATCCTTTAGATCTTTTAAAATGAAACAGGATCACGAAATAAAAAACTGTAAATGCAGTTGTACTCCATTCGATCTCTACTTTCAGGTGTATATCATTTGGTTCATATTTAGTTTTGGCTTTCGGACGTTGTTAAAGGCGTGCATTATCAGCTTTTTACCTGGTGGAGCACCCAGTTTTAGTTTTGACGATGGACCCTGTCATCGTCAAAAATTAAGAAATAACGTTATCTATAACCTTTATAAATTTTAATTTATAAAGGTTATTGTTCCATTACTTACTAAATGACTAAATTATTTCCAACAAAAATCTTAAATAAACCACTGTGCATTGGCACTATAGAGACGCGCACTATACTATTAAAATATTTTTGTGCAACTTGCATTACATTTTATTAATATTATACACTGTACTGTGTTTGTTCTAAATAATATTATATATTTTTTCTCTATTCATTTTTTTTTTTTAGATATAATATTTCTTGGACTGTGGAATCTCATACACCCATTGAAGAATACAAATTATCCTTCCGAAGGTTGCAACAAGGACAAGAGGTCGATAACTCTATTGATTCACATGGTTCCTCTTCATCGTTGTCATCGTCTATGCTACAAATGTATGGCAGTGGTGGTATTGGTGGTGCTGGTAATGGTGGCAGTATGATGGGTTCAAATGTACACAATTATCGTGGCATTGGTAGCATGGGTGCAATGGGCGGTGGTGGTGGTGGTGTTGGTGGCAATATGGCTAGTGGCGGTTATGGCAGTTATGGCGCTGGCAATGTTATACATTGGGGTCGTAACGATTGGCGTGATGTTGTCTTACCCGCCATACCCACATCACATCATTACACACAGGGCATGAGCTATATGATACGCGGTTTAGATCCAGATCAACATTATGAAGCTACAGTTCAAGCGAGGTAAATGCCATTGTTTTACTACTTTTGTTTTTTTGTTTTATAAATTTTTAAATGCTTCAACTTGTTTTGTTCTTAACTATTTCTTTCTGTAAGTTTTGTTATTTGTTGTCATTAAGGGGAATCTAGTGGTTGCTTTATATTATTTTTGTATTAGAGAAACAATTTAAAAAAATAAAAAAAAAGTATAAAAAACTTTTTAAATCTTTCGCATAGTTTGTACAGTTCAATGTTTTTGAGGGGTTGCTTGTTACGAAACTTGAACAACTTTGTGACAAATATTGTTTTAAGGTGGCAAATTGTTTGTTAAATTTTTTATGTTATTAATGGAGTTAAAATAAATTTTAAAACTTCATATAAGAGATGGTTTTTTTAATTTAAAAAAAATATTTTTTTAAACAAATTAATCATTGGAGGGTAAACAAATAATATTGCACAATGGTTTCATATCGATTTGTTTGGAAATAGTTCTACGATTTAGTAAGTACTGAACAGATTAAGGTGAATTCTACCGGTAATTACTAACGCAGTTTGTAGCGTATGCCTTAACGGTGGACCTCATGTGCACCTCCTGGGGCCCCTAAAGTAGGACACTTTTAACATACTATCGAATTAGATGCCTGCCCATTTGTTGTTTTTAATCTGATTTAAAAAAAATATATTTTTATATAGTGCTAGAAAATTAATAAAAAATTGAGATTATCTCGTTTACTTTCTGATTTATAGCCATTTGAATGGGGAAAGTTTTAATTTTTTCCCCGATCCTGATCCGGTTTTTTGGGAAAAGCATGGCCACAAACCTTTAGATTTTCTAAAAACCTAAGTTTTTAGTTTTAGTTCTAGATAGTTTTATGATTTTTTTTTTAAACCAAAAACAGTAAAATATCTTGTTTTGTTTAAAAGTTACACTATTAAAACTTAAGGGATTTTTTGCCCAGATGTCGCAATAAAAAATAAAAATAACGATTGGAAACCAACTTAAGAGCCGAGTCACAATTGGCACCACATTCGGTTACCACAAGATGTTTTCATACATTTTGTATGAAAAGCAAAAAATTGCTTTGTGGTCGACCACTCTACCGCCAGAATAGATTCAATTCTATGTTTGTAGTTCTCTCTCACCACCCTCTCATATTTTTAAAATTTCTGTCAAGTAGCGTTGCCATATGTTCAACAAAATATGATAATTTTTCCAATTGGAGTTGATATATTGTGTGTGTGTTGCAAACAAAAAACATTTTGTACCTGCAACTAAAGAAAAAAAATTAATATGAAACTGATATGAGCGTCATTTTCTTCATAAAATGTGTCCGGTCGTCTGTCGTTTAATTTTAATGCGTCGCTCTCTCTTTTGATGTGGTTCGTCGTCGGTGGTGCCAATTGTGACTGGGATCTATGGGTTGAAAATTTGTGGTTGGTATTTTCCTAGAAAATGTTGCTATTGAAAAATATTGGAGCCCAGACGTACATTTGAGTTGTATAAAGGTAGCCCTTGGACAGTTAGATAGATGGGAGGACATTTTTAAGAAATTAAATCTTTGTATCGGAGAAAGCCGGTATGTATGTTCGGCAAAAATTTATATTGCTACATTATTTTTAGAGTTTGATAATAGAAAGTCAGCAGTTGTCTAAATAATATAATAAAAAAATCTTTTTATACCCTCCAACTACAGTATGGGGGTATACTCACTTTGTCATTCCGTGTGTAACGCATCAAAATATCGGTCTAGGATCCCACAAAGTATATATATTTATGATCAGTGATCGATTCTAAGACATTCTAGCGATGTCCGTCCGTCCGTCTGTCCGTCCGTCTGTAGTTAAATAAATAAAAGAGCTAGACTCAAAATAAAAGAGCTAGACTCCCTAAACCAACCTCTGAAAAATACCAAATTTTAACATAATTTTTTGTGTTTTTGTTTAACAAATGCACCATTTTTCTGCCACAAAAAGTTCAAAGTCCTGCATTTAGATCCAGAGAATTAGAAAATTTCGTTTTTTCGGCCCGCCCCCCTTTTATGGGCGTGGAATAAAACATTTTTTTTTTAATAATGATAATCTTGTATTTCTTTAGTGCAAAAAGCATAAGAATGAATTTTTAAACATATATTCGAGGGAAAATTTGCCCCCCTCAATTACAACTAGCAACCGCCTGACCCCCCCCCCCCCCCAAAAAAAATAAAACGCCCCTGCATTTTTTTTTTTTTGCATGTTGGAGGGTATAAAAGATTCGGCACAGCCGAATTTAACACTCTTACTTGTTTTACTTAAAAATAAAAAAAAAATCGCGAATATCGCTAATACATACGCCAACTTTGGAAAAAAAACTGATGTTGCAATGGGGTTTAGTGTTCAATAAACTAGCTTTAACAGATGAGTGTCATAAATTCAAATCAAACTAAAAATATATGGTTTGAATCATAGAGAAACATAGAGGCGAAGGCGTCAAAAATTTTTGTTGACAAAGTACGACTTGTAAACATGTATTGTGTGGTGAATTCACATCGACAACGTACGTGTGAGAAATTAGAAAAAGATAGCAATATTGTTTTTTCTTTCACCTTCGCCTCTATGTTTCTCTATGGTTTGAATTGAGAAAGGTGGGAAAGAAAAATTTATTTTTCTAAAAATATAAGACATCCTGGTTCGTTTTTTATTAGTTTCATATAATGCAGTTATGAAAAACTTTTAATGTCAATTTTATTCAGTAAATAGTATGGTTTGCAATGCGGTTTTAATCGTAACCGTAACTGCGGTTAACCGCACTATTTAACCGTAACCGCATAAAAACTCCTGCGGTTACGGTTAATTTAATTAACATCAGATTTGTAGGACAAAATAGGGTTTTTTTTTTAGAAAAAACAATGAAAAAGGGATCAAAGAATAATAAAAAAAATTATAAATACTAAAAAATGCCTTAGAATATTATAATTTTTCTACTGCAAAAATATTTCAGATTCTAAACATTTTCCTGCAGAATAAATGTCTCAGTTTCTGAGAAAGTTTCTTATGAAAATATGCCTCAAAATCCGATATTTTTTCTTTAGAAAATATATCAATAATTTTCTTTAAAAAAATGTCTTAGTGTCTGAAATTAAAAAAAAAAATAATTAAAAGCTGAAAAAGTTTTTATTAAAATATGTCTCAGAGTCTAAGACTTTTTTTTTTTTAAACAATACTTTAGAACCTGGCAGCTTTACCACAAGAAAATAAAATAAATTTAAAATGAGCTTTTAATTTTATTTCCATACAAATTGTTTTTATTTTTAAAATCGACTTTCAAAAAATGTATTGAAAATTTGAAATTTAAAATAAAACTTTTGTTAAAATAGACTTTTTGTTTTTTTTTGTGGTAAGGGCCTGAGTCTTTTTCTACAGAACAAATTTCAGTTTTTCTATAGCAAAAAAATCTTAGAATATGAGACTTTTTCTATAGAAAACAATTCGCAGCAAACTGGACCTTTGTCTTAAGAAAAAAAAAAAATTAAATCTAAGACTATTTATAAAAAATCCCTATAAATCTAGACATTTTTGAAGTATAAAATTTCTCAGAATATGAAAATTGTTCAATCGAGAAAATTTCTCAGAATCTGATACTTTTTTAATTTTTTTAAAAAAATCTTAAGGGTAGGTCTGCTGAGACAGCTTTAAGTGATGCTGTCGGATTGATTGAGGATACTCCTCACAAAAAAGAGTATGTTTTGGCATCTTTTTTGGACGTCGAAGGCGCGTTCAACAATGTCAAAATATCATCAATTCTTAATACCCCACAAAATACAGGCACGGACAGACAGATTACTCTATGGACGGGCAACATGCTGGAAAGCAGGGCAATTAACTCGAAGATATGTGATGGTGAAGCTAGGAAAGTTGTTACAAGAGGCACACCAGAGGGAGGAGTGATCTCTCCTCTCCTGTGGAATCTTGTAATAAACGAAATCCTCGAGTCACTCAACGGAATGGGTATCAAGGTGGTTGCCTACGCTGATGACGTTGTGATCTTAATCAGAGGCAAGTTTTTGCCAACGTGTAGTAAACTCATGGAATCAGCACTCAAGACTCACTCTTAACGTGGGCAAGGGAAAACGGTCTGGGGGTCAATCCCGCCAAAACCAATCTCGTCTTGTTCACAAAAAGGACTAAGATAGACACGTTTGTTCTTCCCAAACTAGTGCCCCCCATTTCCCGGTTCTCGGTATTACCGGGAATACCGGTATTCCCGGTTCTGGTACCGGTTTCCCGGTTCTAGATATATTCCCGGGAATACCGGTATTCCAGGTTCTGATCCTGGTACCGGTTCTCAAAAACCAAAAAAATACTATACCATAAAATATTTAAATTACACCATTTAATCAGTATTTAAAAAATATTTAGTTGTGTTTCTAAAATTATTTGAAAATCATGTAACCGTTTTTTCTTAACTTCAAAAAATTGAATGGAAATGGTATTATTCACATGTTTTGTATTTTTTTGATAAAAGCAAAGAAAAAAATTGAATTTTACAAAATATACATACCGGTAGTCCCGGGAATACCGTCAGAACCGGAACCGGGAATACCGGTATTCCCGGGAATACCGGGAATGAATTAAGAACCGGGAAACCGGTACCATTTACCGGTAATACCGAGAACCGGGAATACCGGTATTCCCGGTACTACGGTACTGACCGTAGGCACTATCCCAAACTAGATGGAATCACCCTAGAACTATCTAATGAAATACCTGGGTGTAATCCTGGACTCAAAGCTTTCTTGGAAAAGGAATAAGAGGAGAGGATGAAAAAGTCGTTATGTGCTTTTTATACCTGCAGAAGAACTTTCGTAAGAAGGTGGGGTCTAAAACCGTATATTATCCACTGGATGTATGGTGCGATAATTAGACCAATACTTACCCAGGGGGCCCTTGTGTGGTAGAAAGCAGCAGATAAGAAATCATATATCTGCAACCTACAGAAGGTACAGCGACTGGCGTGCGTGGGTATCACTGGTGCTATTAGATCAGCACCCCAGGCCGGCCTGGAAGTGATCCTTAACATTCAGCCCGTAGATATCTACATCAAGAACACAGCGGCAAAATCGGCTCTCAGGCTTAGAGAGTCGCAAATGCTTAAGCAACGCTCTTGGGGACACTCGACCGTATTAAGTAAGGTGGGCGGGACGGAATTAGAACAGAAAACCGACTATATCTCACCGCAGACGAACTTTGATAGGAACTTCGAGGTCGTAATACCAACTAGGTCCAAATACCAACTGTTATTACGGGGAATGCGATCTTGACAAAGCCGCGCAGATGGTTATGACAATGGACCTAAGTCCTTGCGCCATTAACATTTATGTGGATAGTCTTGCAGCTTTGAAAGCCTTAGAATCAAATACTGTAAAATCGAGAATTGTTAGTGACTGTATACAATCCCTTCATCGAATCAAACAGCACACAGTTAAGCTAATCTGGGTCCCTGGACATAATGGGGTCGATGTTAACGAATTAGCTGACGAATGTGCAAGAAACGGCTCTGAGTCGGTGGGGGAACGTGTCGAACCTAATATCTCGATTCCTATAGTGGAGTTGATGAACGAAATTGATAGGATATCGGAAAATAGAATGAAGGATAGGTTGATATCACTGACCACGTGCAGGATATCTCGAACCATGTGGCCACTGCCAGATCCTAAGAGGACAAAAAGTATTCTTACCTTTGGCAAACGGACGGTTAGCCTATTAAAAGGGGTAATGACAGGACATTGTATAATCGGCCGAATAGCCGTTCGTATGGGAATTCCTGATAAGGACTTTTGCAGAAATTGTGGGGAAGTGGATGAGTCAGTGAAGCACTTGTTGTGCGAATGTCCGGGACTGATGAAATGTCGTCTTAAGTATTTGGGACAACGATTTTTTGATGACCTGGATTGCCTAAACAGTGTGCCACTGACATCTCTAGCGGAATATCTTAGGGAATCGAGGTGGTTTGAAAGGTAGAATTTTTGTATATCAAAACGGAGTGGGGAAACAACTTTAAGGGAATCACAATGGGCCTTATGGCCTCAGAGTGAATTCGCCAAATTTTCGAAAGCCCATCCAACCTAACCTAACATAAATTAGGGATGAAAATTTTTTATAACTTTTTCCCACCAACACTTAAAAGCTATACCACTCTCTACATTTTACATAAAATCAGTAATATACTTCTATTATAAATTTTTATTAATCGAAAAAATAATTAAATTTAAATTATTTCAAAAGATTGCAGTTAACCGCGGTTAGTCGCTTGAAATTTAACCGTAACCGCGGTTAATGAAAACTGCGGTTAATTGCAAACCCTAGTTAATAATCAATTATATTCTATATGTAACTAAAAATATTTGTACTGAAAAAGATTTACAATTGCTCTAATCAGAAACCATTTGCCCCACAATTTCCTCAGAGTTAAATTTGGAAACAAATTATGACGTTATGAGAACACACCGTTCTCGAAAAAAACCAGACCAGGGTCGGGAACAAATAAATGTGCTCTTCTTGATGAGCCCCTTGAGGGGCCCCTATTGGACATGTGGGGTATGCCGTTAAAATCTCGAAATAACATTAGCTATAACAGGTATAAATTTCACTGCAATCGCCACTGTACTTACTTAATGGACGAATTATTTCCAAAAAAAAAAACACTGTGCGTTATCATTAAAAAATTGCTCAGTTGTACCATATTTTACGATATTTTGAAGTTAGTGCATATTTTAGTGGACTTCTGTTAGAGGTTTTGGAAAAAAAACCCTTAAAATGAGCGATAGATTGTTTATAATATTTAGCCTTCCAAAAAATTTGAGTCAAAACAATGACCTTTGACCTTTTTAAAAAAACAAAAAAAAAAAAAGCATGGTGCATGTCATTTTAAAGGCTGTCTCATTACATATTATTTGAAACCTGAATGAGACATAAACCTTGATTACGTTTTGACATAACGTCAATTATTTCAGAACACTTTTGTAAAATATATATGATTTTCCAATTTTCAAGAGCCCAAAAATGTTGGCACTATAATTTTTTTGTAAAGGCCAAAAAACAATCCAAGTTTCATCTAATTCGAAAGGGGTACACTAGAGTAAAGTGGAAGCAACTTGTTCTTTTACAGCAACACGTGTGATTCAGAGTCTGTGTATTAATGATGGGCGTTAATATATTGAGTCTTTAAAAATCCCTAATTGGATCATAAAGGCCACTCAAAACGCCATCCTTATATAAGCCACAACAAACTTTACACAGGCAAATATCAACTGCTCTTCGAACGTTCAATTCTATAAATCTTAAAAATCGTAACTTTTGTTTAACCAATAACACAATTTTAAATTATTATTTGTTTTGCATGTTTAAATTATTTTTCATAAAAAATAAGTTTTTTTTTTTTTTTTAATCTTGTCCCAACCAAACAGTTTTATTTCACTGATTAAATTTTCTTTTTTTTTCTCTTTTTCTAGAAACCGTTATGGCTGGAGCGATTATTCACAAAGTTTTGTATTCTCAACGTCATCAAATGGTAAGTAGCCTTTAATTGGCATGCATATCTTTTCTATAGTTTTTTAATATAATTTTTTTAAATAAATATTTTTTTTTATTTTTTTTTTTTTTCGTATTCAACCACATACTTTTATTTAAGTTATTGCCTTCATTATTTAATAAAAATAAGTAGCAAACAAAACAGAATCAATAAAATAAATATTTACAGAGACTTTATACAATTTTCATATTAAGAGAGATTCAACCAAACCACAATTAAAATTATCGATAAAATACATGGTTTCCTTATTGCATGAAAAATAAAGATAAATAAAAAAACAATAAACCAAGGATTAAGAATATCCATTATATAACCAGGCAAAGACCTTTTATATCCATATTACAAAAAAAAAAAACGCAAACAAAAAAACATAAATAAAAATCAAAAAAAAAAAAATAAAAAAATTGTTTTAAAAGTTAAATCGAAAGAGCAATTAAAGAGAATTAAAGTATTAAAAAAAATATATGCAAAAAGAGTTTAATAAAAAAAATATATATATATAAAAATATAAAAAAATATTCTTTCTCCGGAAATATTAAGATGGACCTTATTTTTTTTTTTTTTCGATTTTCCAAAATCGGAGCCAAGATTTGTGTGAGGGTTTTCGATTTAAACTGATTTTTATTGAACGACACAAATTAAGTTTAAATAAAAGTTCGTCTCAAGCTCTGTAAAGGTGTCAGGAAGAGAGATTTTGTGATTTTTTTTTTAATTCTTGAACGCAGGAAAAACCGCCATTTTTTTACAAATTTCACATAGCGATATCTTCACAACATCAAAATTAATAAATAAGATGTATCGCAAGACATATTAATGTTTTCTATCCATTTTGCGCAATTGCGTTCTTACAAACTTCAAGGTGCGCGTGGGCACAGCAATTTTCAACCCATCGCACAGAGGGTTGAAATGTACCAAAAGTGAGGTTTAATTCAAAAGCTGAACTTTATCCTACACATTCGTGTGTGGTACTGGGTGTAACGACCCTTCCACCCACTGGCCTACCTCTTCAGGGACGGAGCTACCTACTGGTACCGGCCGTGCTCAGGGTTGGGAGTGTGTCTTGTCCCTTCAGAGGCAGGTTCGGGATCGCTACAAAACATTAAAATTTAGGTAGCATAAAGCAACATCAAAATAGCAATACCGGAGGGACGTTGATGACTAAAGGGGTGGGTTGCCAAGATGGACGGCACCCGTGGTCTTAACCCTCCCTCCTTGCTGACAGCCACAACAAATTTGTGTCAGCCCGACCTCGACTTACCCTACCTACTTACTTCACTTTTCGTAAAATTACAAAAAAAAACAAATTAAATCATTTTAAACAAAGATACATACAAAGTAAACATTTTATTTATACAAACAAACGAAAGTTAAGTTTATAGCGAAAATAATTAAATTTAACCATAACCAACAAAAATTAATATTAGTTATATAAGCAAACAAAAACAAGAAAAATGGTTTAATGAAATATCAAAACACTATGGTCACCCTTATTTTATAATTCCCATTTACCAGCAAAAAAAATAAATTTTCAAAATTAAATAAAATTATAACGAAAATTTAATTTAACAAAAAAATTAAGAGACTTAACAAAAAAAATTGGGAATCTCTGCCCTTAAACAAAATTCAACATTTGGGTTGCACCAATAAAAAAAATAAGTATGATTGGGTTGGTTGTAACTTGGTTGTTGCAACAGGTATGGAGTGTGAAGTATGTGTATGACTGAATAAAAAAACTAATCAACCAACTTACGTATGCATCCTTCTTGATCTGCAGGCGCCTGGATACTGGATACTGAAGAGCTTTTGTACAAAGTTAGAAGTTAAAAGTGGTTGGTTGAGTAAAGCCTGAATTACTTTAAACGTCCATGAAACGTAGACTCTTTAACAAAATTCAATAAGTAAAAAAAGTACAGAACATTTTTATTTATGTTTTGTTTTTGTCAAACGCATTGTATTTTTTGTCACGTTGAAACGTAGAGAAATTCTATTTTCAACAGAATTTCTCTACGTTTTGAAGTGACAAAAAATACAATGCGATAGACACACACAAAACATAAATAAAAATGTGCTGTACTATTTTGACTTACTGAATTTTGTTTAAGAGCCCAGCAGAAATTTTGCTGAACGTTCAGCAGCTTTTGGAAGGGGAACTTGAGTAAAGGAGCGCATCCAATTGCGCTGAATTCATGCATGATTCCCTAAGGCGATGTCCCACTTTAGAGCGCTAGTTGGATACACAGAAACAGCGCTCTTTAGATGCACTGAAATCACGTGTCTTTAGAGCGCTGATTTAAGCAGAATAAGATGCTTAAATTCATGTATCTTTTTAGCGCTGATTTAAGCAGATTAAAGATGCAGTGAATTCATGTATCTTTGTAGAGCTGATTTAAGCAGAATAAAGATGCTGTAAATTCAAAGTTGAAATCAAATAACTAAAATTTAAAAAAATATAACAAAAAAATTCATTCGTTTTACTTTAAAAAACTTTATTTATGTGAAACAAAATGAAAAAAAAAAATCGGAAGTGAACATCAAAAAATATCGGAAATTTTCATTTTCACATTTTTTATGGGATTTTTTTTAGGAACAGCGGTCAAAGATGCTATGATTGAAGCGCTCTTTGCAGCGCTGATTAATGCGCAATAATGATGCAGTCAAATCATGTGTCTTTGTCTAAAACTCATGTTTTTTTATTCAAAAAGTGTTAAAAATATTAAAAAGGAAAGCAAGTGTGAAATTTTATCAAAAAAAAATTACACATTATAAGTTTTATATAAAAAATCTTAAAAAAAAATTAAAATTTTTTCCCCTTCCTTTTACTGCATCCCTAAGAGCGCTCTTTGGATGCGCTACGGTATGCTATAAACAGATGCTGTGTCGCCAAACTCTCGATTTATTTCTGCTGGGAGTCTACGTTTCATGGACGTTTAAAGTAATTCAGGCTTAAGTTGCGTATGCGTTTGTGTGTATGCGGTGGATAAAAGCAAAAGCTTTTATACTTGGGTACGTGGTGAGTCTGCGTATAGCATGTGTGAGAGTGAGAGTTTTAAGTGTGGTGAATATGTGTGATAGTGCTTTTGAGTGAAAGTATAAAGGATTTGTTTGGTTGTATGTAGAATGTATAAAGTGGTTAGAAAATTAATTTAGGTGACCATATTAAAGATTCGAATTTATAAAACAAATAAATCAAAAAAGATGTTAAGAAAAGTTTAAATTTTACGATTGCACGAAATAACAAACTAATGGAACAAAGTTAAGAAAATTCTATAATACCGATAAAACCGTGGAAATTAAATATTGGAGGAACGAAAAAATTGATGATTTTAGAAAATTTTAAGAAAAATAGCTTAACGTAGTGAATTTAATTATTAACCACGAATTATTTAAACGGGGAAGAAAAGAACAGGCTTTAAGCTTCTAAATTCGTCACACTGCAGGATTGTTGACACTCGTATTATTATCCATTCAAAATTAACCGAATTTTACCCCTGGTCACCTTTCCAAACTGTGAACACTAAGGGTTGGTTATATATTGGTAGTGAACTCTGTAATTAAACTGTTTTCCCCTGGATATTCTCACTATTGCCTAATTTTAACCACACTACAGCACTGCTGGTCTTGAAATCTTCCCTTCGAGCGTTGATTGTATCTCCTGCCCCTTGGGTTTGAGTGTAACCCGTAGGAAATCACACTGGTGTTCCCTCCGTTCTCCTGCTCGTAGAGCCACTACGTGGAAAGCCAATGGATGCTTTGAAGTATGTAATAACCAACGTTTTCCCCTTTCCACTGCTAAGACTAGCAACTATCAATACGCTGGATGAATGGCCTGGTATCTTGAGTACGATTAGACCCAATACGACGGATAGGGATTCCTAATATCACCGAAATAAAATTATCAATCTTGAGTCCGTCAAACTATTTAGATAACTTCAAAATCCTCTTCCCGTAGACAATTCCACAAATTAAATAAAATTATGCCTTGAGCACCAAACGTTTTACGTGTTTAAAATATTTTAAAACAATAAGAAAATTTTCAAGCAAAGACAATTCCTGACTGAATTTTCAAACAAACCAACTACGATTCAAATTGTTTTTATTTCCCTGCCGAACAGTAAAATATTTATACACTCACAAAAATTATGTTTGTAAACAAAGAAAAATACTAGTAGCGTTAAAGACAACCAAAACTTGTGAGGGCAACCTCACATGGGTGAAAGGTAATTAAATTCTTCATCACTATTTGCCAAAAAACTTTTGTTTTGAGTAAATTACTCTATCGACTGTGAGCGGTCAAAGTCAAAAAATTTTTCAAAATTTTTCGTGCCGTGCCTAAAACTGAAAATTGAGATATTTTGGGTGCTGATAATTCTTATTAAGCGTTCTAAAAGTAATTTTATTAAAATGGAACCATCAACTTCAGGTATTTGGCTACATAATTGCATTAATGTTTTTTAGATAAATGTTTTGCAAATATTTTTAATATTTTTTTAAAAAGTGATCCATATTTGGGGTATTTTCGATATATACACAGAGTTTCAACAAATTTCTTGTTGCGATCCAGCAAATTTTATTAAGTGTTATTTTAATATAGTATTTTAGCTTTTATATTCCATACCAAACTTTTGCAGACGCACCGCGTTTTTTTACTTATTAAAATTTTTGTGAAAGAACTCCAGTTGCTAAAAAAAAAGCTGAAAAACATATGAGAAAGGGCATTATGGGAGACCCCTTAGTTAGAGGAGATACGGGGTGCGTACGTTGAAAAAAGTGTTGGGGATGAAAAAATAATGATAGTTGATCTCACATTTCAATCTCTAGGAGCCAGCATGGAGCGGCAGCAACTGATTTCATTAAAAAAAAAAATGTATATGGGGACCACCTTAAGGGTTGGATATACAGGGTAGGTATATTTTAAGAAAATGTTTGGGTTAAAAAAAATATTGGGGGTCGGTCACATATTCGACATCTCTAGGGGCAGCCTTGGGGCAGTTAGAGCTGTATGAGCAGATTTTATAAAAATGGCATTTTGTATGGGAGCCCCATTATCGAGTGGAGATACGGTATAAGTATTTTCCAAAAAAATGTTGGGGGGTAAAAATTAATGGGGGTCGGTCTTAGAGGATACCACTCTAAGACGCACCATGGGAGTGGTAGGAGCTAATTTCATAAAACAAATTTATAAAAAATAAAAACAAATTTGGTGGGGACCACCTTAAGGGTTAATGTTAGAGGGTACGTATATTCTAAGAATGTTGGGGTAAAAAAAATATTGGGGGTCGGTCTTACATTTGCATTTCTAGGGGCACCCTTGGAGCAGTTAGAGCTGTAGGAGCAGATTTTATAAAAATGGCATTTTATATGGGAGCCCCATTATCGAGTGGAGATACGGTATAAGTATGTTCCAAAAAATTTTGGGGGGTAAAAATTAATGGTGGTCGGTCTTATTGACTAATACTCTAAGACGCACCCTGGGAGAGGTAGAAGCTCATTTCATAAAATAAATTTAAAAAAAATAAAAAACAATTGTATGGGGACCACCTTAAGGGTTAAAGAAAGAGAGTAGGTATATTCTAAGAAAACGTTGAGATTGAAAATATATTTGGGGTCGGTCACACATTTGACATCTCTTGGGGCATTATTGGAGAAGATAGAGCGGTAGGAGCCAATTTTTATAAAATGGTTACATCTTCTTTTTTAATAAAAAATAATTTTTCTATATTTTGTTTTTTTCTGTAAAACATTTTTTTTTAATAAATAATGTATAGTTAGTCTAAAAAAATATAAATATTTTTAATAAAGGGCTTTTCTGAATTAATCCCCAACATTTTGTCAACATTTTTTTTACCCTTACCTCACACAAAACTGGGTTTGTTAAAATCGAAAAAAGCAAAATAAGGTCCACCTTAGGAAATATATAAAAAAAATCTGCATTTACAATTACACAACGATGATATCAAAAGCGACTACAAACACATGTATGAGCCATTCCACAACAAAGGTCCGCTACACAAAAACAAGTGTCCCTTATATGGAATTAAGAAAAAAACTGTTTTGGTTTTTTAAGTTTTCAAAAACCTTTTCTTAGGAGGCGAGGTTAAATATTGCGAAACATTTAGTGTGAAATGCCTCAATGCTATTTATCTGTACAATTATATTGATAATAACAATACATGTGCAATGTCACGCACACTTTTACAATATTACTCGGTAAAAATAGAATTTTAATACGAATTAAAATGCACAGCACAATAAGTAGAGATATGGGTTTTTAGAAAAATTTTAAGAAGTTAATTGCAAATAAAAATTTCTATGAGAAATCGAAGGACTATATAATTGAAAAGAAAATTTTTAAACTCTTAAATGGCCGACAAACCCCCACCTTTTAATCATCTCGTTTTAAAATGGGTACTTTAAGTTTTATTGAAAATCTGTGTAAAACGTTTGGGAGACTTCACTTGATATTTAAATTATTGACTTTGTCCCGAAAATTTTTCGCAAGTCACGTTCTCATCAGTCTTTTAAAGTTTATGTTTACTAGTTTTATCTGGCGTACGGACATAGCTCCCAAGTGCATATCGCACAATTTAAAAAAGTCATTCCACCCAAAAAAAATGTGTGTTAGTTGTTGTTGCAAAATTTTTTGGGCGATATGGCCATTATTTTTGGGTATTTTAACAATTTTCTTTAAATTAATATAAGTTGTCAAAAATGTTATATTACCCAAATATCAAAATGTTGAATTTATAAAATGTCATAGCACCCAAAACCAGGCGCGGATCCAGGGGGGGGGGAGACGGGAAAGAAAGAAAAGGAAAGGAAAAAAGAAAGGAGAAGGGAGAAGGGAAAGGAACAACCAAGAAAGAAAATGGCCAGGATGTAAAAAAATCCTTGGGAGAGGTATATGTGTGCTGATGATTTACAGCTCACATTGCCTGTATAAAATGTTTCAGAATTAAAGAAATTGCGTATGAGAAATTTAAATGACAATCGAGTCGTGGGAATTTTGAAAATTAAATTTTCTAACTGAATAACTATCCTTACCATTTAAGGAAAAAGTATTATCTCAAATATTTTTTAGAGAAAAATATCTCAGAATTCCTGACTTTATCTTTAGAAAAAAATGTCTTTGCCTCTGAATGTAAGAATTTTTTTATTTAAAAAGCATATCAAATTTAAGGAAAAATCTCTTTTCTATAGAAAAAATCCCTGAGAAACTGGAAATTTTTCCTTAGAAAAAACGTTTCAGAATCTGACATGAATCTACAGGACAGACTTTTCAGAACCTGAGTTCATCTATGGGGAAATATGTATGTTTTTTTATGAAAAATTGTGTACGAATTTCTCTTTTTGAAATTTTTTTTAGAATCTACGAATTTTCTATAGGAAAAGTTTATCAAAACCTTTGATTTTTTTATCGGGAAAATGTTTAGAGTTTTTTATAGAAAACTATATCAGAATCTGAGAGTTTTTTAGTACGAAATATCTCTAAAAATAAGAATTTTTTTCCGTTGAAAGATTCTGAGAATTTTTCTTTAGGAAATGTGTCTCTAAATATTAATTTTTTTTTTTACAAATGTTTCAGAACCTTAGAAAAAATTAGAAGGCAAATTTTTTATTGAAAGTTTAATATGCCAAAACAAATTTTAAATATTTTTTTCCGTAATCTACGATAAATTAGCAATTATAATCCGTAAAAATTATAAAAAAAATTGGAAAACGAAAAAAGTTATAAATAAATCAAAATTAATCCAAAGTGGATTTATTAAATCCTAAAAATTAATTGGATTAATTTTGATTTATTTATAACTTTTTTAATTTTCCAAATTTTTTTATCATGTTTTCGGATTATAATTGCTAGTTTATCATAGATTACGGAAAAAAATATTCCAAATTTGTTTTGGCATGTTAAAATATTTATTTTAAACAAAATAAGATTAATCTGAAAATAAATCCACTTTTTGAAAAACACAGAAAATATTAATATTTTCCTATACAAACCTACAACAAAGTTAAAAAATTCCCAATTCTCGAGAGCATTTCTAAAAATTTGGAAATACAGTCCAATATTTTTGATTTTTTTTTTTTGTTTGTTTGTATAAAAAATATTGATGTTTTGACTCGTTAAGCATAAAAATTGGCTTATGACAGTTACAATCAGTCGTAATTGTGAATATGTCCATTTATTTGATTAAAAACGGTCTTATTAATGAAGTAAATTGGTCAGTTAGGGTTCTCCTAAGAAAAAAAAAAATTAGTAAAAAAAGTTCCCCAAAATCCAAAAGCTGGATCCTTTATTGTTAAGTTTTTAGGCATTTTTCTGCATACATTCACAACCCCCCCCCCCTACACTAACCAAACTTTGTTGCTTTACGAAATTTTTTTAGTAAAAAAAAAAAATCTCCCCCCCCAAATGAAATTCCTGGATCCGCGCCTGCCCAAAACTCACCAATATTGTTTTTTTTAACACAATATTATAAAGTTTTTATGCGTAGCCGGCCTTCGGCCGGGCTTAGGGATTACAAAATCCATGCATTAAACCCACCCTCTCCGCAATGTAAAGTTTTCTAGGTAGCAGGCCTTTACACTATCAAATTTGGCGTACGGACATAACGCCCAAGTGCATATCGCCCAATTTAAAAAAGTCATTCCACTTTAAAAAGTCATTTCTTTAAATTTATATAAATTATCAAAAATGTCATATTGTTATATTTATAAAATGTCAAAATGTTATATTTATAAAATGTCATAGCACCCAAAAAAATAATCATAAAACTCACCAAAATTGTCTTTTTTTAACACAATATTTTAAAGTTTTTATGCGTAGCCGGACTTCGGCCGGGCTTAGGGATTACAAAATCCATGCATTAAACCCACCCTCTCCGCAAAGTAAAGTTTTCTAGGGTAGCAGTCCTTTACGCTACCAAATTTGTTATGCCTCAAAAAGGCCTGATAACCAAAATAGCTTTGGTTTGCAGAGAGGGTGGGTTTAATGCATGGAGTATGTAATCCCTAAGCCCGGCCGAAGGCCGGCTACGCAGAAAACCTTTATTACAATTAAACAAATCATAGAAGTCGTAATTTCGACATTTCGCCCAAAAAAATATTTTGGACTTTTTGACAATTTTGTTTTGGGAGAAATAACATTTTTAGACCTATCATTTTGGGCTATATGTCGCAGCGTGGGCGATATGTCATTTACGGTTTTGGGCGATAAGACCTTGGGCGCTATGTCCGTACGCCATCAAATTTGTTATGCATCAAAAAGGCCTGATAACCAAAATAGCTTTGGTTTGCAGAGAGGGTGGGTTTAATGCATAGAGTATGTAATCCTTAATCCCGGCCGAAGGCCGGCTACGCAGAAAACCTTTATTACTTAAAAACAAATCATAGAAATCGTAATTTCGACATTTCGCCCAAAAAAATATTTTGGATTTTTTGAAAATTTTGTTTTGGGAGAAATAACATTTGGGCTATATGTCGCAGCTTGGGCGATGTGACATTTACGGTTTTGGGCGATAAGACCTTGGGCGCTATGTCCGTACTCCGTTTTATCTTTCTTCTATCAATTCGTTGCTCTAGCTATAATTTTCGTGGCTCTAGCTAGAATTTTTGTAAAACAGGTCTATTTTTGAGAAATTTTCTATGAACTTTTTGTTAATGGGTTTAAAAATCCATATTATTAATTCATGAAGCGTATACTTTATATTTCACTTTATATTTATTAATCATACGCTTTGAATGTTCACATGTATCTTTTAATTTGGCATTCCTATTTTAGTTTTATTTTTTTTTATTTTTAAGTTAAACATCAAATGAAACTTATGAATATATGCTTTGTATTACATCAAACCCTCGATTTGCTGGGTTATACAAACGGCATTTTCATACAAATGTAAACAACTTTGTCAATTTTCATCCGATTTGTCCGAAATACAGCTAATTTTTTTAAAAATTTATTTAACTCTAACAATAAGACCTATTTTACGATTTTCTAGTTTAGTATTTCAACTAGTGCCCCATATTTCCCGGTTCTCGGTATTCCCGAGAATACCGGTATTCCCGGTTCTAGATCTATTCCCGGGAATACCGGTATTCCAGGTTCTGATACTGGTACCGGTTCTCAAGAAACAAAAAAATACTATACCATAGAATATTTAAATTACACCATTTAATCAGTATTTCAGAAACATTTAGTTGTGTTTGTAAAATTATTTAAAAATCATGAAACTATTTTTTTCTTAAATTCATAAAAAATAAATGAAATGGTGTTTTATGCATGTTTTATATTTTTTTTTTTTTTTGTAAAAGCGAAGAAAAAATGTTAGTTAAAAAAAATTTTACAATATATACATACCGGTAGTTCCGGGAATACCGGTAATACCGTCAGAACCGGAACCGGGAATACCGGAATACCGGGAATAATATAAGAACCGGGAAACCGGTACCATTTCCCGGGAATACCGAGAACCGGGATCACCGGTATTCCCGGTTCTACGGTACTGACCGTAGGCACTAATTTGAACTATTGCAGAAAAAAATCGACAAACTTAAAAAAGTTTCAAAAACTAACAAAAAACAAGTAAGAGTGTTAAATTCGAATCTTTTATACCCACAAACATGCAAAAAATTAAAAAAAAATGCAGGGGCGTTTTTTTTTTTTTTTGATGGGGGAGGGGGGGGGGGGTTGGTAGTGTTAATTTAGGGGGAGGAAAATTTCCTCTCGAAATATATGCATGTTTAAAAATTCATTCTATTCTTTTTGCACTAAAGAATTACAAGTTTACCATTATTTAAAGATTTTTTTTTATTCCGCGCCCACAAAAGGGGAGGGGCCGGACCGATAAAATGACATTCTCTAATCCTCTGGGTCCAAATGCAGGACTTTTAACTTCTTGTAGTATAAATATGAGTTTAAAAATTCCTTCTAATATTTTTTTTGCACTAAAGAAATACAAGTTTATCATTATTAAAAGATTTATTTTTAATCCACGCCCACAAAAGGGGGGGGGGGGGGGGTGTGGCCGGACCAAAAAAATTACATTTTATTATCTTCTGTGTCCAAATGCAGGACTTTTAACTTCTTGTAGTATAAAAATGTTGCACAAAAAAAATATGTTAAAAATTGTATTTTTCAGAGGTTGGTTTAGTTCTTCAAGGGGGAACTTTTTTCCCCATGGTCCGATTGCTCATTTACGAACTAAACCTGCATAGGAACATAAGACGTTTATTTTGGACTGCATCGTGTAAACTACAGACAGACGGACAGACGGCCGGACGGACATTGCTATAATGTCTTATAATCGATCACTGATCATTAATATATACACTTTACAGGGTCCTAGTCCGATGTTTTGATGCGTTACAAATGGAATGACAAAGTGAGTATACCCCCATACTGTAGTTGGAGGGTGTAAAAATATGTATTTATTAAAAAAATCTATAAATATCTTTCTTATACATATATGAGGCATTCCGTTCTGAAATTTTCCATTTTTTAAAAAAGTCAATTTATCAAAAGTCCGGCCACTTTTTTTTTTTTTTTTAATTTTTTTTTAAAGTTAAGATGTTTGTCCATCCACACAAAGAAATTCAGAAACATGTTCTTCCTTTTTTTCGAGAAAATCGCATTTGAATTTTAAATTTGATAACAATTTTTTAATTTGCTTGCATTTTCTTGTCTCAACAGAGCGTATGATAAATATTTATGCAATTAATATTACTCATTCGCAACGTTAAAACAAGAAAATACAAGCAAATTACAAAATTGTTATGAAACTTAAAATGCAAATGCGATTTTCTCGAAAAAAAGGACGAACGTGTTTCTGAATTTCTTTGTGTGGATGGACAAACAAAAAAATGTTAAATTTCAGAACGGGTTCTGAAAATTTTCAAAAAAAAAAAAAAAAATTTAATCGATAGCCCATACAAAACTATATAAAAATGTAAATTCGGTTTTAATTTTTAAATGTTTTAAATTGATTGGTTTGGTCATTTTGCAAGACTTACTCGACACGTTTTGCCACAAACTATTGTCAATTTGCTAAATACTCTTGATAATGGAATTTGACGAATTCCGAAACACGTGTCGAGTAAGTCTTGCAAAATGACCAAACCAATCAATTTAAAACAAACAACTTTATAAAAAGTTTCTTGAAAATTGTTACTTTGACAATATCATCGTAATGATTAGTAAAAGAAATATGACCTTGAGCTAGAATAATCTTTCTCAAAAATAAAAATGTAAATTTTTGAGATTGTGGTGCATTCCATTTAAATGTGATAAATATTTAATCAAGGCAACTCGCCACAAATTTGACCATTTTTCCAATATTTGACCACGCCACCTAAGCCCAGTTTTTGAAAAACCAAAAACGCAACTTTCTAAGTTCCATATAGGGCTATCCAAACAATATATTCAGAAATTTACGGGACACAAGTTTTTCTGTAGCGAGACATTTGGTGTGGAATGCCTCATATACGGATAAATTTACACATGTGCAAAGCTCTATCCTTCTTTAATCTAAAACGGTTCAGAAACTGAAAATCGATTAAATATTTTCTGAGTTACATATGGTTGAGTATGAAAAGTCATAAAAAACGTTTTTTGACAACAACTTTAAAATCATTGTCAGGAAAAAGGGATATTCAAATATTGTTTCGAAAAATTTTTTTCTAAATTTTAAATCTCCATAATTTTATATAAAATATAAGTTTTACAAGTTTTTAACATGATAATGTTTTTAGGCTGGTGTCTAATTTTAAAAATAATGCAGGACGCTACCTCAGTTTGACTATTTAAGCTAACGACCAACAAAAAAAAAAGAATTACTGTTTTCATTTTTTCAAAACCAAAAAGGTTTGCAATTTTGATCTGTAACTTGGTTAATTACTGACGTGTTGGTAAATAAAAGCATTTTTCACCAGATGGTTAAATGACATAACAAAAAAAATTTTTTTAATCATATTTTTTTTTTTCAGTTTTTTTTTTAAAAAAAAAAAAATTTTTCATAATTTTTTTTTTAATAAAATTTTTTTTTTTTCATAATTTTTTTTTAATAAAAATTTTTTTTATCAATTTTTTTTAAAAAAAATTTTTTTATCAATTTTTTTTTATAAAATTTTATTTTTTTTATAATTTGCCAAAAACTTTTTTTGTAAATTTTTTTTTTTTTTTTTTACATCAAAAATTTATTTTTTTCATTAATTTTTTTTTTCATCAATTTTTGTTTCTTCATCAAAAATCTTTTTCATCAAAAAAATTGTTTGAACAAATTTTTTTTCCATCAATCATTTTTTTCCCTCAAAAAAATTTTTTTTCATCAAAATTTAGTTTCATTAAAAAAATTTTCTTTTCATTTCTTCTTAGTTTTTTTTCACCTAAACTTAATATTGACCGATAGTTCAATTCGTTTTTCATGGAATGTCAAAAATCATAATTTTTTCTAAAAAAAAGTTTTAAGCAAAAAATTATCATGATTTAATATTTTGGGCTAGAGTACAAAATTCGCAGGAATTTTTCGTACAACTTACGGTTTCCGAGTAAAAAATTATAAATAAACTGCCTAAAAGTCAATATTGCAAAAAAAAACGCTTTTTTGAACGCCCATATCTGCCAAAGTATTGATCCAAAAAAATGTATATGGTTTTTAATCATTTATAAACCTCTATCATATTACCAAAAATTAACAAAAACGGTGATCCGCCAGTTAAATTTCACATTATTATTTATTTATCGTATGGCACTGATACAAACAATTATAATTTTAGAGATATAGCATTACGAATTTAACAGATATTACAACAAAGTTTAGCATATTTTAAAGGAAAAATAGTATAGATAATAATTAGATATTGATGTCAATATTCTTTAGCCACCGGACGGCATCTGGGCCAGCATTGTTTAGTTCGTGTAGTTCGCCATGAAATTTACGATGGGGGCAGTCTTTTATAATGTGGTGAATGGTTTGATTAACATCACTGCAATCACATAATGGCGAAACAGCAGAGCCCCATTTAAAAAGAGTAGCTGCGCACCTTCCATTGTTTGTCCGTATACGGTTAAGCCTAACCCATATAGGCCTAGGCAATTCTGATCCCGGAGGCATACAAGTCAAGTCCTGTATTTTCATTAAGTCATCACATGAAGCTTGGTTCCAATTATTAAGCCAAATGTTATATGGGTCATAATTATTGTTTGCGAGACTTTCAGCTAGTTTTAATGGAGGTTTTCGGGATATGAGACGGTCGTCATTAGCAGCTTCAATATATTGGTGTATGTTAAGGCTAGGATTGGCGATTATTTTTCGATGTTCGCGGAGTAGTGCGTTCTGACGTCTCAGATTTGGTGGTAGGATATTACTTAGAACAGGTAAAAATCTTAATGGAGTTGAAGACATTGTACCTGTTATTAGTCGCATACATGCATTTAGTTGAGTATCTAATTTGTTTACGTGGGGGCTATTAAGCCAGACCGGTGCGCAGTATTCTGCAGAAGAATAAACCAGTCCGAGTGAGGCTGAGCGCAGTGTTTTTGCAGAAGCTCCCCAGGTAGTTGACGCAAGTTTTTGGATAATATTGTTACGCGTTTTAACTTTGTTAGCAGTATTTTCTATGTGCTTTTTAAAAGAGAGTGTTCTATCAAGGGTAACTCCAAGGTATTTTGGTGTTGGATTAAAGGGTAGGATAGTATCTCCAAAACGAACGTTAAGCTTTAGATCAGATTGACTATTATTGAGGTGAAAACATGTTACTTCCGTCTTGCTAAGGCTAGGACACAGACGCCATTTTTTAAAATAATTTCCAAGTGATAGCAGGTCATTTGTAAGGACAGATTCAGCATCTTTTACTAAGTAGCGTTGAGTGGCTATAGCGATGTCATCAGCGTAGGAGAACTTTTTTGAGTACGTTGATGGGAGGTCATGAGTGTAGAGATTAAATAGAAGCGGGGCAAGTACAGATCCTTGGGGGAGTCCATTATTAAGTTTACACTTTCTGCTTTGTTTGTTTCCAAGATACACTATAAAATGACGATCACTTAACATATTGTTGAGAAGAGTAGCAGTTCGAATGCAAGGGATAACTTTTAGAAATTTATAGATCAGCCCGTCTTTCCAGACCGTGTCGTACGCAGCTTTGAGATCTATAAATGCAACGGATGTCTTGAGTTTTGATTGAAAACCAGCCTCAATGTAGGTCGTTAAGGATAGTACCTGATCAGTGCAGCTACGTCCCGATCTAAACCCCGCCTGCTCTACCGGAACGATGCTATTAATAGTGGGTTCAACTCTGTTATAAATTAGTCTCTCGAGTAATTTGTATACAACGCTTAATAGTGCTATCGGTCGGTAACTTTCAGCTTGTTCCTTTGGCTTGCCTGGTTTTAAAAGGGCGAGTATTTTAGATCTCTTCAGATCCGTAGGCATTACACCAGTTAGTAGTATATTTGAGTAGAAAAGTGTAAGCCATTTTCGAAAATTTTTTCCACTATGTATAAAAAACTCAGGAAATAATCCATCCGCTCCTGCGGATTTCCCTGACTTAACCTGCGATATTGCGAAGTTAATTTCCTCCTCACTGAAAGGTCCTGAGAACTGTGGAATGATAGGCGATTCATTTTTTAATTCTTTAAGTTTCTTTTTGATATTAATCGTGTGTTTCTTCTCCGATACAATTTTTGATGTACGTTTAATGTTTAGAGCAATACTGTCAGGGTGTATGCTCGATTTCGATGTTGTTATAGGAGTGCTATTACCCAATTTACGAAGAATGCTCCAAGCTTTTCGGCTGGAATGTGTGAAATTTACATTTTCAACAGTATGGTGCCATTTTTCCCTGCGAGCATTATCAAGAGACTTAAGAAGTTCGTCTGCAATTGTCTCATCTTGAGTAGCTAGATATTCCGAGTGTAGAGTCTCGGTTTCTTTTTTTTTTTAAACGACTTGGAATACCAAATTACTGCAGCTAAATTTTATTTTTACAGTTTTTTTTTGTGTAATATAAAAGGCCAACCAACACAAACACCATTGTACTACAAAAAAAAAATAAAACATAAAAAAATATAAACGATTTGCTATGCAAATAAGATTTTTTCTCTTTATAAAATGTTTTTCCATTTTTTTTGTATGCTAGTCCAAGTAATAAAGAGTGCATGTAAATAAAAAGTAGAGAACAGAATTTTATTTTTTGTATTTTTGGCTGCTTTGTGAAATTGAATGCAAATCTATGGCAAAGTGTCTATGTAAATGTATGACACACGCACATTTGCATACACAAATAAACAGGGAATAAGCAGGCATACAGGCATTTTTGTTAAAGTAAACTATAGACAAAACAAACACACTCTCAATCACACACTCACACATACACAGATGAATACTTTTTTAAGAAAACAAATGAGCAGGAAAAGAAAAAGAAATTGCAACAACAGAACAAAAAAATAAATAAATAAAAAAATGAAAATAAACATGAATTGAAATAGACACGCAATACGATATTTGTATGTGTTCAAGCTTACACACATACTTACAGGCAACATAAAAAAAGAGATGGCAAATAAACGTCGTCTGCCATATACAATAAGAATTTAAGTATAAAAGACAATGTTTTCGCATTATATTGCATTGCTCAACAGTGTTGCCAGATTGACATTATATATTTTAACATGATAATGTTTTTAAGCTGGTGTCTTATTTTAAAAAAATGGAGAAAGCCAACTCAGTTTGAGCTACCGATTAACAAAAAAGAATATAAGAATAACTGCTTACATTTTCTTTTAACCTTTAGTAACTTGGGTTTGTAACTTGGATAATAGTTCACCTCGTGTTGATTATAAAAAATTCACCAGCTGGTGAATAAAACCTAAAGAAATTATTTTTATCAAAAATTTTTTGTAATCAATTTTTTTTTCGATCAATA
The DNA here is from genome assembly GCA_963921195.1 of Pegoplata infirma. Lineage (NCBI taxonomy): Eukaryota > Metazoa > Arthropoda > Insecta > Diptera > Anthomyiidae > Pegoplata > Pegoplata infirma. The sequence continues at coordinate 227,224,668 of OY992536.1, read as the reverse complement.
ATTTTTTTTTTTTCATCAAAATTTTTTTTTTCATAAATATTTAATTTTTTTTGTTTTTTTAAAAAAATCTTTTTTTTACTCAATATATTTTTTCTTCAATTTGTTTTTTTCATCAATATTTTTTTCCATCAATATTTTTTTCATCGATATTTTTTTTCATCAATATTTTTTTTTTTTTCATTAATATTTTTTTGTCATCAATGTTTTTTTTTCATCAATATTTTTTTGCATCAATATTTTTTTTTCATCAATATTTTTTTTTCATCAATATTTTTTTTCATCAACATTTTTTTTCATAAACATTTTTTTTTTTCATCAATATTTTTTTTCTCATCAATGTTTTTTGTCTACAATATCATTATTTCATCATTATTTTTTTCAATAAAAATTTTTGTTATCAATATTTCTTTTTTATCAATATTTTTTTCATATTTTTTATTTCAATAAAATTTAACATTTTTTTTTGTTAAATATTTCTTTTTGATAAATAACCTTTTTTTATTAAAAACTTTTTTTCATTGTAAATCGTGATTTTACTAGATTTTTTGCTACCTCCTATTTTACGAGATTTCCTAGTAAAAATTATGAACTTTTTTGTAATTATACAAGATTTTTACCAATGAAATTGTAAATTTACAACTTATTTTGGCGAAATAAAACTTACAAAATATTTTCGTAAATTTACTTAAGTTTTTTCGTAAAAAATCTTTGTAATTTGTAAAATTACAAGATAAACTGTAAAATCACAAAAAAAAATTAAATTTCGATCGAAAATTATTTGTTAAGAAACAGGGAAAACTGTCAAATATTGGTATAATGGGATTAAGAGACTTTCTCTAGTTTTTTGACAAGGTTTTTTTTTCCTGAATATAAACATAACGGGGTCTTCGATCGACATTTCTATGCGTTTTACATGGAATGACAAATTAAAATAGCGTTATTTTTTCTAGAAAATTCATGACTCAATGGTTTGGGCAAGAGTAAAAACTTCGCAGACATTTTTTTATAGTCTCCACTAACAAGGCATTTCTTTTAATGGGCACCAGAGATTGTACTGAATTTTATATATGAGGCATTCCACACCAAATGCTCCGCTGAAACTTAGAAAACTGAGTTTTTTGTTTTTAAATTTTTTAAAAAAATTTCAAATTTGTGTCGAGTGGGCTTGATTAAATATTTTTCAATTTTAAAAATTATTTATTATTCAACCTTTAAAATTCTATATTGAGAAATATTATTCTAGCTCAAGATCATATTTCTTTTACTAATCATTACGATGATATTGTCAAAGTAACAATTTTCAAGAAACTATTTATAAAGTTGTTTGTTTTAAATTGATTGGTTTAATCATTTTGCAAAGACTTACTCGACCAGTGTTTCGGAATTTGTCAGATTCTATTGTCAAGAGTATTTAGCAAATTCTTTCGTGACATTCGTTAGTGCCAAAACATAAAGTCTTATATTTATTCGTATGTAATTGATAATATATGTATGAGAATTTATGTACCAAATACGCAACATAATATACACGTGTCGAGTAAGTCTTGAGCTAGAATAATTTTTCTCTTGAGGAAAATTTGGTATTTTTCTTAAAAAAAAAAATAAAAATAGAAATAAAAAATAGAAATTCTATTTTGAAAAATAGAATTTCTATTTTTTACTTCTATTTTTTTTTTTAAAAAAGAAAAATTCCAAATTTCTGTGATAAATCTGGCATCACGATTTCATTAAGTAAAGGAATAACAGGCAAAAAATATGTAAATGCCCTTTTTTGTAAGCAAAACAAGTCAAAGAATTTTAAAGGAACAAAAAAATTCAATGTAAAATTTAATAAGAAATACGTGCTTTTCATTAAAAAATAATACTAAATAAAAATAGTAGCAATATGCAAGACTTTAAGAACGCAAAGAAATTTATAGTTTTTTGTGCGTCCAAAAACTATTTTTTTTTTTGCAATTAAAACTGTAAGCAATTTAATTTAAATAGCAGATATAAAACTTTTGGAATACTAACGAAAAATTGTAAGCTTTTGTTAGTCGGATAAAATCCAATTCAAGATAATTGAAAATATTCATTTAGATCCGCTTAGATATAATAATGCTAGTCAAAAATTTGATGAAACTTAATTATAGAACCTTTCGACACATTTCAAATTTGAGCTGTACACATGAACTGGATCAAGAAATTCTGAGAATGGTCGAAAAATAATATACCCATTCTCCCATTTTTCTAGATCAATTAGCGTTTTCGCGAAATATACAAAAAAAAAAAAAATTGCACCATTCAAAAAGTTAATATGTTCTACGAAAATAACCGCTCATAAACATAGTATATTAGGTTATATATCATTATAAAAGCAAAAATAAATCTAGATTTTTGCGCATCCAAAGAGCGCTCTTGAGCTCTTAATATTATTTTAATTATTTTAAAAACTCAAGTTTTTTAAGGCTCAAAGAGTTTTTGATAACAGTTATGAAAAATATTTTTTTTTTATTTCTGTTATTTCGAACAGATATTTATATAAATCTTTTGAAACAGTTATTTTGAATTTTTATTTGAAAAAATATTTTTGAACAGTTAAATTTGACTTTTTTCAATAAATCTCATAACAGTTATAATATTTTGTAGGCAAAAACAAATGAAAAACATATTCAAAACACCCAGGAAAATTTTTTGGAACAAATTCCTGGTTCAATAGATTCTTGAATACATTCTACGGTAATCACAACAAAATTTTCTATGTAAAATTATTTTTCAAAAAAACTACTTGCTCTAAAAAAATTGCTTTCGGGACAATTTCAAACAAAAATTATTGATTCTGGAATGTTAAGTAGAACCGGTCGCAGGGTAGTTTGATACGTTCTGGAACCGATTATTTGGAACAGAAAATTTTGCTGGGCAAGTGATAAAACATTTAAAAACCATCCCAGTAATTATTCATTTGTTTTAACAAACATCAACATTTATTTTTTAATTGTTAATAAATTTTTCTAAAATAAATAACATTAAACATTAAAAAATAACGTCACTTTCATTTTTTTTTACCAACAAATCCGAAAAAAATAACCTGCGAAAACATTAAAAATTAATGATTGTTGTGTTATTTTTACCAACAAACTAAAAAAAAAAATAATAATTAATAATTATTTTTAAATTTTTTCTATTAAATTTTATTTTAAAAAGTTTTTAATAAAAATTTTGGGGAATCGATCCCGCAATCAATTACATTATGGTCAGACACTCAACAATTAAAAAAAAATAACGTACACAAATCATAAAAAATTAAAGAAGAATCACTTATTTATACTTACAGAAAAACAAATGACTTTAAAAATTAAATGTTAATGAAAATCTTTATTTTTTAGTGTGTTATTTTTGAAACAAAGGACAAAAGTAGTCGTTAATAAAAACTGAACACCAAACAAATGTTTTCTTCTTTTAAAAACGACAAAACGTAATACTTTTTAAATAAACTACAAACAGTTAATGACATAATTTTTTGAGTGCAAGTTTTCTTTTTTTAACCTATCATATGTTATTGACATTTTATTGACATTGCTAACAATTTCCATATAAAACAAATCTATATGGGGAGTTCCATGCCAAATCACACATTTTCGGACACGACACCAACTTTCAGCGTTTTTTTCAAATAAGTTTTTGGTAATTGATGTTTAAAAATTTAGAATTAAAAAAAAAAAAATAAGAAATTCTACTCTAAGTTAAGCAACTTTTAAGCAATAATTCGAGATGTGATCACAATTCGTTATTTTTTTCCAAATTTTGTTTCCCAACCATATTTTTTTCTCCACTTAAAAAAGAATACGGGTACCGTTGGATAACGTTGAAGTCATTATAACTTTAAATAAATTTTTTATATTTTTTCAAAAACCATCGTCACCTAAAATTCAAAAGGCCCTAACTAACATATTATTAATTTTACAGGAGAAGCAAAAAACAGTATAGAGTAAAATTTTAAATTTTTTAATAACTTTGTTGGTTTTGATTGAATTGGGCTAAAATTTTGGCACGTTTTGTGCGAATTGTGGTGGAAAAGAACCTCTCCCAATCCGGCGAGCCACAGCCGAGAAACAGCTTTTCGTGCCGTTTCCACCAGCCCACCAAAGCCCATTGTGAGGACGTACGTTATGTGAATATGTATCAAAATTTATCACAAATTAATAAAAAAAATGCTTTTCTAACTGCGTTCTTTGGCAATTTCGCAATTCACATTTTTTTTTTAATTTTTGGCTATTAAATCGCTAATTTTTTGTAGGGAAGTGTAGGTTAATAAAACACACCAGAATCTATCAAAATACCAATTTTGAATTTTTTGTTAGTTAAGGCGTTTTGCATTTTAGGTGATGATATATAAATACCAACAAAATGTTGTCCAATTTTTTTAATACATCAATATTTTCTAATGGCTAAATAACATTTTGACAAATCGATTGCTTAAACCAACTTGGAAGAAGTGGCTGAAAATTAGTGTGTAAGTTGAATTAAATACATACATATCAAAAATTTAACGAAATCGAAGGGGGTCGTGTCCGAAAATCTATGATTTAGCATGGAATGCCCCATAAATACATATATATTTATGAATAGTAGCATCAGGCAATGACATTTCTTACTTAAATTATCTACCACTTGTGTATTATTGACGTTGATATTACACTACTACTTATTCAAGTTTCAAAAGCGTATTTAAAAATTTTACAAAAAAAACATACTCTAAGAAATGAGAATATTCTAAAAACAAAATAATATGAAATGTTATTTTTGTCACAAACCCTTATAAAAATTTTTATTATAAAAGAAACTCGTTTTTTTTTAGATAAAACAAATAATTGACAAATGACTTAAGTTGCTGATTTGATGCAACAATTTGATGCACATTCTTTCTTAAAATACAGAAAATAAGTTGTATTTTGAAAACTCACAGTTATTTTAGTAAATCAACTTGAATTATCGTAATAAAAAAATCGTTGTAAAATTACAGTTTTTTTTGGAAAATTACCTCTTAAGTTGGTAGAACGCAACTACAAAAATAAATTTGTAAAATTACCAATAAACTGTATTTCTCGTATGAACAAAATTCAAGTTTTTGGTTAAAGAACCAGGAAAATAATTCAATATTGGTAGAACTGGATTACAAGGCATTTTACCAGGCGTTTTACCAGTTATTTTGAGTGTAGTAGAACCTACAATATAAATTTAAAATTGCGTAATAATAAGATAAAAAACAAAAACTTTATTGCACATTGGAATTTTACATGTTAAAATTTCGCCAACACAGAAAAAAATAAATAAAAATGAGTAAATTTGTAATACTATTGAGTAAAAAATTACTCAATTTTCCACCAGTAAACGATGTGATAGTGTTGAGTAAACTTTAAAAAAAATTATTAAATGCTTACTAAAAAACTTGAGTAAATTCTTAAGTGACACAATTAAAACTTACCTTAAAATATTTCAATTTTTTAAGTAACTTTTTAATTGTGTCAAGTAAAAATTAACTCAAAATTTATCAATATTTTTTTTTTTTTTTAATTTCAAAAAAGTTTCATATTTTTGTACCCTCCAATTAGTGACAATTAGTTACAAACGGAATGACAAACTTATATAGACCCTCTATATAAGTTTGTCATTCCGTTTGTAACTCATCGAAATATAGGTCTAGGACCCCATAAAGTATATAAATAATTGATCAGTGATCGATTTTAAGACAATCTCTGCCCGTCTGTCTGTCTGTGGAAATGGTGATCACGACCAAAATATTACACGGAGATGACTGAAGTTTAACATATTTATTGAAAGTTCTTCTGAGCAGTTTGGCATTGCATTTGAGCGATATCGGTTAAGTGGTTCAAAAGTTATGAGCGAAAATGTAAGGACACCTCAAAAATTATGATACATTCAACATAACCTAAAAATACAAAATGCTTTAATTCGGTTGCTGTTTGACATATATGAACATAATTGAAACCGAATGGTATTTAAACAAGTACGAACATATTTTTTGACAAAAAAAGAAAAAATCGCGGATTTTTTTTTTGCAAATTTTTTTTTTTTTCGCGGAAATTTTGTTTAAAAATTTTTTGCAATCAACTTTTTGAAATTGTGGAGGGTATTAATACATTAGGCAAGGCTGAATTTAACATTTTTACCAGTTTTTTTTTTAATTTTTTTTTTTAACTTTAACAAATATATTTATGTCTTAAGGACATAGAAAAATTTCATAAAGATGATTTCAAACTTTCATATACATATACAAAAAACTATAAACTAAAAGAGAACTCAAAACGAAATAGAATAAAAAAAAATAAAAAAAATATTAAATTTGTATTAAATTATTTACTAAATTTTTTTTTAATTTTTGAGTAAATTTTTACTCGATTTTTTTAAAAGCCTTTAAATAGGATGACCATTTTTTCTGAACTCAAATCAGTACGCCCAAATTTTTGTTTTTTTCCAGAAATAACTCTGTAAAAACACTGATGATTTTTCCAACACTCAAAAAATTTCGGTTAAACTAACAAACTTGGGGTCAATTAGTATTTCAGTGAAAACAACTGTTAAAAAACACCAGCCGTTGTTTTAAAAAATTCAGTTGACTACAAACCACTTCATTTTAATGCTTTGATCGTTTCAGTGCAGAAAATACAAAAACCCACAGGTTTTGATAATAAAAAATCCCCTTTTTCGATTAAGTTTTGATAACGCTTCCTTTTAGAAAACTTTCCACATGTTTTTGTAATAACCTTGAAGCGGTTTTTCCGATAAATTCTGATGATATTACCTCATCAAATATTACATTATCATTTGAATAGCCCTGATGTTCTGAGCGCTTTTCCCGATAAACTCTGCACTCAAAAAATTATGACGGTAGATTCTACTACAAAAGACAGTTAAAACTACTACATTTGCTGTTGTTTAAGCGTCCACTACATTTTACGGTAAAATCAACCAAAAATTGTTGTTGTTTTTAACGATTAATTAACAACTACAAAAAACGGTAAAAACTACTTCAAATTACATTTATTTTTACTGTAACTCAAATTGTCTGAGTTTTCTTCTAAACTTAAAAACGGTTAAAATTATTTGGAAATAATTCCTGCTGCATCTAACTCCTTCAACACATCCGTTTTTCTAAAAATTTCTAGAAAATTAGTTTTTTTATAGACTAAAAACAACTACATAAAGCAACTGTTACTACAATGTAGTAATTTTTTGAAACTATTTTTTAAAACGACTACAAAAAACAGTTGTTTGAGATTTTTCACCCAAAAACAACTGAAGTTGTAGTTGAAGACAACAACTACTATTTACTTCACAAATGACCAGCATACAGTAACTGCAATAATTTTCTAAGTGTGATGATATTACCTCATCGAATCATTTGAACTCATGCAATTGCATCATCTTTTTAAAAATATAAAAAACAAATCATCCCATGAATTTTTCGTTATAGCAAACTTCAAAGATTCTGTGCTCCTTTTCATACAAATGTATGAAGATTAAAATAACCTCATGTTCAGATACATTTTTGCGTTAAAGAACCTCTTGATTCACGAACTCTAATCTTAATAGATTAATTCATTATAAATTATTTCATTGTCAGACTTAAGTTATAAAAACTACTCTGAGGACTTATTTAATGGAAATTCAAGTTTTTGTATAGAATATTCGAATAAAATTACTTTTTATGTTGAATTGTTCAAAAATCAGTACAATTAGTACATATTTCAAGAAATCAGTACTAATCAGTACAATGTTTTTTGATCAGTACACGTGATCAAAAATCAGTACATGTACTGATTAAATCAGTACGAATGGTCAGCCTACCTTTAGATGTATTTAAAAAAGTGGGCGTAAAAGAAGGTGTGGTAAATTTTTTTGTTCGTAAAACCTAATTTGGACTATGAAGAACATTTAAAAATAAAAATTATCCAAATCAGTCCAGCCATTTTCCGAATTTAGATAAATCAAAAAAAGTTGGCGTAAAAGTGGGCGTGGTCAAATTTTGTTTCCGTAAAAACCTTACTTGGACTTTGACGAACATTTTGAAAAAATAATTATCCAAATTGGTCAGCCGGTTCTCAACTGATGAAATTACCAACGAACGACATTTTATTTGTATTTTTATAAATAAAGATTTCGGGTTTTTAAAACATTTTCTAATAAAAAAAGTACTAAACGATGTAATCGGGAAAAACAATGAGTATTTTCATATTCTGTGGCCTTCAACCAACCTGATTTTTTATATGAGAAACTCTGCATAAGTTTTTTTTGCTAATTAAAGGATACAAAAAAAATATTCCAAGTTAAATTTTAATATTTTAAAGTTAAGGCTTTTTATAATTATTACTTTAAATTAATGTGAAAAGATCTCTTCAATACGTATTTTTATTTTATCTATTAAGGCATCTGTGTTACAAACATTTCTTTAGAAATATGAACTTTCAATTTTAAAAGAGAGGTGGCAAACTTTTTTTTTAATCTTAATGGCTTAATTTTTTCATTTCAAGCTAACGCTATATTTATTCCCTTGTTGGAGTGTGGGAATTTTTCCAATTTTTTTTTTTTTTGAAAAATTGCAATCTCAGCTAATAACGTTATTGTATAGAAAATCCATGATTTTTATTTTTAAATTGTTGCAATTTTCTAAATTTTTTGTATGCAAAATATTCATATACCCTAAAGACAATTGTGTTGTCAGTGCCACTACATTCTATAGTACAGCATTCATAAAAACTAAAAGTTTTTTAGAATAGAATTTGTTTGCTCTATAAAATGACCCAATGTGCAATATTCAATGATGGCCTAAATTTTTGGTTATGTCAATAACAAGTAGAGTCTCAATGATTTTTGATTTCTGATTTTGTTTAATACAGATTTGAAATTTTGTAGTAAGGAAAACTAAAATGAGCTGTTTTAAGAACTTTTGTAGTAAAGAAAATAAATTTTAATTTTAAACTTAATTTTTCAATTAAATTTTCCAATAGTCATAAATTTTTATTTTATTTCTTTTGTCAGAAAATCCAGTTTTTTTTAATTTGCATATTTTTGAAATCACATCACTTAAAAATTTACATATGGGTATAGATTTTGAAATGTTTATTTTAACCTTCCAGCAAACTAGGCATAAAACATAAAAATGTGCCTGAATAGACAGCCATATATTTTGGTTTGTTCTCTTTTTTGTGGTTTTCTTATTTTGTATATAAAACCATCGATTTTCATTGATGGACATCACTATCATCACGTGGTGTTTTAGTAGGTTAACGTTAACATGTACTACATAGAATATTAAGGTTGCGGATATTTTTATCTTCAAAATTCTTTAGAACTTTCGTAATTTTGGTCTTCTTCATTCCTCAAAATTTTTTCTTATTTTTTTAGAATTTTTCTGATTCCAGATTTTTGGGCTTTAAAGATTTGTATACCCTCCAAACACACACGGTGAGCCTCAGCGATGTTTAGGTTGAACTTTAGTGTTGACGAAAAGTGTAAACGCAGTTTGATTTCTGCATGACTAAATTACACAAAAATGTTAACAGCGAAATCGTAGATGCTCTCATTCGCGAGATATCCCGAAATTAGTGTTTTTTACTTTCTTAAATTTTGACACTAAAGTTTTTTAAACATTTTAAAAAACTGAGTATGCATTTGAATTGTATTTATTTACAGGTCACAAAACAGTTAACATCAAAATCATATCTTCTCATTTTCGCAAGAAATCGCAAAATTCAAAATAAATAAAAAAAATTTGGAAAAAGTGGTATTTTTCGTGTAAATCAGCAGTCAAGACATTGATTTGAGCAGTTTTGCCCCATCCAATCACGTAAAATTCAAACTGCTTACCATATACTTGTTTTTACTTGATTTTTTTCTTTACTTTATACATCAAAGAAAATATAAATTAATTAATTTAAAAGTTTGAACAGTAATTTCGATATATTTCGGAAAATTTATCATATATAATTTTTATTCGTGCAGTTTTGTCACCTCTAATAAACGTTAATTCAAACTGCATACCCCATTTTTCTCGTTAAAAAAAGTAAATCTTTTTACAGATCAAAAATAACATAAAGTAAGGACAACAACGTAGTACAGTCAGTTTTTTGGCGATATCTCCAAGAATTGAGCAGCTAGAATTTTGATGTTGACAGCCTTATAAGAAGGCCACATTTTTTATCATTTATAAAAAACCGGTTTTAAAATATAAATAAAAAATAAATAAAAAGTATACAATTACGCGATATCTCGCGAAATTTAACACCTACAATTTCAATGTCTACTATTGTGTGACCTTTGATCAAGCACAAGTAAAACTGCATACCACTTTTTTACGAAATTTTAAAGATAAACAACCAAAAAAAAACAGCAAAAATGTAATTTCGCGATTTCTCGCGAAATAAAGAAGACAGGATTTTGATGTTTACAGTTTTGTGACCTTTAAATAAGCACAATTAAAACTGTGTACTCAGTTTTTGAAAATATTTAAAAAACGTCAATGTCAAAATTTTAAAATATATAAAAACACAAATTTCGAGTTATATGTAAGTAAGTTGCTCGGTTTTCACTTGAAAATCTGTCAAACTCCATATAAAAAAACGTATAATATATATAAAAAATAACAAAAAAAAAACAATTTTAAAAAAGTTGCAGGACGCCACCTCAGTTTGACTATATAAGCTAACAATTAACGAAAAAGAAAATAAGAATTACTATTTTCATTTTCTTAAAACCAAAAATTTTAATAACTTGGGTTTATAACTTGGATAATAATTCACCTCGTGGTGAATAAAACCGTTTTTCACCAACTGGTGAAAAAAAGTAACATAATTATTTTTCAACTAAAAAAAAAAAATTTCATAAAATTTTTTTTTTCATCAAATTTTTTTTCATCAATTTTTTTTTTTCATAAATTTTTTTTCCATCAAATTTTTTATCAATTTTTTTTTCCTCAAACTTTTTTTTCACAAAATTCTTTTTTTCATCAAACTTTTTTTTTCATATTTTTTTTTTTAATTTTTTTTTTTATAAATTTTTTTTCATCAATTTTTTTTTCATCAATTTTTTTTTCATCAAATTTTTTTTTTCCCGGTAATTTTTTTTCCTAATTTTTTTTTCCATCAAAATTTTTTTGTTTTTTCATCAATTTTTTTTCATCAAATTTTTTATCAAATTTTTTTATCAATTTTTTTTTTTCACCAACAATTTTTTTTTTTCATCAATTTTGTTTACATCAAAAAATTTTTCTTTTCATCAAAAATATTCATAAAAAATGTTTTTCATCAAAATTTTTCTTCACCAAAAATTTTGGGTTCATTACATTTTTTAACATAATTTTGTTTTTCGTGAAAAACAAAATCATTTTTTTTTTACCAAAACTACTTTTTCACCAAGTCTACACTCAAAATATTTTGTAGGCAAAAACAAAAGAAAAGCACACTTAAAACCAGTGAATAAACAATTGAAAACCATTCCAGTAATTATTCATTTGTTTTAAAAACATCAACATTTATTTTTTACTGTTGGCAAAATTTTCTAAAATAAATAACACTAAACATTAAAAAATTACGGTTTTTTCATTCTTTTTTACCAACAAATTCGAAAAAATAACTTACGAAAACATTAAAAATTAATGATAGTTCTGTTATTTTTACCAACAAATTCCAAAAAAATAACCTACCAAAACATTAAAAATTAATGATTTCGTAGGTTATTTTATACAATTTTCTATTGAAATATTTTTTTAAAATTTTTTAATAAAATTTTGGGGAATCGATCCCGCAATCAACTACATTCTAGCCAGACACTCTACCCATCGTGCCAAAGCCACTTAATACAAATATGTTTTTATATTTCTATAAATAATTTTTTGAACTTTTTTTCTACAAACAAATAACTGACTTGTGTAAGTAAAAACTAATGATATATCATTAAAAAATACCAACAATTTAAAAAAAAAAATTACTTACACAAATCATTAAAAATTTAAAGAATATTCAGTAGTTTTTACTTACAGAACAAAAATAAATGACTTTATAAATTAAATGTTAGTGAAAGTCTTTGTTTTTTAGTGTGTTATTTTTGAAACAAAGGACTGATGTAGTCATTAATAAAAACTGAACATCAAACAAATGTTTTTTCTTTTAAAAACGACTAAACGGAAAAATTTTTAAATAAACTACAAACAGTTAATGACTTAAGTTTTTGAGTGTAAGCTTTACACACAAAAAATTTTCCATTTGTTTGTCAAAGGTACATAAAACAAGTGATTCTTTGGTGCCGAATCTTTTATGCTCTCCAAAATGTAAAAACACTTTTTTGCGCTCACTTTTGGTTTTTTTATGGGGTCCTCGACTGATATTTCAATTCGTTTTGCATGGAATAGCAAAGTAATATAACATTATTTTTTCTAAAAAAACTTTGCTTTGGCAAGTACACCCAAATCTTCCGCAAAACATTATCATGATTTAATGTTTTGGGCATAAGTACAAAATTCGCAGGCATTTATTTTGCTATTTCTCGTGAAAGTGAACAGCTATAATTTTTTTGCGGGCTGTTTTAATTTAATATAAATATATAATAATTTGATCCAATGATAAGTTTTTATTTATTTTTCCAATTTTTATTTACAACTCATTTTAAATAATTTTAACCTAACCGAGAACTGGTAACAATGACCGTCGTCTCGTTGTAACGAAATCGACCAAGGGCTTTGGTGGGAATCGAACCCACGACCCCCTGTTTCATAGGCTAGCACGCTACCAACTAGCCTACAGGGGCCCCCTGTTTTAATTTCTTTCAACATATTCGAATCAAACTGCATACTACGTTTAAACACCATTTCTAAAGAATCGGTATAAAAATATAAAAAATTAAAAAAAAAAAAAACATAATTTCGCGATATCTCGCGAAATTTAACACTTACATTTTCGATGTTAACAGCCGTGTGCTATTTCATTAAGTATAAATAAAACTGCATACCATGGTCATACACTAAGAAAATTATGTCATTAACTGTTTGTAGGTTATTTTAAAAAGTAATCAGTAAAGTCATTTTAAAAGAAAAATCACTTATTTTATAAAGGATTTAATTTTTTTACTGTTTCTGTAGTTAAAAAAAAATAATTTACTGCATTAAAAACGAATTTTCTGTTACGTTTAATTTCGGCAGTAAAAAATTTCTTCTATAGTTTTACTGTTTTTCAATACAAAATAACTGAATATTCACTAGTTTTTTAATGTTTTGGTTAGTCATTAAATTAACATTTAAAATTGACTGTAATGTGTTTTTATTTTAAATGAAAAAACAGTGGAATGGTTTTTAAATAAAATTTCATTTGTTTTAAGTGAATATTCACTGGAATTTAGCTACATAATTCTTTGAGTGTAAGGGTTTGAGTTAAAAAATGTAGAAGAAAATTTTAATTTCTAAAAGCTATAGACATTTCTGGTATTCCTATACCAGTTTCGGACAATTCCAGTTAACTGTCTTCATCAGTAGGATGTAAATGCCAGTTTGTTTTGTTAATGGTAATTGTTTTTCTAATATGTGATTTTTTTTTTATTAATATCAATACCCAGTCCGGAATCGAACCACGAATATGTTTCCATACCATTAACAATACTGGTAGGATGGCACTCTAGACATCACCCCCAAAGCATTGCTTTTACGAAATTTTTAAGAAAACTATCCCAGCAAAACTTAGATTACCAAATAAGGTATAAAATGAGGTATAGGATCTCTTATTTTATACATTGCAGCATTGATGATTTTAACAGGCGATGAGACTCAAAGTAATGCATCCACATTATCACAAAGAATACCAGTAAGGTATAAAATAAGTCATAAATTTATAACGAAGAATACGAGTAAGGTGTAAAATATATGATATTTTATAGGTTACGAGTAAGGTATATAATATAGCATACCAGAACGTAATATATAAGGTGTTACGAGTAGTGAAAAAGTAATTTTCTATTAAATTTACTCACGTGATTGTAAGTGAGTGTAAGTAGATAAAATATGCTCGTGAGTGTGTGTCGTTAGAAATTTCTTGTCGTGAGGCCATCTCTAGTTTAAACTTATGCATTTTTTTATAAAATAATTATTTTTATGTTATTGTAATGCATTATGCATTTAATTATAAATAATGCATTATTTCAAACTTTCAAATAATACATAATGTAACCAAATATAAGTCATCCATGATTTAATGTTTAGAAATAATAAATATGAAATACATTTTTTCCAATAATCATGCATTACGTAGCAAATTATTAGTAATGCATTATTTTTCACTTTAAAATAATACGTTGTGGAACAAATTTTTGGTAAGACATCCTAAAATAATGCTACAAATAAGGTATATACATTACCTGGTAATGTGTTATATAATCACTACCCATTACCAAAGTTTTGCTGGGATCTAAAGATAAATACACGGAAAAAAACGAATTGTTATATTGACCCCCATATTTGTGAATACAATTAACTTTTTCACTGAAAGTGCTCCTATACGGAAATTTGTGATATCAACTAACGTTTGTAAATATTGATTGTTGAAAAAAAATTTAAAAAAAAATTGATAAACGCGTTTGTAATAGTTCTCTTAAATTATTATTTGTATTGACAAACGTACAAAATTTTAATTTTTTTTTTAACAAAGAAATTCAACAAACACAAACACAAATAGTTGATCTGACAGACGTTAAAAATCTTATTTTTTTTTTCAACAAAGGGTGTGTGTGAAACGGTAGCAAAGTGCTGTGGTAAATAATATTTTTTGTATGGTGAGAAATTTTCATATTTCTACTGTGTGAAATGATATCTTTTTTGACAACAGTAAATTTTGACGTTTGTAAATAACGAATCGAAAAAATACAAAATAAATGTGAAAATAAACATAAAATTTTTTGGAAATATTTTTTATTGTTTATTACAATTCTTTAAAAAAAAAATAATGGATGCTGTATTTAGATATTTATTAAAGAATATTGATAATCTTTTTTCGATTCTGCCTTTATAAAAATCAAATGGATATGTATGTACATAAATCATAAAAATTGGAATAAACCAGACCCGTGATTGCGAGGGTACACAATTCGTTTTGCACTGTCCACCCAAACACTTCCGCAATGCAAATAAAAGAATAATTTGTTTCGCTCCATAGATGTATGTAGGCAGGCACCAGCAATTGTTCTTTTATTGGCTTCTTAAAATGGTACATTCGGGACTGCTCCCTGTAAGAGAAATTTGTTCGTTAAAATATGTTTGCAAATTAAATTTATAACAATACTTACAATTATTGTAAAAAAAAAATATTTTATTTTTTGCTGTTTTCATTTTCCTATTTTGTTTTTTTTTTAATTGATTAAATATTCTCAATAGTTTTGTATTTTTGTTTATTTTTTGAAACTTCAAAAATTTCATTACTATTGTCAAAAATTCTACTAGCCCTATGGGCTAGTGAAATTTTATTCACCTCAAGACTGTCAAAAATTTACTAAGTAGTATACTTTGCTACCGTTTCACACAGGCCCAAAGAAATTCAACAAACACAAAAACTATTTGTTGACATGATAAAATAATTTTGAAATAAAATTAATTGACTAAGTTTGTTAAAAACAAAATCGACATTTTTTATTTTTTTTATTTATTTATTTTTTTTTTTTTTATTTATTTATTTATTGATGTTTGTTGATTTAAATTTGAAGATTTTATTTTCTGTGTAAGTACAATTAAAATTGTATACTCAGTTTTTGAAAATATTTAAAAAGCTTCAATGTCAAAATTTTAGAAAATACAAAAACATAAATTTCGCGATATCTCGCGAATGCGAGCATCTACGATTTCGCTGTTAACAGTTTTGTGACGTATAATCATGTAGAAATCGAACTGCGCTTACACTTTCGTCGACACTAAAGTTCAGTCTAAACATCGCTGAGGCTCGCCACTTTTTAGTTTTTTGTGATTTTTAAAAAAATAAAATCGGGAATAAAATCGCAAGTTTTTAGAATTTAATTTAACTGTAAATGTGAATGTCTTAATGACTCCATCGATAATCTGTGTTCATATGTAAGGAAACTCTGAAGACCCAAGTCTAGATTTTTGGTTTTTTATCGTAATTTTTACCGATATTTAGATTGATATCATTTACGAAAATTCTCCCTAATATAATAAAAAATACATATTTTTTTTCGCATGACTCTTCACATTTTATGGCAACATTTGTGTTGGTGAAATAATGTTTGCATATACAAAAATGTATTAACTGCACAGTATTTTTTTTTTTTACTTTATTTTTAGCTTAAATTCATCTAACCAGTATATCACACTAAAATTGTAATTTGATTTGCCACAAACACTATTTGAAAATAGATGCATTGCAGTTTACTTTGGGCAATAGTAGTCGCAAAATATATATTTGCCAAATTCTTTTTTTACATAAACAATTCGATATTAAACAATAATGGTGTATAGTTGTGTGGTTAAATTTAGTACGTTCAATTGACAGGAATAGCTAGGAAAGAAATTTTTTAAAAGTGTGGTTTAAAAGTGGCAAATATGGTAGAGAGGGGCACATTTGCCAGTGGGGCACATTCCAAGTGGGGCACACTTGCCCCCCCACTTATCTCTTAAACTAAGAGATGTATCAAACTGTGATACATGAGTTAAATGTGTAGTTATAAATCATCTTTCACACTACGATCTTTGAATATTCTACTTTACACATGAACACGGGCAGATGTATTTTTGTATTTTTTAGGTTGATACAAAAATATTACCTTGTCAGTATATTTTGAAAAACCTTTTTGATTTTAGGAGTTACAAATATATTGCTCATTGTGTTAAACCGTAACTATCCATAAAAAAAAAACTGCAATGAGTTTGTTTTAATAAGTAATAATTAAGTGCAAAAATTTTTATTTTTTTGTGAGCGTTCGCTGCTGGGGCACATTCGCCAGATTAAGGATGGGCAGTTTTGCCGGCGAATCTACCCATGTAGCACATTAGCTGACGACGGAAGTACCTTCACGTTCATTCACGGGTTGATTCACCGATGACGGATGCACCCCATAGGATTGATACGCTACTAAGAATGGTGAAGTTTACTGGCGTATGTGCCCCAAGGGTAGTATATTTTTTTTCCAATAAAATTATGTTTATTTAAAATTATGTTTTTAATAATAATTTTTTTCGACAAATGAGATTGTTAACGAATTGCTAGAAGTTTTATTACTTTGCGATTGTGTTCCGCCCTCTTGGCGTATGTGCCCCATGGATGGGGCAGTTTCGCCAATTTGTGTTGCTTTAAAAATTAAAAAACAAATTATAGAAGCCAAACAGACAAATTCCATTTAAAGTATATATTTTAAAGATAAAATATGTAGCTTCTTAAATTAAAAGGAATTTAGGAAAAACGTTAATTGGTTTAGGTTTTACAGCACTTAAGAACAAAAAGTGACGAATGTGCCCCTCTCTACCCTACACTGGAAATAACATGTTTATCGAATCTGCAGAAAAATGTGAAAAGATAGCAGGAAATAACAGTTATATCCGAAATTTATTGATTTTTAAGCAGCCACTCTTCTGTTGAGTTAGTAATTTTTTTTTATCAAAAAATTCAGAATACGAAAAATTAAAAAAAAAAAAACTTGTCACAATATGGACAAAATCTCTGAAGAAAAAATTAGTTAGAGTCTAGTAATTTTTCTAAACGAAACAAAATCTCCAAATCTGACACATTTTGTACTGAAAAAATGGTTTCAGAATTTCAGAGTTTTTCGGTAGGAAAAATTTCTTAGAATCTGAGATAAATAAAAAAATTTTTTTTTTTTTTACCAATTTACCTCCTTAATTTTTAAACTTTAATCTAATTTACAAGTATTTCACCTTTAATTTCACATCCATCTAATGCTTTACACTTCCACTATTTATTATCTATCAGTCATTTATCTTAATTTTATTTAATTTAGTTTTTGTTTTCCAATATGTCGGTTGGTAGTTTTTACACATATTGAATACTTAAATTATTACAGATGGACTTACTGATCTATCAACCTATTTAAATCACGGTCACTTGTCAGGTTAGTTTTTCTTTTACCTTTTTTTCCTTTACGTGACAAGAAACAAGAAAAGAAAACACAACTTCTCCGTATAACTTTTGATTTTCTGTTTTCTTTTCTTTTACTAAAACTTTATATAATTTTTTCTATTACTTGTTATTTGTTTTTTTTTCTTCTCCTTTTCGCTACTGACATAAACTTTTTATCTAAATGTTTTATAACTATTTTTTACACCTGATTTTTAAAGTGCATGTTAAGAAATTTTGAACATAAGCATGTTTCTTTCGTTTAATCTTTTTAATTAATTTTGTCTTTTTTTCTTAATTCTTACTAATAACTTGTTGTTATTATAAAATTTAACTAGTCACCAAAGGTGGAAAAATAAATTATCTTCATGTTTGAAATAGAAAAAACATACGCTGTTCCAAAAATTGAAGGATACCAAATTATACCGTAATTTTTTGTATAGCAAAAACTTTTTTCTCGATTTTGAACGTCCGGACAAATTTTAATTCCCCTTGTCCTAAAACTTATGTGGTGCAAATTTGAAGCCAATCAGATTATATTAACTTGTGGCTCCCCGCGATCAAAGTTTTTGATTTTTTAAAATGTTTATAAAAAAATTGTCTTTCCACTCATCATATATTTTAATTATGAAGTGCTAAACACAAGTATCAAAATTTTTAAATCCCTCTAGCGGTTTTCGAGATATCGCTATTTGAAATTTAAAAAAAAAAATAATTCGATTTCGTTCGTCAATTTTTTTAGAAAAAACTCCAAAATTGCTTTCCCGGGACTCTTTCATAGAACTTGAGACGGTCTTTCATTTAAATTGTGCAAAATCCTAGCATTTTAACACGTGGCGACCTTGAAATTTTTTTTACAATAAATTTTGACTTTTGAAAATTATTAAAATTATTATTTTTTTTTAGTTTTGTCATGCTGAACACGAATTTAAAAAAAAGTTCTGGAATCGTATGAACCGGTTTAGAGATATTACCATTTGAAATTTGCAAGAAATTTCCAAAAATGGCGGTTTTCCAAAGTTCAAAAAATTAAAAAAAAAACATTTCATTGACTCTTTTATCAATATCAATACAAAATTTCATTTAAATTTAATATAAGGCACATTAGATCCTTTTAATCCATACAATATACATATATCCATCACTGCGATCTTTCGATCAAAGTTTTAAAATTTCCAAAGATTTTCCAAAAATTCAAAATTTGATCAAGATTTTATTCTATGAAAGAGACAAGGGAAAAAGATTTTAAGATTAAAAAAAAATGTGAACGTGATAAAAACCCAAAATTGTCAGAAAATTTAAAATAACGATATTGTTTCCAACAAACTCACAAGGGAAGTCTCCCTGGTGTCACCCTCCGATCTTCATGAAATTTAGATATGTTGTTAAGAACGAAAATTATTCCGACACGTATTTTTTTTAGCAGCTCAAACTCATTTCTAGGGGGGGGGGGTCGATTTGTATGGGGGGGGAAATTGACCTTTTTCAGTTTTTTACGATTTACGCCTATTTAAACAAAATTAATATGGGCATGTGTGGTATTAGATTAAAGGTATTAAAAATACCTATCTCGTGGTGCTAACAAAGAAGTTAATATTTTTCGACTTATTAACAAAAATGTCCTAAAATTTTGGAATTTTACTTAATATGGCAAAAAGTTGTGCATGTTTGGACACGTTCTTAGCACATGCAGATAGGTTTTCCAAAGACCTTTCATTTGGTATTTAATATGACTAGGTTTCTTTGCATAATATAGGAGATAAACGAAAAAAACTGAAAAATGGCCTTGTCTTCCCCCCTCTTTTTTACCAACTTAATATGAATTTGGGCCGCTTAAAAAAAAATTGTGTCCCTTTATTTTTTCTGATCTAGAAAATAAAACCAATTCCATAAAGATCCGCTGGTGACACTAGGGAGAATTCCCTTGTCAGTCAAGTAATTTTATTTCAAAATTTTTTTATCATGTCAACAAATAGTGTTTGTGTTTGTTAAATTTCTATGTTGAAAAAAAAATTTCCTTGGTCAGATCAACAAATTGTGTTCGTGTTTGTTGAAAAAAAAAATTAGGATTTTTTACTTTTGTCAGATCAATTAATTGTGTTTGTGTTTGTTGACTTTCTTTGTTGAAAAAAAAAAATCTTTTTTCAACAATCCAAATTTACAAGCGTTTGTTGATATTAAAAATTTCCGTACAGGAGCAAAAAATTAATTGTATTGATAAATATGGGGCTCAATATAAGAATTCGTTTTTTGTTTGTGTTTATCTCGAAAACTAAGCCAGATAAAGCAAAATGGAGGGCATTTTTCCACAGTTTCGTCGGTCCTCTTTACATGTGTGGACCCCAATGGGTTCAAATTTTGAATCTAAAAAATTGGTTCTCCCGATAATTTAAAAATTAACAAACCCCGTTTAATTCTCCCGACAAGAAAGAAAGTCCGTAATTGTTGGTCCATTTCTGATAAGTTTTTTCGATAAAAAAAAAGTATAAGATTCTGAGGCCTTTTGCCCAAAGAAAAAGTTTCAGATTCTGTTACCTTTATTTTGTAGAAAAGAAAAAATTCCTCGAGCTAGAATAACCCTACACAAAATATTTTTTTTTTTATTTTCTTCCTTCTTAAGGTCCTACTTCTAAAAAAAGAAAACAGAACAATTTTTTTTCTTGTCATGCAACATTCCAGGGGGCCCCCAAATTCTTGTGTGCCCACACTCAAAATAATCACTTTGTTAAATTATAGATATACTCTGCTGAGCTAGCAGAAAATACCATGTATTTCCAAACAGCAAGATTTTTTGTTATTTTACGAAGAAAACTCTGTAAAATTATTTCGATAAAATAAACTGTAAATTTACAGAATTATCTGTAAAATATTGATAAAATCGAAGAGAATTTTACCAAAAAAGAACTCTGTAAATTTACAAAGTTTTAGTTAAATCCATTTTATGAGTAAAACTTCTCTGCATCAAAAAAATTAATTAAAATTCAAAAAATTAAATTAATTAAAATTAAAATTTTGTTAAATTTACCCGCTTTAATGCTTCTAAACTGTTAAATGACTTTTTTTATTTTTGTGAATATTACGAGTTTTTAACGAGTAACTTCAATTTTAAACGTAAAATTTATCAGTTTTTAGTGTAATTTAAGACACTATTGTAAGAGAGGTTTATCGGTTATATTTGGAAGTTTTTGAAGTGATTTGGATTTGAAAACTGCACAGAAAAAAAAAATATATATGAGTAAATTTTTAATACTATTGAGTAAAAAATTACTCACTTTTGCACCAGTAAACAATTTAATAGTATTCAGTAAATTTTTAATAAAAATTTATTAAATGTTTGAAAAAAAAAATTTGAGTAAATTTTTAATTGTGTCAATTTTTAATTGACACAATTAAAAATTTACTCAAAACTTAAATATATTTTTTTTAAAGTTTAAAAAAGTTTTAAATTTTTTTACAAAAAACAAAAAACAAAAAACTTGTTTTTTCAAACTTTACCAAACATATTTATGTCTCAAAAACATAGGAAAATTTTATAAAGACGATTACAAAATTTCATATACATACACAATCTATATATATAAAAGAGTAACGTGACTGACTGACTGATTGACTGACTGACTGACTGACTGACATACTCATTCATCATCGCCCAGCCCAAACCGCTGAAGCTAGAGACTTGAAATTTGGACTGTAGGTCCACCTCCCGGAATATAGATCCACTAAGGCTGGATTTTTGCCAATGTTGATTCTAAGGGGGTAAAAAGGGTAAAAAACTGTACTTTTGGTACTTTTTATATCTCCTGAAATAATGGTCATAGAGACTTGAAATTTGGACTGTATGTTCACCTCCCGAAATATATATCCAGTAAGGCCGGATTTTTGCCAATGTTGATTCTAAGGGGACAAAAGGGTAAAAACTGTACATTTGGTACTTTTTATATCTCCTGAAATAATGGTCACAGAGACTTGAAATTTGGGCTGTATGTTCAACTCCTGAATTGTAGATCCAGTAAGGCCGGATTTTTGCCAATGATGATTCTAAGGGGGTAAAAAGGGTAAAAAACTGTACTTTTGGTACTTTTTATATCTCCTGAAATAATGGTCACAGAAACTTGAAATTTGGACTGTATGTTCACCTCCCGGAATATAGATCCAGTAAGGCTGGATTTTTGCCAATGTTGATTCTAAAGGGGTAAAAAGGGTAAAAAGGGTAAAAAAATGTACCTTTGGTACCTTTTATATTTCCTTAAATAATGGTCCTAGACACTTGAAATTTTGAATGTAGGTTCAGCTCCCGGAATATAAATCTACTAAGGCTTGATTTTGGCAATGTTGATTCTAAGGGGTAAAAAGGGTAAAAAACTGTACTTTTGGTACCTTTTATATTTTCTTAAATAATGGTCCTAGAAACTTAAAATTTGCAATGAAGGTTCACTTCCCGGAAAAAATATTCACCAAGGCTGGGTTTTGCTAATGTTGACTCTACGGGGGTAAAATGGAAAGAAGTGTACTTTTGGTACTTTTTTTAATTTACTGAAATAATGGTACCTTTTATAAAAAGTAACTTCTATAAAAAGTACGTTTTATAAAAAGTACATTTTATAAAAAGTACCTTTTATAAAAAGTACTTTTTATGAAAAGTACCTTTTATAAAAAGTACCTTTTATAAAAAGTACCTTTTATAAAAAGTACCTTTTATAAAAAGTACTTTTTATAAAAAGTACTTTTTATAAAAAGTACTTTTTATAAAAAGTACCTTTTATAAAAAGTACCTTTTATAAAAAGTACCTTTTATAAAAAGTACCTTTTATAAAAAGTACCTTTTATAAAAAGTACCTTTTATAAAAAGTACCTTTTATAAAAAGTACCTTTTATAAAAAGTACCTTTTGTAAAAAGTACCTTTTATAAAAAGTACCTTTTATAAAAAGTACCTTTTATAAAAAGAACCTTTCATAAAAAGTACCGTTTATAAAAAGTACCTTTTATAAAAAGTATCTTTTATAAAAAGCACCTTTTATAAAAAGTACCTTGTATAAAAAGTACCTTTTATAAAAAATACTTTTAAAAAAAGTACCTTTTATAAATAGTACCTTTTATAAAAAGTACCTTTTATAAAAAGTACCTTTTATAAAAAGTACCTTTTATAAAAAGTACCTTTTATAAAAAGTACCTTTTATAAAAAGTACCTTTTATAAAAAGTACCTTTTATAAAAAGTACCTTTTATAAAAAGTACCTTTTATAAAAAGTACCTTTTATAAAAAGTACCTTTTATAAAAAGTACCTTTTATAAAAAGTACCTTTTATAAAAAGTACCTTTTATAAAAAGTACCTTTTATAAAAAGTACCTTTTATAAAAAGTACCTTTTATAAAAAGTACCTTTTATAAAAAGTACCTTTTATAAAAAGTACCTTTTATAAAAAGTACCTTTTATAAAAAGTACCTTTTATAAAAAGTACCTTTTATAAAAAGTACCTTTTATAAAAAGTACCTTTTATAAAAAGTACCTTTTATAAAAAGTACCTTTTATAAAAAGTACCTTTTATAAAAGTAAATTTTATAAAAAGTACCTTTTATAAAAAGTACCTTTCATAAAAAGTACCTTTTATAAAAAGTACCTTTTGTAAAAAGTACCTTCTATAAAAAGTACGTTTTGTTAAAAGTACCGAAAGTACTTTTTGGTACTTTTTTATTTCCTGAAACAATAATCATAGAAACTTGAAATTGGAAAAGGTTCCAAAAGATATAATGGTCACGGAAACTTAAAATTTGGAATGTAAAATCCTTCGGTGAAAAAAAAAATATGTGGAAAAGTACTTTTTGGAAATTCCGTTTCTTAACGGTGTACTTTTGGTACTTTTGGTACTTTTTTTGTTCCCATAATAATGACCTTAGAAGAAGGAGATGGAATTGGAAATGAAATGGAGTAGAACGGGGAACAAAATAGAATAGAGCAGGGAACAATATGGAATTATATTTTTTACTCAAATTTTTCGTGTTTAGCTTTTGTCTCCATATTTTTTCCCTCTATATATTTTTTCACTCAAACTTATTTTTTTTATTCCAATTTCTTTTTTCACTGAAATATTTATTCACTCAAAATCCAAAATCCCGACATAAGGGCTCGAAAATTGTCAATATATTTTTCCCCCGGAACGAACATGATAACATTCCAGCGAAGTTATTCAAATTTTATTGTTTAAATTATTCATTGAAATATTTTTTATGGAAGACTTAAACGTCCACAAGTAAATAAAACAAAGACTACGTAGGGGAATTTTTTGGAAATCGATATTCAACACAACCGGTAACGAAGTACCGGGATGGTAAGCTAGTAAACTATAAACTAAACGAGAATTCAAAAAACTATGAGAGTAAAAAAATAAAAAACTGTTAAATTTTAATAAAATTATTTACTTAAATTGTTTGTAAAATTTTTGAGTAAATTTTTAATTGCGTCAATTAAAAAATCACCCAATTTTTGTTTTTAAATTTAAACAAGTGATTACTCAAAATTTGTTTCCTCCATATTTTTTTCTGTGTGTATTACAGAGCAATAAGTAAAAGTTCAAATGAAATTTAGTATTTTGGTTACGAGAAAAAAACAAAGTATTCTTCAAAAATCCGTATTTTAACAAAAAAAAACTCTGTTTATTATCAGTAAAAGAGATATTACAAAGTAAAATTACAGATAAAATTTTGTTTTTTGGTAACAAGAAAATACAAAGTATTTTCTTAAAAGGAATTTCATTTGGGGGGGAGTTGGTTGATATTTTTTTACCAAAAAATTTTTATGCAATCGGAAGGCAAAAAGTTTGGTTTGTAGCGGGGGGGGGGGGGGGGTTGTATAATTTTTCGTGAATATTTTTAATATTGAAAACCCCAAAAAAAAAATCAACTTACAGGTATAGTGTTTAAATCAGGCGCGGATTCAACCATTTGGGGGAACTTTTGTATCTCAAGAAACATTTTCACGAGGAAATCTTGACGGAAAGATTAACTTCCTTAGCAAGAACATTTATAGTCAAATAAACGGACCTATACTCAATCAGAGCTAGTCAAAAATGTCGAAAGCCCAGTAAACTTTTATATAAAACCATATTATTAGTTTTTAATAAATGTTTCTTTTACAAAATTTCTCAGTTGTTGAGAAATTTTTTTTACAGAAAAACTTTTAGATTCTAAAATAATTTTCATATAGAAAAATAAACCATTTGTGAGATTTTTGCCTTTAGAAAAATATTCAGATTCTATAACTTTGATATAAAAAGTAATTAAATTCTCAGATCGTATTTTATTAAGACAAACTCTCAGATTCAACATTTTCTTAAAAAAAATGTCTCCGATATTTAAACTTTTTTCTATAATTTGAGATTCTAAGGCATTATTTATATAAACAATTTTCAAATTCTAATGTATCTTTCTTATAAAAAACCTCTGAAATAATGCTCATATATTAAAGTAATTCTCAGATTTTAAGAACTTTTTCGTATAAAAATATTATTAGATCATTTTTCGTAAAAGAAAATTATCAGATACTAAAAAATTATAAGTTCAAAAACATTTTATGAAGAAATTTTGATACACAGAGAAAAATAAATTTCCAACTGAATTTTTCAGTTGTATCAACTCAAAATTCAGTTGCTGCTACTACATTTTAATGTGTCTAAGGAATTGTATAGTTTTTTCAATTAAAAGACAGTTGTATTAACAAAATTAAGTTGTAACTGCCGATATTTAGTTGTTTCAACCATAATATAAATGCATCCACCGATTTTTTGTTGCAACAACTGAATTTCAGTTGGAAATTAGCAAATTTGTTTTCTGTGTGTACACTTTTCTAAAACTTAAATCCTAGATTTTTTTGAATTTTTCGATAGAAAAATTTTACGGTTGTAATGCCATCTAATGTTTTAAATTTCTTAGATTTTGAAACATTTTTCATATAGAAAAATTATTATTAAAATATTTAAATATTTCACATTTATTATAGACAAATTTTCAGAATATTCTATAATTTTCTAAAATTCTTAATAGATCTTGATAATCTTTTCCTATAAAAAAATTCGCACATTTAAAAGATTTCTCAAATAGAGAAATTCTCAAGAAGTTTTCTATAAAAAAAATAAACCTTGGAAATATATTTCCATATAGAAAACTCAAATTCTAAGACGTTTTTCTTGTAGAAATGTTATCTGATTCATCGTTCTTAACGAAAAATTCTCAGGATCTGAGGGATTTTTTTCTATAGAAATGTAATAAGAAATTTTTTATAAAGTTTGAGATCATTTTTCAATTAAAAAAAATCTTTTATTCAAAGTCGAATAAGTATAAAAAAAATTTTTTAAAGTAAAGTCTGAAATTTTGAAACATTTTTCTATAAAAAATTATAATTTTCTATAGAAAATAATGAGGAAAGTTATTCGGTTAGAAAATGTCCACGACTCTGTTGCCATCTAAGTTTTTCATATGCAATTTCTTTAATTCTGAAACATTTTATCCTAAGGCTATGTGTGCTGACGTTAATGATCAGCACACATACAAATCCCCTAAGAATTTTTTACAATCTAGCAATTTCTTTCTATCTTTCCTTCCTTTTTTCCTTTCGTTTCCCTTTCTTTTTTTTTCTTTTTTCCCCTTTCCCCTTTCCCTTTTTTTCGTTTTTTTCTTGTGGTTTTCGGTATTTTTGTTGTATTTCATTACATTTCTTTTGCCATTGAAACTTTGGACTTTATTTCGGAATCAGCACAAGATTTAACATAGAAAATAAATGCAAAATGTTGTAGAGGTCGCGATCTCGCGTTTTATAACGATTTATTTTTTTTTTGAGTTTTTATTATTTTAAATTGTTAAATATGATTAATATGATAAAATATTAATAATTTCAGACAAAAAAAAATTAAATTAAAAATTAAATATCGCTCATTCCATGAGATGTCTCCCAGCATCTAATCAAATGTTCCTTAATTTATTTGAAATTTTGCACACATGAACACTATGAAGCTATTAAAATAAATCAGTTGTTAGTTCCGAGAAAATCCGTGAATTCGCGAATATATTCGCGTTCGCGAATTCGTGGATTTTCGCGAAACTAAAAACGAATTTATTTTAATTGCTCCATAGTGTACCTGTGTGCGAAATTTCAAATAAATTAAAGAACATTTGATCAGATGCTGGGAGACATCTCATGGAATGAGCGATATTTAATTTTTAATTTATTTTTTTTTTGTCTGAAATTATTAATATTTTATCATATTAATCATATTTAACAATTTAAAATAATAAAAAACTCAAAAAAAATAAATTGTTATAAAACGCGAGATCGCGACCTCTAGACATTATTTTAAAAAATCCCAAAAAAAAAACCGAAATTTTTTTGCACAAAAAGGAACAAAATTCGCAGATATCCCCCAAGAAAATAACAACTTTGTTTTTTTCTGGGCAGTCTAATGTGTATAATGGAAAAGTGTAATAGTGTAAAGTAGGTATAAACAAGTATATGATACATTTTAATAATGAAATAGATCTGCTACTCAAGGGCTGGATCGGCACCTGCTTAAACAAATTAATGTTATACTTAAATTTTTATATATTTTGAAGTTCTAATATAAAATCTCTTAAATTGAAAGTGTATTGATTAAAAATTTATAGTTAATAATGTATATTTTTAAAATAATTGTTATAAAATGTGTTCCTTTTTAATTATTTTTTATTTATTAATTAAACTAATCTTAATAAATTTGTAACTCTTTTTTTTTTATTTCAGACAATGAAATGCGCGACTTAAGTGTTACATTTTATGGCGGAAAATCCTCCCACATGGAAGCACGAGGCTTTTTATACATTTTAATAATATTAGTAAATGTATGTGTACAATATTTAACAATTTAAATTGCAACTTTTTTTTAAATAATTAATTTAAATTTTTGACAAATCTATAATTTGCGTATCATTGATTTTTAGTTATTTGTTTAATTTCATCAAAGAAAACCATTTACAATCATTATAAACCAACAAAAGAATATGAATATAAAAAATTTTAAAACAAAGTTTTATTATCTACCTACATAAATAAATACATAAAAGAAAAAAATCTTTATAAAATTTAAAATTGAAATAAAAAATTCTATGAAAAAAAAACAACATGAAATATAAATTTAATTATAATTGATATGGGTATTTGTAAATATTTAGATTAATTTAAGTAATTAATTTTTGTTTAGTAAAATATTTATAGAAAATATTAAAGAAAAAAAAAAAAAACAAATTGAGAATTTTTTTGATTATTAGTATAACAACAACATAAATTTAATATTTGTAGCGAAATACTTATTAAAAGTGAGTGTAAATTACAGTGAAAAATTTTTATTAAAAACATATTTAAGTATATTTTGTGTAAAATGCTTAACTACGATTATAAATTAGGAAATATTCGTAAAAAATCGATGAAAATAATTAGAAAATACATAATAATTCAAAACATTTAATCGCTTTAAAGCTATTATTTTGTAAGCTTTGTGCTTAAAATTAGGTAAAATTACTTTTTTTTATAGAATATCGAAAGAAATTATAACAAAAAAAAATACTTCCATAAAAAAAATATTATTTTGCACATAATGATATATTATTTTTTTTATTTTTCATTATTAAAATAATATTAAAATTTAAAAAAGGATTGATTTATTGGGTTTTAATAAAACTGTACAACAGTTTTTCTAAAATAACTGGGTTCTGTCTATTTTTGGTAGAGGAGAAAAACAAAAAGTATAAGTGTATCGGCGTTTTAAGAATTTTATTTTAGGGGTGGTAAAAAATTCCCTCTTTGAAAAGTGGTCGAAATATCCAATCTAGTGGCCCCAAATTCGGAAATGAAGAATAATACATCCTTAAGGTTGTTTTCGATTATAAAACTAATAAAGAATTAAATTTTAAATAATATCACTGTGCTCGAATTAGACACTTTCAAACTTCAGAGGTCTAGCTGTTTTATTTTGACTGCATCGTGTTATTTACCGACAGACGAACGGACGGACGGACGGACATTCATATAATGTCTTAGAATGTATCATGGATCAATAATATACATGTAAAATGTATATGGGGCATTCCATGTCAAATCGGACACTTTGAATAATTATTTTTTTAGATTTTCCCAATTTGTTAAGAGTTTTCAGTACTCCTCGAAAACTCCTTCGTAGTAAATTTTCAGATTTTTTTTCAAAAGATATCGAATTTTAAAAAATTGATGTTTGTTCCTTTTCTGACACTTCTTTTACTCATAACTTCTTCAAAAATGGTCAAAATTTTAATTTTTTTTTTAACTTTTTGTTTTTTTAAGTACCCGAGTAAAAATTTTTATATGATACAATATATAATGATATGTAACACAATATATATTTATACGCAATTTGATCCGAATAATGGTGGATGTTTTTCCATTAAAAAAGATCAACTTGTATAAAATATGATTTGATTTCATCCGAGTTTTGACCAGACATTGCCATATATTCGTGGATCTAATTAGATCTAATTGCCTAAAAACATGTAAAATCCTGGTGTTTTTTGGTTTGGGTTGAGTTACACCACAGGTCAACGATACATTCACCAAACATATAATTTTCTTAAACAAAAAAATGTACGGGTACGCTTCGCTACCAGATAGATGATATACATAACCCTAACAAGGAAATGTTTAGGAATATTTTAAAAAGTTTCTTATACTTTGCCTTAAAAACTTAGAAAATTGTTGCTTAAATGGAAACATATAGTGTTATATATGGAACAGAATAGGATATATATAATTTTATATTAAATTATACAGAAAAACAAATTTTGTATTGACCCTCATATAATTTTATATAATTATATCAACCGTACACCTTTTAAACCGAATCATGATTTAATTATTTATAACTACATATGACTGCATTTAAAAAATTTTGAAAATATCTCACGCGATGTATAATCATATATGATTTTTTATGTTTGCATCAAGTTATATATTGTTATATATGTTTATTTTTACTCGGGTACTTTAAAAAAAAAATCCAAAAAGTATCTTAAAAGCGCTCTAGTATGCGATTTTTAAGTTTTAAAATTTAAATCTCATTTTTGAAAATGTTTGTACTCTCCGATTTTTTTGAAATTTTTTTTTGTGTAAAACTTCTATCGATTCAATAAATTTTTTGCCCAGTAGGATCGTGGGATAACAATTATTACTATTTTTTTTCAATTTTTTGTAAAAAGTGTATTGTAATTTTCAAATCTTAAAAACATTTCT
This sequence comes from Pegoplata infirma, assembly GCA_963921195.1. Classification (NCBI taxonomy): domain Eukaryota; kingdom Metazoa; phylum Arthropoda; class Insecta; order Diptera; family Anthomyiidae; genus Pegoplata; species Pegoplata infirma. The sequence goes on along the minus strand of OY992536.1, from coordinate 227,194,275 downwards.
ACTGCTCCAATGGTGCGTCATAAAGGGGCCATTTCCAAGACCGACCCCAAATAATTTTTACGTCTTAACATTTCTTCGGAACAAATTAATACCATATCCCCAATTCCTAAGGGGGCTCCCACACAAATCGAATTTTATTTTAAATTTGTTCCAACGCTCTAACTGCCCTAAAAGTGCCCTTAGAGCAATCAAATGAATGACCAACCCACAATATTTTATTAGTTCAAACATTTTAGGTGTGTTCAGAGAAAATGTTTGCACTAAAAAAAATTTGTGGGCCGGTCATACATTTGGGTTCTCTAAGGGCACTTTTAGGGCAGTTAGAGCGGTTGGAACAATTTTTAAAAAATGTCGTTTTGTGTGGGTGCCTCTTTAGAAATTGGAGATAGGGTATTAATTTGTTCCAAAGAAATGCTAAGACGTAAAAATGAATGGGGGTCGGTCTTGGAAATGACCCCTCTATGACGCACCATTGGAGCAGTAGAAATGTTTTTAAGATTGGAAAATTACAATAAATTTTTTTCAAAAAATTTAAAAACATAGTAATAATCGTTATCCCACGATCCTACTGGGCAAAAAATTTGTAAAATCGATAAAACTTTTACACAAAAAAATTTCAAAAAAATTGAATAGTACAAACATTTTCAAAAATGAGATTTAAATTTTAAAACTTAAAAATCGCATACAGGAGCATTTTTAAGAATTTTTTTGGATTTTTTTTAAAAAGTACGTAAAAAACAAAAATTAAAAAAAAAAAAAATGGCAGTTTGGACCATTATGAAGAAGAAGTTATGAGTAAAAGAAGTTTCAGTAAAGGAACAAACTACCAATTTTTAAAAATTCGATAGGGTACTAAAAACTGTAAACAAATTAGGAAAAATGTTAATTCATAATGGAGAACATGAAAAGGCCTCGAATCAGAATAAACTCTTTTTCATTGCAAATTAGGAAAATCTAAAAAAAAAATTTTCAAAGTGTCCAATTTGACATGGCATGCCCCATATACTTTATCGGGTCCCCGACTGATATTTCGATGCGTTACAAACCCCATACAGTGGTTGGAAGGTATAAAAAATAAGTAATTTTAAATTTTTTTGCGGTTTGAATTTATGAAAAAAGACGGCTACCGGGTTTTTTATTCCCGATAACCGGTTAACTGAAAAAGGTAATTTTCGCTTTACCAAGAAACCGGTTTTTCAAAATGTCGGTGTTTTTTGAAAACACTAGAGCAGCGGTTACCAACCTATGGTACGCGTAACACTAGGGGGTACGCGAAACTGTCCGCGGGGGTATGCAAAATTTTAGTAATTTGGACATTCGTTTTAGATTAATGTTTCAATGCTGGTTCCGCATCTGGCTTTCAAATTTTTCCATAACGTCAGGTTTTTAAGAAAGTTGAGGTCAAAGTTCACAAAAAACGTCTTTTTATGCAATTTAGAGAGATTTTTTTACGATATTTTTGAATGATATTTTGATATCTGACCACTTGTTTTCGATTACCCTTTCGATGCTGGTTCCCAAATTTTTTTATGATGCCAGGTTTTTGAGAAAATTTATGTCAAAGTTCTCAAAAAACGTGTTTTTGGGCATTTTTGAAACGGGTTGTGATATAGTGGAAATTTTGGTATTACTTTTTTAAGCATAAAATGCGCTTTTATAGTAAACACGAGGGTGTTTCATTCGAAAAGTCACGGCATTATTGATCTGCCCTCGTATTAAAAAAAAAAATTAAAAGAAAAATTAAAAAAAACATTATATTTCCGCCCCCTCTGATGGGTTTTTGGAACTTTTTTTAAGAGTTCAAATAACGTGCGTTGTTTTAATTTTTGGTGTAGAATCGACTGGTGAAATCAGATTTGTAACATTTTCAGTCGTTTTTGCTCTGCAGAAAAATCAGCTCAAAATCCGGGTTTCAGATGCATTGAGCCACCCCAAGAAGCAAAAATGTTTCTAAAAATAACACACTTGTTTTGATCTCCCCTTAATCCATTTAAAAATTTGATAATACCCGGAGATCAAAAATTTCAGTATTACTGTAATATTTGTAAATTTTTTTTAACGAAAACAAAAACCTCATTAGGGGGTACGCGGCATATAAAATTTAAAATTAGGGGTACGCGAGCCAAAAAGGTTGGTAACCGCTGCATTAGAGTATACATTTTACATTTCACAATCAGTAATTTCTTTCAAAAATTATAGTTAAGTGATTTATTTGATTTTCTCTGTAAGTACCTATCGAGCATATAAGGGTTCAAGTTGAAAAAATTCAGAAGACAATTTTAATTTCTTAAAATTATAGACATTTATGGTATTTCAAACACCCAAGTTAGTGTTATCATCCGTAGGATTTTAAATGTCGGGTTGTCTTGTTAATGAAAGCAATCTCAACCTTACTTCATACATTCTTTCAACTTGTTTGCCTCTTACATTATTTCGCAAGGGTTACCAACATGATCTGGAATTGCACACACAAATGAAGGAATTTGCATTTTCTGTTTCGGAGACGTGACTAATGGCGACATATTTTGTCAGTAAAAATTATAGACATTTCTGGTATTTCATATACCGGTGATTTATGTTTAGTGATTTACTCTGAACTAGTTCTTACCTAATTAAACTAGTTCATACATACTTCTGCTAAATATTTTAATTTTTTAATTTCTGTTTAAACTAATTCTGTCATTTGGTTTGATTTTTTTTAGCAATTTAAAGCGAAAAGCAAAGTAACTAAAAGCAAAAAAAACTTAAAGCGAAAAGCACTTGAAGCGAAATGCATGAATTATATTTAAAAAAATAATTCTAGAAAATTTCTAAAATATTAAATAAATCTGTATAACTAAAAAAAAACTTTTGCCAATATTATTTTTTTTATTTAAAAAAAAAATATTTTGTAACTTATATTATTAAAATAATCAAATTTGTAAATAGTAAAATATAAATAAATTTTAAATAAATATATAAGCCGATGGATAAACAAATAGCATTTTTTCAAAAAAAAAAAAAAAAATTCAAGACCACCAAATAAAAAAATATAAATGAATTATTAACATCATATAAAAAAAATGAGAAAAAATTTAAAACAAATTTAAAGCACTTTAAATAATTTATAAATTTATATGTAAAACTTTATTTTATTATTATTTTTTTTTGTTTCTAAGCCAATAGGCAACTGTGAATATATAGGAAAAAAATTGCCAATATTAATTACAAATCAATACAAAAAAAAAAAAAAAATATAAAACAATTTGAATAAAGTATGATATTATACAAATATATTATAATTATAAATACATAGTAATTATAATTTAAAACCAAATATTAAAATAATAACGGTAAATGAAAAGATATAGAATATTTAAAATTATCACTTAATAACCCAGCAAATGTTTTTTATTAATGTGGTTTGGAAGCCTTAATTTGAGAGCAGCAATGCCTAGAATGAATATAACTAAATGGACACTCATTTCTTAATTCTAATTTAGGAAATATGCTTTAATTGCAATTAAGAAAATTATAATTGAAATTTAGAAAGTATCGATTAAAATTCAAAATATAAGTGATGGAAAATTTTTTTTGTTCTTTACCTTGCAAGGTTCTTGAAAAAACTAAATAAAATTTGATTTTTTTTGTACTAAAAGCTTCCATAGGTTTTTACAATCGAGGTGCTCAACGATGGTATCATGTAACAGATTATATGTTTGGGTAGGTTGTCGGTAAATAGATTTTTCTAATAATCTATAAATGGAGCTTTTTATATTAAACGTTTCACGAAAAAAAAAATAAACTAACGGAGCTGACAAATCGTGGAACAAGTTTTAGTTTTTCGGTAAAATGGGCAAGATACGCGTGGTCAAACAAGATAAAATTGAACAATAACTTTGAGCTTCGAAGTCAGTTTTATCGAAAACAAAATATAATTGCTATCTAAAAATTTCACATTATGTAGAGAACTTATTGAAGTTTTATTCTAAAAGTATTTTAAAAAAAATATAATAGAACGTGCTTTTAGAAAAAATATAATTTTTGTTTGAAGTTTGAAAATTTTAGTGCCAGTTCTGAATTTTTTCCTAAAAAAACATAATGCTTATCGATTGAAATGTTAAAAAAAATAAGTTGTCATGCACACAATGAGCCTCAGCGATGTTTAGGTTCAACTTTAGTGTCGACGAAAAGTGTAAACGCAGTTCGATTTCTTCTTGATTAAATGTCACAAAACTGTTAATAGCGAAATCGCAGCTGCGCGCATTCGCGAGATATCGCAAAATTAGTGTTTTTGTATTTTCTGAAATTTTGACCATGAAGTTTTTAAATATCTTGTAGAAAAGAGTAGGCAGTTTCAATTGCATTTATTTACAGGTCACAAAACAGTTAACATCGAAATCATATCTTCTCACTTTCGCAAGAAATCGCAAAATTAAAAATAAAAAGTTGGAAAAAATTTAATTTTTCGCTTAAATTAGCAGCCAAGATATTGATTTGAGCAGTTTAACCACCATAACCAAATGCAATTTAAACTGCATGCAATATATTTGTCGCTTCTTGATTTTTTTCCTTTATTTTAGACACTAAAGAAAAAATAAATTAATTAATATGCAATTTCTAATTTCTTGCAATTTCTCGGGAAATTGATCATCTATAATTTTTATGCTTGCAGTTTTGTTAACTTTAATAACCTCGAATTCAAACTGCATACCACATTTTTGTAGTTAATTGAAGTAAATTTTTTAATAGACCAAAAATAACTCAAAGTAATGAATAAATAGTAGCGAGTTTGTTTAGCGATATCTCGAAGAATTGAGCAGCTAGAATTTAAATGTGAACAGCCTTATCACATTTAATTAATAGCAAATCAAACTGCATTTCGTGTTTTTCAACAATGTTAAAGAAACTTATTTTATTAATCAAAATAAGAAATACCCCCAAAACGCTGTTTTTCGCTATTTCTCGCGAAAGTAAGCAGCTATAATTTTTTGTGGGCAGTTTTAATTTCTTCCAACATGCTCAAATCAAACTGCATACCAATTTTTTTATTATTTCTAAAGAACGGGTTTTAAAATAAAAATAATTAATAAAAATAATTATATAATTAAGCGATATCTCGCGAAATTTAACACCTACAATTTCTATGTCAGCAGCTGTGTGACCTTTGATCTCAAGCACAAGTAAGACTGCATACCATGTTTTTACGAAATTTTAAAGGAACCTATCTTAAGATAAATATCGAAACAGAAACAGTAAAAAAATTATTTTGCGATTCTCGCGAACTAAACAAGATAGGATTTGATGTTTACTGCTTTGTGACCTTTAAATAAGTACAATTTAAACTGCTTACTCAGGTTTTAAAAATATTTGAAAAACTTCAATGTCAAAATTTAAAAAAATATAAAAACACAAATTTCACGTTATCTCTCGAATGCGAGCAGCTACGATTTCGCTATTAACAGTTTTGTGACATTTAATCTTGTAGAAATCGACCTGCGTTTACACTTTTCGTCGACACTAAAGTTCAACATAAACATCGCTGAGGCTCACTATGTGCAAGAATTGTACCATTTTTCCATATTTTACGATATTTTGAAGCAGCGTTGCCAGGTACTTTTTTCCGTTGTCTCCAAATATAAAACAAAATATCCCCAAAAATTCCCAAGTTTTACCAGAGCAGCGTAAAATTGCCGTATAAAATTTATAAAATCTACATCTGAGCTAAATATTCTCACCAAAAACTACTGCTTCGCCGTAAGCAGGTTTGTAAGGGAATGTTGAGTTGGCATTCCCTTACAAACCTGCTTACGTATGGCATGATATTTGGTCGCAATGTCCCACTTTAGAGCATTTCATCCGAGCGCTTATTTCAGCGCAATAAAAATGTAATGAAATCATTCCTTCTTAGAAGCTTACTAGGTGCATTTTTGTAAGCATATTGGAAGCTCAGAAATCATTGCTCCAATAAAGCACAAAAATAATGTGTTACCATCACTAAAGTCTTCATGCCTGAAAAGTTTGTATGAAGGAAGTGCTCCTCGTAGGCACACAAATAACACTACAGTTTCATGTCTGAATAGTGTGTAGTCGAAACTTTTGTTTTCACTTTTGCACATGCGTACACGTCCGTTCACAAAAACACAAAATATCAACTGAATTAAAATTGTATTTTTTTATTGCGTAATCCAAATTTTCGTTTTGCTAATTGATGCTCGTAAGTCGTCGTATAATTCATAGTTTTTTCTCTCTGCCTTACGGTAGCGCATACTAGATGCACTACTGTAAGCGAATGTATTTAAAAATGTCTGTTTACATTCGTAATTTATCGAAAAATATATATTTCTATCTCTGCCTTACAGTAGTGCATCTAGTATGCACTACTGTAAGGCAGAAATATCTATGTGCTGAAGACGAAGCGGTTGTGTATGCCAGAAAAATTATGAACTGCTTCCACAATCTCGATTATTTTTTGCTGGGCCCACCAAAAACTACTGCTTCGCCATAAGCAGGTTTGTAAGGGAATGTTGAGTTGACATTCCCTTACAAACCTGCTTACGTATGGCATGATATTTGGTCGCAATGTCCCACTTTAGAGCATTTCATCCGAGCGCTTATTTCAGCGCAATAAAAATGTAATGAAATCACACCTTCTCAGAAGCTTACTAGGTGCATTTTTGTAAACATATTGGATGCTCAGAAATCATTGCTCTAATAAAGCACAAAAATAATGTATTACCATCACTAAAGTCTTAATGCCTGAAAAGTTTGTATGAAGGAAGTGCTCCTCGTAAGCAGACAAGGAATACAACAGTTTTAGTGTCTAAATAGTGTTTAGTCAAAACTTTAGATTTCACTTTTGCACATGAGTACACGTCCGTTCCCAAAAAAAACAGAATATCAACTGAATTAAAAATATTTTTTCTTATTGCGTCGTCCAAATTTTCGTTTTGCTGTTTGATGCTCGAAAGTCGTCGTATAATTTATAGTTTTTTCTCTCTGCCTTACGGTAGTGCATACTGTAAGCGAATGTTTTTAAAAATGTCTGTTTATATTCGTAATTTATCGAAAAATTAATATTTCTATCTCTGCCTTACAGTAGTGCATCTAGTATGCACTACTCTAAGGCAGAAATATCTATCAGCTGAAGACGAAGCGCTTGTGTATGCCAGAAAAATTATGAACTGCCTCCACAATCTTGATTATTTTTTGCTGGGATTTTACCCCTTTAAACGCACGTTTTATTGATGTACAATGATGATATTTAAGAAAAAGGACTAAAATGACCCCTTAAAATAGGAGATAGTGGGTTAATATAATCGTAGAAGTTTATTTAATTCATTTCGTTTTACTTATTCAAGTGGGCCATAACATTATTTATTTTAATTTTTTTTTTTTATTTGAGAAAAAAAGTATCGCGCATAAAAGTGCACTTTTGTCAAAAAAAACCATTATAGCCACAACTAAAAATATTTTTTTCTCATAGAAGGAATTAAAAATACGCAAATTTTCTCTTAATTATCAGAAAGATGTAGCTTTGAACTACACAAAAAATTTTTTTGGTGGAAAATTGAAGATGACGAATTTTAGATTTATTCATCAAACCTGGTGGTTTTTTAACTTTTTACCAAAAAAATGTCACTTTTTAAAGTAATTAAAAATATTTAAATTTAATAAATAAATTTCTGGAAAAACATTCAGATTATTAATAATATTATCAAAATTATTTTCCTAACATTTTTTTAAATATTAAATTTTTGGTGACAATTAATGTAAACTTCACCAAATTATTCATATTTATCAATTCAAAAACGCCCAAAATCACTGGACGGTATCTAGTAGCTACAAAAAAAAATCCAAAAACTGATTATGTTGGTTTTTCGGTTTTTGTATCTAATTATCTATTAAATATATAAATTTCATCAATTTCTACGACCATGACGTTATTTTTGATTTTTGTCTATGGGACAACACACTGTGCTTCGGTTCGATTCCTACCAGAGGCGTTAGTTCTTGGTTCGGACAATTTTGGACAATCTAAACAAAAAAAAACTGTGTCTCAATGTAAAATCGTTTAAAAATCACATTAGAAATTATTTTTGTTGGGATATTAAACAAAAAATATAAAAAATAATTTGAAAAAATGATTATTGATGTATGGCATTTAAAAAATATTTCAAAAAAGAAAAAAAAAGTTTATAAAAATATGATAATGACTAAATCCGTAAAAATTATAAAATTTTAAAATAATAAAAAATTTAGCTTAAAATGTGTATCATTATTTTAATTAATAATAAAAATTATCAATGAAATTTAATACAAAGTAAAATGATAAAAAACAAATAAAAAATATTTAAAGAAAAACCTCACCTACATTATCAGATCATTAAAAAATTTTCCTTTTTTTTTCATTAATAGTATTAACAAAAAAATTACCAAAATACATTAAAAAAATTTCTATGTAGCATTTAACAAAAAAAAAAAATCTATAAATGTTAAGTAAATATAAATATTTATTAAATTCAATGTGTATTTAAATATATTTGTTATATAATTATAATATAATTTAATTATTAATAATTTTTTTTTTGTATAATTTAATTTTTGTTTTTATATTTAACTTTTATATGTTGGCCATTTGTGTGTAAAATTTAGTTAAAACAAAAAAAAATCAACAAGAATACTTTCCAAACTAAAATATTTGCTTTTCTTAATTAGTAAAACAGTAAATTATAGCAATTTATGATCAAATAGCATAACAAGAAAAAAAACAAACAAATAAAATTAACAAGATGAGAACAAATATCTAACACTAAACGTCTGTTTATTTTGTAAAATTTTTAAGATGAATTAAGAACAAGCATAAAATAAAATAAAAGTAAAAAAAAAAAATAACAACCAAAATCCATACTAAAATAAAAATTATAAAATAAATAAATGTATTAATAAAAATCAAAATAAAAATTTTTTATTTTTATTACTTCGGATAAAATGGATTGAGAACAACTGTAAGTATTATTGATTTAATCAGAAAACAAAAAATCTTAATTCATTATTCATTTAACGGTGAGCCTTAGGATGTTTAGTTTAGGGACATGCCATGAGGTTTTCATCAGGGTGTTCACCATTAATATAAAATTAACCTTACAAGGCACAACTCAATTTTTAGAAGAAAAATATCACGTTTTTTCATAAAAATATTTTAAACACAAAATTAACCCAATTCCTTAATTAATTGAATTTTTTCCACAAAATTAAAAATTTTTTGAACTTGTTCTGAAATGACTTTCGGTGCACAGTTACAAAAAGTAAGCTTATACCCTATAGCACACACAGTGGGTCCATTATTAGAAGGGCATTAATTTGTAGTAAAAATTGTAAACTTTTCGAATATTATAATTAAAAATAAATTCAAAGAGGAAAAAGTTTAGAAAAATGCACTTCAAAACTGCATTTGCATTTAAAATGAATTTGTGAAACACCAACATTTTTGGGGTCACTATATGCAAGAAATGGACAAAAATAACTTTCTAATGTGCATAAAAACAATAAGATACGATTCGTACTTTTGAAAATAAAACGGGTTAAAAACATGTCCTTTTATATGATTTGGTATAATTTAAAAAATAAAAATTTTTATAAGGGAAAATTATAGAAGTATTTTTTAAAAAAATATGAAAAATAGCATACATTCTCGGTCCATTGCACTATGGTTCCAAATCCATTTTTTTGGCAGAAATTAAAAAAATAAAATTTAACAAATTTTCAAAAGCTTATACACTTCCTCAATGTCAACACTATAAGCTATCAAGAAAGTATAATGAAAAAAATTTGGTGCCAATACTTTCAGTTTGCTAGGCTTTCAAAGTTGAAAGTTTTAAGACGTATAATTAAACCGGAGTGAAATCAATATTACACTTATACAAACGGCAAATGGAAAAAACTAAAATTATAAAGAGGCTAAAGGGACAAATTGAAACCTTAGGATACTAGTTCTTGTTTAAAATTCCTATTTTACAGTTAATGCATCCTTGGCGTTATTCTTGGGTGTTTTGATTATGAGGATTTTGGAGCCAAAATAGCCTATATCTTTCGTGGACAAAAAGTTGTGTTTGGGCACGAACTTGCATGAGTCTCTAAACGTGAAATTGTTTTCAATATTGTATATTTAATATTAAAATTTACATCTTGCCAGCATTTTTTGGCAAACTCCCACAATTTCCATTTTAGTTTAGCACAAATTTCGGCCAAATTTGCTGTTTTTGCGTTACACGGTTTCAAATTATTTTTTTTTATAATTTTTTTGCCTTCCGTAAAGCTAATTAATTAAGAAAAATATATTTAAAAAAAAAAAAAATTTTCAAAGAAAAAAAAATTTTTTAAAAAAAAAAAAATTTTCCAAAAAAAAATTAAAAAAAAAAATTTTTTTTGACAATCGATTTTTGATTGCGCTAAGAGATAAAAATCATCCCAGAATTAATCCAAGTGACCTTGCTTCATTTTTTTTAATTTATGCCAAAAAAAATGCATTTGGAACCATAGTGCATTGTAATGAAAACATTTTTTTGTAGCAAAAATTCTAAATTTTCCAAATATGCTAATTAAAATAAAATTAAAAGGGGTATAAGTTTCGCAAAATGCACTTCAAAACTGCATTTGCATATAAAATGCACTTTTAAACCACCAATATTTTTTTCAGTTTATTAGAAATTAAAGTAGACTTACATACCATTCGTATGCCCTATAGATTGTTAAAATGCGATAAGTAGTTTAGAAAATACAACTGCTCAAAGTTACACAGATTTTACATTTTTTTGATTTTTTTAAAAACGAAAATCGTGAATAAAATCGCGAGTTTTTCGAATATTTTCGATCTGATGGATGAAATTTTAAATTGGCTCCATAGAGTATCTATATTAAAAAATAACAAAAATCGGAAGACCCTCGGTCAAAAAATGCTTTAAATTACCAAATGTCTGGTGGAATGGACGATTTATAGTTTAAGTGATATCCGTATTTACAACCATAGACAAAATCCCAAAGTATTATATGGCTTTCAAATTAAAGCAATAGCTCTTTCCAGTAAAAAGATATCACCTCTTAAAGCTACGTGTGCTACTTAATTTGCCGCACAAAAATGGCTTTAAAAATTTATATTTTGTTTGTTGTAGTTGTTGTAATTTAACAGTGTGTGCAACAAAGTTAAGAACAACCCAACAACTTCGTTTGTTCTTTAAATTTTGTTGCACATTCACTTAACTGTTGGAAACAATTGCATTAATGCTTACAAAATTTGGCATAACTTTTTTATGAAACGACGGAAAATAAAAAATGATATACCAACCGAAAGTGTACATTTTCTGGTATGAGTATTCTGTTTTTCTGTATTTTCTTTTCATTAAAAGGAACAGATTTAGGGGTAAGACCTAAAAAAAATCTTGGGAATATCAAAATTTAGATCCGATATAAGGGTCTTGAGACCCCGACAAATATGTAGAAATAGGTTATTTATTATTGTTCTTTATAGTAATTTCTTATGAAAATTTCATCAGTTTCGCTCTCGCTTAGTTTTCAAGATATCGCCATTTTTAATTTTTAACTAAATTCTAACAAGTCATTAACTAAATCTAAGAAGTACACTTCAATTCTCAGAAGAGAAATACGATAAAGTTATTTTTTGTAAATTTTAAACTTGAACTTTATTGTGTATGCCTATGGCGGGTCGATTTTTTTTTGGCAAAAATCGCATAGCAAAAACGTAACCTACAAGAAATTCTAAGAAAATTTCCCAAAGAAAGCATGTTTCTAAAATCAAACTCTATACCGCGCCTAACGACATGAAGAGTTGTCCGTCCGTCCTTTTTTTGTCAAAAGCAAAAAAAAAAAAATTTTTTTTTTTTTAATTTTTGTAAAAAAAGAATTTTCGAGTGTATTTTTTCTTTTTTTTGGGGGTGTAATATTTTTTTTTAGTTTTTTTGAGTGACAAAAATAGTTTCTAAAATATATTTGTTTGCTTGCCATTGCTTTTCAAAGCGTGTTTAGCGTTTTTTTTTTCAACACGGGAGTTCGGGTTAAAACCCATCTGAATTTCCACATTTAGTTAATAACTTATGAACACCTGGACAGATTTCGCTGAAATTTAGTATTAATCTGACAGGAAGTATAACAAATATATACGTCACGCTTCAGCAGCTTGGCGTATATATTTTTCATTCTTCCGCTAACATTTGAAAGTTAGCGTGTTTCACACACAGTCAGAAATACAGACTGGCGGACGGAAATTCATATCGTTAGTTTGATTTTAGACCAATGGTTTTTTGGAAAAGTTTCTTAGAATTTCTTGTAGATTTTGTTTTTGCTATACGATTTTCCAGTTTCTTACGATCCATACAAATCGACCAGAATTAATATATATGGGGCATTCCATGTCAAATCGAACACTTTGAAATTTTTTTTTTTTTTTAGATTTTCCCAATTTGTTTACAGTTTTTAGTACTAGAGCTGCAAAACTATCGATAGTCGTCCCATTCGATATTTTCGATAGTTTGTTTTTAAACTATCGATACTATCGATAGTATCGAATATTTTAAAGAATTGTAAGTTTTTGAATAAAATTACGTTTTTTTACGTTAAAATGGGGTATTTCTGAACACACAAATAACAGTTTTTGCCGTTCACTGCCATTCCAGTCTATTTTAACTGACTACGGCGATCTTCCACCGTAACGGCTTATTCTGTTTAGACCTTTTATTTCGATACAACATTAACAGGAGATTCCCATCAATGCCTTTATACTTTAAAAAGTAGGATTATTCCAAAATAATTTTAAAAACTGTTCATTTTTTGATTAATTTTTCAGCAAATGGCAATCTATTTGAAGCTGATTTTTTTTCGGCGATAGTCCATTTCAAATGAAACTATCGATACTATCGATAGTACCATCGATAGTTTTGCAGCTCTATTTAGTACCCTTCGAAAACTCCTTTGTGGTAAATTTTCAGATTTTTTGATGACCCGTTCAAAAGATATCGAATTTTTAAAAATTGGTAGTTTGTACCTTTTCTCAAACTTCTTTTACTCATAACTTCTTTAATAATGGTTTAAAAAAAAAATTTAAATTTTTGTTTTTTTACGTTCCTTTTAAAAAATACCAAAAAATTCTTAAAAGCGCTCTAGTATGCGATTTTTAAGTTTTAAAATTTTAATCTAATTTTTGAAAATGTTTGCACTCTTCGATTTTTTTTTTTTAATTTTTTTGTGTAAAACTTCTATCGATTCTACAAATTTTTTTAATTTTCCGATCTTAAAATCATTTCTTCTGCTCCTCACGGTGAGCCTCAGCGATGTTCAGGTTGAACTTTAGTGTCGACAAAAACTGTAAGCGCAGTTCGATTTCTACAAGATTAAATGTCACAAAACTGTTAACAGCGAAATCGTAGCTGCTCGCATTCGCGAGATAACGCGAAATTACTATTTTTGTATTTTTTAAAATTTTGACATTGAAGTTTTTTAAATATTTTCAAAAACTGAGTACTCAGTATTAATTGTACTTATTTAAAGGTCACAAAACGGTAAACATCAAAATCCTATCTTCTTTAGTTCGCGAGAAATCGCCAAATTAGTTTTTTGCTGTTTTTGTTTTTTATATTTACATAGGTTTCTTAAAAATTTCGTAAAAACATGGTATGCAGTTTTAATTGTGCTTGATCAAAGGTCACACAGCTGTTGGCATCGAAATTGTAGGTGGTAAATTTCGCGAGTTATCGCGTAATTATATATTTTTTTTTTATTATTTATTTATATTTTAAAACCGGTTCTTTAGACATAATAAAAAAAAGTGGTATGCAGTTTGATTTGAGCATGTTGGAAGAAATTAAAACTGCCCACAAAAAAATTATAGCTGCTCACTTTCGCGAGAAATAGCGAAAAAAAGCTTTTTGGGGGTATTTTTTGTTTTGATTAATAAAAGAAGTTTCTTTAACATTGTTGAAAAACACGAAATGCAGTTTGATTTGCTACACCGAAAAAAATCCATGCAACATTTTACGAAAAAAAGTTTCGTACTTTTTATTTGCGTAAAATACACGATAGTTGACTACATATTACGAAAAACTTTAGTACTGAATTTCGTATTTTTACGAAAGCAACGAAAATGATTAGTAAATATTTTTTTCGTAATATTTACGAATGTTGACTACATATTACGAAAAAAAATGTTGTAAAAACTTTTGTAATTTTACGAAAGTAACGAGAAAAAAAAATGTAAATGATTCTTTCGTAAAATATACGAATGTTGACTGCATATTACAAAAAAAGTGTACTTTACGAAAATAATTCGTAAAAACTTCTTTCGTAAAATATACGAAAGTGGACTTTATATTACGAAAAAAAAATAATCAAGAATTTTGTAATTTTACGAAACTAATGAAAAAAGAAAAAATCTTTAAATGCATGCTTAAAGGGTGTTTTTATGCCCTTCAACTACAGTATTGGGGTATAATAAAAAAATATCGGTCGGGGACCCCATAAAGTATATGAGACATTCCACACCAAATGTCCAGCGAAAAAAAATTTATCATGAATCAATAATACATATGAGGCATTCCACACCAAATGTCCCGCTACAGAAAAACATGTGTCCCGTAAATTTCTGAATAGGTTGTTTGGATAGCCCTATATGGAACTTAGAAAATTGCGTTTTCGGTTTTTCAATTTTTCAAAAACTGGGCTTATGATGCGTGGTCAAATATTGGAAAAATGGTCAAATTTGGGGCGAGTTGCCTTGATTAAATATTTATCACATTAAAACGGAATGCACCACAATCTTAAAAATTTTCATTCTTATATAGTTTTGTATGGGCTATCGATTAAAATTTTTTTTTTGGAAAATTTTCAGAACCCGTTCCGAAATTTTCCATTTTTTATAATAGTCAATTTATCAAAAATCCGGCCACTTTTTTTTTCTTTTTTTTAATTTTTTTTTTTAAGTTTAGATGTTTGTCCATCCACACAAAAAAAAATCAGAAAAACATTTTTCGTTTTTTTCGAGAAAATCGCATTTGAATTTTAAATTTCATAACAATTTTGTAATTTCCTTGTATTTTCTTGTATTAAAGTTGCGAATGAGTAATATTTATGCAATTAATAATACTCATTCGCAACGATAATACAAGAAAATACAAGCAAATTACAAAATTGTTATGAAATTTAAAATTCAAATGCGATTTTCTCGAAAAAAACGAAAAACGTTTCTCTGAATTTTTTTGTGTGGATGGACAAACATCTAAACTTTAAAAAAAAAATTAAAAAAAAGAAAAAAAGTGGCCGGATTTTTGATAAATTGACTTTTTTAAAAACTGGAAAATTTCAGAACGGGTTCTGAAAATTTTTCAAAGAAAAAAATTTTATTCGATAGCCCATATAAAACTATATATGAATGTTAATTTTTGAGATTGTGGTGCATTCCGTTTTAATGTGATAAATATTTAATCAAGGCAACTCGCCACAAATTTGACCATTTTTCCAATATTTGACCACGCCTTCTAAGCCCAGTTTTTGAAAATTAGAAAAACCAAAAACGCAATTTTCTTAGTTCCATATATTGCTATCCAAACAACCTATTCAGAAATTTACGGGACACATGTTTTTCAGTAGCGGGACATTTGGTGTGGAATGCCTCATATGTATTAATAATTCATGGTAAATTCTAAGGCATTCTATTAATGTCCGTCTATATAAAACACGGATACCACGGAACAAGTCTTTTGGTCATCAGCAGGTTAAGTTCGTATGTGGGCAAAAAGTTTTATTCCTTTAAACCGACCTCTGGAAAACTCAATTTTTTTAAAGTGTTTTTTGTTTATTTGTTAAACAAATGAAACATTTTTATGTCAAAAAAAAATTAAAGTAATGAGCTTCGACCCAGGGGATTAGAAAATGTCTTGTGGTCGTGGGTATAAAGAATTAATTTCAATAATGATAACTCTGATATTTTTTTTACATATTTGGGGTAATAAAAATTCGGCACAGCCGCACAGTGTGTTTTTTAAACTAGTTGAGTGATCAAAAATAGGAAAAAGTTGAAAACTTCTTGTTCAATTTTTGAATTTAAAAAATTTATTCTAATAGCAAAATTTCTGAATTTTCCAAATCTGGTATTGATTTATCTGTGTCTGTTGTGGTTAAAAAGATATACTTGTCGAAAGTGAGAAAAAATTTCATAGTTTCGTTTGTGATTTTCGAGTATGTTAATCCCATTCAATCAATTACAGAAATTATTGCGCTTCATCTGCAATTATTTGACAAAATTTTGAACTCCATAAACTGTCGCCAAATCATCGCTTTAAAAAATTTTGAAGAACTTGATTCGAGAAAATTAAAAATCCATTATTACCTATATTGATTCTGGAGAAATTTATCTCCAACAATCTATAAGGTTCTTTGATAAGATAAACAAATTTTAAAACATCACTTCTTTTCCATTTAAGAGTTATCGAAAGATGCGTACGAAGCAAAAATAAGGAGTATAGAGGTAAGATTAAGACTATCTTGAAAATGCAGCCGAATGCCGCTAAACACAGATTTGGTGATTTTTCAATGATATCAGCTGACTCTCTGATACCATTTCTACTTTATTCTGTTAAAAAGTAGGTATAAAAAAGAATTACGAAAAGATTCAGAAGATCTTTAAAAAACAAAAATTTTTCTTAACTTTTGATTGCCTTTATCCACGTTTTTTGTAAGGGTGCCACCCTATTTTATGTGGTTTGTTTATAGCTATATTATTGAAGAACCAAATGCAAAAAACCGCGTGCCAAAGTATCGAACCGTTCCAAAGTTACAGATTTTTGATCACTCACACTACCAAAACAACACACTGTGAGCCGACTTAAAAGCTCTCTCTTGGTTTTTATTTATTTTAAGGATCAATTAAAATTTGAGGCTAATCGGATCAAATAAAATTTGAGGCTTGATGATATAAGTTTTTTTTTACATGTGGGGAGGTGGTCCTCCAAAAAAATCATCTCAACATACCATCATAAGTTCTTGTAGTGTGAACGTAGCCTTAAACAAAATCACTGTAAATAATGAATGAAATCTTATAAGTCTCTGTTAAGAAGAAACAATTCTGTGGAGTTTTGACAAAAGCATTTAAATCGACTTAAGTTCTTTTGTCAAAAAAATATTAAGATAGACTTTTTCGGCTACAACAAACACTATTAACATGATTTTTTTTTAAAGATCTCCACAATTTGAAATATCTGCTTATCAGATCTCTTAAAAAATATAGAGAAAATCGGCCAGTTCTTGCCATTTCAGTCTCTTAAAAAAAGCTCCAAAAAAACTTTTCAAAAAAAATAAGTGCTTTTGTCAAACGTCCACAGAATTAATTGCTTGGAAATGTTGCTGTCAAAACGTTGAAAACGTTGTTCTTATTCTCAAGAAGGAATTTTTACATGTAATTTCGTTAATTTAAGGTTTTTTTTTTTTATTTACCAAAAAATTTTCGTAAAAATAAAAATATTTCGTTTATTTTACGAAATAATTTCGTAAAACAAAAAAAAATTTCGTTTATTTTACGAAAATTTTCGTAAATCACAAAAATTTATTGCGTTTATTTTACGAAATTTTTTTGTAAAATACAAAAACAATTTCGTTTATTTTACAAAACAATTTCGTGCATTTCGTACATTGTACGCAAGAATTTCGTATTGCGAAACAACGAAATTTTTCGTACAATGTACGAACGTTTTCGTACATATAAGGCAGGAATTTTTTCGGTGTATAGATAAGAGGTGATAAGGCTGTTAACATTTAAATTCTAGCTGCCCAATTCTTCAAGATAACGCTAAAAAACTCGATAAAGTACTATTTATTCATTACTTTGTGTTATTTTTGGTCTGTAAAAACATTTTCTTTAATTAACGACAAAAATGTGGTATGCAGTTTGAATTCGAGGTTATTAAAGTTGAAAAACTGCAAGTAGAAAAATTATAGATAATCAATTTCCCGAGAAATTTCAAAATTGCTGTTCAAGCTTTTATAATACTTAATTAATTTTTTATTTAGTGTCTAAAATAAAGGAAAACAATCAAGAAACGACAAATATATTGTATGCAGTTTAAATTTTATGGTGTTAAAGGTGGTAAAACTGCTCAAATCAATATCTTGACTGCTAATTTACGCGAAAAAATTTTGTTTTCCAATTTTTTTTTTTTTAATTTTGCGATTTCTCGCGAAATTGAGAAGATATGATTTCGATGTTAACTGTTTTGTGACCTGTAAATAAATACAATTAAAACTGCATACTCAGTTTTTGAAGATATTTAAAAACTTCATTGTAAAAATTTTAGAAAATACAAAAACACTAATTTCGCGATATTTCGCGAATGCGAGCAGCTAAGATTTCGCTGTTAACAGTTTTGTGACATTTAATCAAGCAGAAATCGAACTGGGTTTTCACTTTTCGTCGACACTAAAGTTGAACCTAAACATCGCTGAGGCTCACCGTGTCCAATGGTGCGTCATAGAGGGGTCATTTATAAGACCGACCCCATTAATTTATACATCTTAACATTTCTTTGGAACAAACTAATACCCTATCTCCAATTTCTAAGGGGGCTCCCACACAAAACGGCATTTTTTAAATTTGCTCCAACCGCTCTAACTGCCCTAATAGTGCCCTTAGAGTAACAAAATAAATGACCGACTCACAATCTTTTTTTAGTCCAAACATTTTCTCTGAACACACCTAATTAAACATTGAAGATCAAGGGATAAGTGTTCACACAAATGCATTAAAAAAGCTATTTGCTGCAGTTAATATTAACAGGTCATGATACTATCTACCGGTAAGTAGCTATATCAGCTGCATTTTGGAATTATACATAAAGAAAACACCAACATCGCCAACGACAACAATAATACCAATAATAACAATGGTGATTAGGTTTGTATGTTAATATATTAAGGGGGTAACCATTTATTTAAAATATCAAATTGGCCCTTGCATAGCTGTATAAATGTTATTACCTACAAGTATATTCGCTTTTTAAAAACTTTTCAAGTCATTGGTGGATTCAGAGGCTTAAGGAGAAATGGTGAAAATTTCCACTCCAAACCGGTTTTACAATCATATCTCTTTTCTGCGTGTAGGATACATTCCTTGTAAGTGAAGGGTATACAAATATTTGTACTTAAAGCAAAGTGTTTAAAAATATTTATTAAATGAAAACTATATTTTGAGCCTCAGACTCATTAGGGGTATAAAAACTTTTATGTTATACCCCTAATGTACGCAACAAGCATTCAAGGAAAACAGGCGTCATACAATGTCTTACAGAATGACACCACTATATAAAGATGAAAACAATGACTATACGTTAAGAATTAGTATTGTTTTAACATTGTGATCACAAAGTAGTATGTGTTTTGCAGATTTTGTTTTTAATTGATTTTAAACTTAAACCTATAACAATTAAAAATTATATTGATTTGTGCTTTTTTATTTTCATGAATTTTTCAGCTTTTTATATTTTTATTCTGAATTTTTTTATCTTTTTCTGAATTTTGTATCACATATATCACATGAATTGCGGTAGTCAAGTGGGGCTATTTTTTCGAAATTTCGAAATTCCACCTTTTCAAAGATAAATACTTTTTTTGAATATTTAAATATTTCTCTACTGTTCGAAAAATCGGACAGAGGATCGAAATGGGTTAAAAAAAAAATATGAAAAAAAATGTTGGTTGAAAAATAATTATGTTTCATTTTTTTTAAAAAGATTTTATTCACCAGTTGGTGAACTTTTAAAAGTAGACACCAGCCCAAAAACATTATGCTAAAAATAAACAAGTAGAAAAATTAAATTCGACTTGGTCGAATCTATGAATACCCTCCACAATGTTATCTGATAGTAATTTTCTAAAAAAAAATTTAAAAAAATTGCATTACAAATTTTTTATTAGAAATATGTATATTATTTTGAGTCAAACTTTCTTTTAATCAATCAAATTTTTTTGAGTGTAAAATTTTTTTGACTGTCAACATTTTTTTGAGTTTGCCATTTCATTAAAAAAAAAAAAAAAATAATAATGTGTACATTTTTTTTTTGAGTGTAACATTTTTTTTTGAGTGTAAATATTTTTTTAGTGTACAATTCTTTGAGTAACAAATTACTTTGTAAAATATTTTTGTTGTTTTATACCTATGTATATGTAATACAAAAAAAAACTCTTTCACATATTTTCCTCTTTTTTTATTACCATCCTCTTCTTTAAAAACCAAAAACAAATTAACTTTCAATCATACACATACTTTATTTGATTTTTTCCCGTTACATACAGTTACACCAACAATAACAAAACAATAACAAATATTTACTTGTCTAACAACTAAACTGCACCCCACGACAATAAAACAACAACAAGTTTTACAAAACTGGTATTTCACCATGCTTTTAAAACTTGTTTAACGAGTTTTCAACAGTTTAAGGTGAAACAAATCTGAAATTCAGTGCTTTGCTTCTAACTTTTGAACCGCTGAACCGATTTTGCTGAAATTCAAAACCAAACAGCCTTGGGGAACGACAAATATATATGCTAAGCTTCAGCCCCCTCAGAATGTCTTTCGAAAGTTATAGTGGTTTTAATCTTGTAAATTCGAAAAATACCCTTGCCGAAATTTACTCTTTTGCTCATAACTTTTGAACCACTGGACCGATTTGGCTGGATTGCAATACCAACCTGACCCGGTAAAGGGAGAACATATATGTCAAACTTCAGGAGCCTCCGTAAAGTCTTTCAAAAGTTAGCGTGTTTTCAACGGACAGACAGACAGACAGACAGACAGACAGACAGACAGACAGACAGACAGACAGACAGACAGACAGACAGACAGACAGACAGACAGACAGACAGACAGACAGACAGACAGACAGACAGACAGACAGACAGACAGACAGACAGACAGACAGACAGACAGACAGACAGACAGACAGACAGACAGACAGACAGACAGACAGACAGACAGACAGACAGACAGACAGACAGACAGACAGACAGACAGACAGACAGACAGACAGACAGACAGACAGACAGACAGACAGACAGACAGACAGACAGACAGACAGACAGACAGACAGACGGACGGACGGACGGACGGACGGACGGACGGACGGACGGACATCGCTAGATCGACTTAAAATCGATCAAGGATCATGAATATATATACTTTATGGGGTCCTAGACCAATATTTCGATGTGTTACAAACGGAATGACAAACTTATATATACCCTCTATCACTAGAGTGGAGGGTATAAAAAATAAATGTCTTGCGACACATAATGTTTATTAATTTGGATGCGGTTAACACGAGTACCAAACAAAATAATTAAATCGGAAGAACGGTTTTTTTTCAAAATTGCTTTTCCTCCAACATTTCATAGAGGCTGTTAAACTTAATTTAAGCCATTTTCTTTATTCGTTAAATTAAATGATTGAGTAAATAATAAATGTGCTACGAGGGTCGATCTGGAAAATAAAATTATTTATAGACATTTTCAGAAAATTTTGTAAAAATAATTCTGATTAATTTTTTTTTTTGAAATAGAGCCCGTGCTCGATCTGTACTTACAGAAAAAATCAAATAAAAATTATTTTATTTGACCTTCAAAATTTTATATTTTGAGTAGGGTTTTTTTAGCTCCAGGTCAATATTTCCTTAATTAATTAAAACTATGATATTCTCATAGAAAAATTTTCAAAAAAAAAATTTCTGTTAAATTTATTTATGTTGGCCATTTTTTGCAAGACTTAATCGACATGTGTTTCGAAATTTGTCAGATCCCATTGTCAAGATTATTTTATTTTTAAAAATATTTGTAAGTCGACTTTTTCCAAATATTAAAAATTTAAAAAATGGTTCAGTAGTTTTTATACAGCTATCAACTATTTTTTCCAGAAACCTATACTAAAAATAAATTTTTTTAAATACAGTAGAAAAATTTTTGATCTCAAATTGTTTGACCATTAATTTTTTGTTAACAAAGAAAATATGTTATTAGTTATAATATTAGTACACCTAATTGTGTGGCAATGAGATATCGAAATAATTGAAAATGTTCTTTGCCTACAAGAAATTGGTGACCAAAAGAATTGGCATTTGAAAAAAAATAAAAAAATTTTGTTTGGGTTGTTGGAAAAATTAGTTGATTACTGAATTAAAACTATTGGATAATTTTTTAATGTTTGAACTTGGAAATAATCGACCAAGGAATTTTTTTAAAAAAATTTCAGAAAAATGTCTATAAATAATTTTATTTTCCAGATCGACCCTCGTAGCACATTTATGATGAACTTAATCTTGACGCTATCAAGCTTAAACTAAAGCGAACATTTTTTTCCGCGAAATTTTTTTTTTGCGAAAAAAATTTTTTGGACGTCTTTCAAGTTGTTAAATCGTAATTTTCCATATTTCATCAGTCTTTTTGTTTTTATGTGTTTCCACAGCTCAAAAAGATCTTTATTTGATAAACTTTATTTGACACTTAAAACGGCATTAGTTTAAGGACTTGGTCAAAATTGGTTCTGGTGTTAAGTACCCAATTAGAAATGTCGTTAAGGCATCTCAAAGACTTCCTTATTACAATGTCAGTGTACCTGCTGACTGAAAAATCTCTGACCATACAAAAAACCTCATGACACCTCCTGACTTTTTCAAGTATTTTGTCAAAATTCCTCGCCGACAAGTATGCAGGTAGTCAATAGTGCTGACTACATTATGACATGTACATAGTACGTCTGAGATCGTCCAAAAATTTAAAATTTATTAATCACGTCTTTTAGTTTACACTACTTACTATTTTTATCTGTCCATTTCTGAAATTTAATTTTTTAATTTTTTAAAACTTACTATTTTTATCTGCCTCACTTGGTCCGCGAACTCAGAACCTTCTGTTTACTGGTCTAGCACCTTACCCCTTTAGCCAAACTTTGATAATAAATGTGTTCATTTAAAAACAAATTTAAATTAATTTATTATTTGAATTGTTCTGTTATATATATTTCGTCACCTGAATTGAAAAATGATACAATATAAATTCGTCTTCCTCAAATATAACATTTTTTTATTTAACAAGATTTTGTTAGAGTTATTTAAGCGCATCTAAGTTGTTTTTAATATTATTTATACAAAACAAAAAAAAAATATTTACAAAAAAAATATTGCAGGAGCCCTTTACAATTAAGGTGACGATATATTCAATTTATTTTGTTTTTGAAAAATTTGAAAATATTATGATTTCAAAATATATTTTATTACAAACAATTTTAAGTTGTGGTTGGCCTAGTTGTCTAGCAGGTTCGACAGCTTACGTGATGTAGATTTTTGGCCTCGGTTCAATCCCCGGTCGCGGATTTTTTTTTAATTTTTTTTTTTATTGTTTTAAGACCAATTCAATATTATTTTTTTAATTACAAAGGAAATTAAAAGAGTTTTAAAGGATTAAACAAAATTACATCGATTTTACATCGGAAAAAATATTTAGTGATTGGTCGGATTTGCAACATAATTGTCAGCATTAAAGACATGGTTTTTCTTAATTGATAAGACAACTTATATGACAAGTCAGTACATTTATAGAACTTGGGGAGCTCCGACAAAAATTATGACATGTCCTTAAGTTGTCTTTAGTAAAATGTATTCACTTGCTGACTTCTACCTGATGAATCATTACTGACATTGTCTTAAAGACAAAATTTCTAATTGGGTAGTACTTACTTAGGAACCCTTATAAAAATTTTCGGTACAGCGACTTATGCGCAATTATGAGCAAAAAGTTGATATTTTTCACTAACTCAATTTAAATTGGTCTACGCTCTTTAAATTAACAAAATGCATAGAACAATTTTTAGAAATATATCAATTTCATGAAAAAAAATAAATTTTAAATCCCAATTTTCCAATTAAAAAAAAATACAAATAGGCAACACAATTAGTCAACTTTTCTTATATTCATAACGTTTTTTTTATTTTTTTTGCCAAAAATTTGGGTTTTTAATTTTAGCAGGAATTCCCGGGATTCCGGGAAATTTAAAAATGAATTCCGATTTCCAGGGAAAAGAAAAACTCTAGTTAACTCTCATTTGGCATTAATCAAAAAAACGGTTTCGAAAATCGAGAAAATGAAATGACCACCCCATACGTAAACACAATCAGTAGAGATTTTATAAAAAAAATTGTATACTTTTTTATCATAGTGTATTTAAACGTATGCATATATATATGGGGTATTTCATGCCAAATCGCACACTTTCGGACACGACCCCTTCGATTTCGTTCATTTTTGTATATGGGGGAAAATACCTCAAGTTAACACACTTTTTAAACCGATATCATCCGATCGAGATCAAACTTACACAAAGGTGTGATCTATTGGGTGGTTAGTTACCACACCAAATCTAAACGAGATCGGTGAAAAACTCGCTGAGTCACTGAGTAAGAGAGATCGAATTTTGACGTTTTAGACAACAGGCCAATTTATTATTATTTTATTATTTCACATATTTAATTTGACCTGGAATTACCCAATAATAACTTAAAATATTTTTTTTATAATTTTTTTTCTAAAACAATATTCAAATACCATCATTTTTTTACCCTACAGATTAGGGCGGGTCGATTTTTTTTGTCAAAAATCGTATAGCAAAAACATAATCTACAAGAAATTCTAAGAACATTTCCCAAAGAAACCATGTTTCTAAAATCAAACCCTATACCGCGCCTAACGACATAAAGATTTGTCCGTCCGTTCTTTTTTTTTTAAAGCAAAACATAGAACTTGACTCTTTTTTTGTGTTTTTGTTAATTTTTGGGCATTGGTGTGCTCTGAGGTATATAGTAAAATTTTATTGGCAACAATTTTGTAAAACACTTCATTCCCTCCCTACCACTCTTCCGGTGTGTTTTTTGCGATTTGTTAGAATAGAGCCAAAAAATACCGTTATGAGAGGGAGTTAGAGGGTTAATATGTTTCACAAAAATATTTGCCATGACGGTATTTATACACAGCCTTTTTTTGCTTGCAGAAAAAAAATCTCGAATTTTGTTTTCCTTCTTCTATGCTTCTCACCCACGATTGCCTTAAAAAAAACTCAGATAAAAAAGGCGTGCTAGAAAAAACGCAGTATGTAAATACCGTCCATAATATTTTCTACAAAGTTGCTGAACATACCCTACACCTCAGATGTAAAGAAAACATAGTTTTATATACCGATATGCTGCAAGAACTTATCCAGCGCAATGTTTTAATAATTGCCGCTGGATATAATCCGAACAATTTTTGGGATTATGACCGGCAAGTATATTAGACATAATCCCTGAAATGGAAAAATAAATAATTAGATCAATGTAATGCAAAAGCCACAGACGAAAAATTATAATAAGAAATTTTAACAACTAATCACTGCTTTTATCGTTAATCCATGATAATTTTACTCCATTATTTATTTTATATTGGGCTGCAGTATATTAACATATAGCGTAATACTCTGAAAGTAAGTGCAGGGGTTGTGGGTTCGATTCCCTCCAAAGCCTTTGAATGTTAATTACAAAGGGAAGCTGGTGCAGCGGATTTTTCTAAGTAAATAAAAGTATATAATTGAGGATCATAATGATATTTCGTCAAACAAAACATATTGATACTTTAGTGGGATGAAATTGGAGAGTTGCATATCGCAAAGGAAAAAAGCTGTGTTCGATAAAAATTTTTGATAACTGATATTTTTTTTACATCAGTATTTGATTTATTTTGAATATTTTTTTTTTTTAATTTTTGTAAAAAAAAAATTCGAGGGTAAATTTTTTTGAGTGTAATTTTTTTTGAGTGTAACATTTTTTTTTTATTCTTTTTTTGAGTGACAAAAATAGTTTATAAAATATTTTTCTTGGCTTACTACTCCTTGTCAAAGCGTGTTTATCGTTTTTTTCCAACACGGGAGTTCGGGTTAAAACCCATCTGAAATTCCCCATTTTGCTAATAACTTATGAACCACTGGACAGATTTCTCTGAAATTTAGTATTAATCTGACCAGAAGTATAACAAATATATGCGCCACGGTTCAGCAGCTTGCCGTATATATTTTTCATTCTTCTGCTAACATTTGAAAGTTAGCATGTTTCACACAGACAGAAATACAGACGGACGGACGGATTTTCATGTCGTCAGGCGCGGTACAGGGTTTGATTTTTGACCAATCGTTTCTTTGGAAAAGTTTCTTAGAATTTCTAGTAGATTTTGTTTTTGCTATACGATTTTTCAGTTTTTTTCGATCCATACAAATCGACCCACCCTACTACAGATGCTTCTTACTGGTCAAAACTAATTGGAAATTTAATATTTTTTTTTTTTTAAATCGTCATTTTAAAAAAAATTAAAACCTACTTAAACATGTCCAAAAAAGAGAGAAATCGAAGTGGGTCAAGTCCGATTTGATATAGAATGCCCCATAATATATAAGTTTTAGTTTGTATTATGTGCATAACTGTGTGTGTGTGTATCTGTTTGAAACGTTGTGGTTGACTATTACCATGACAGTGGCGTCAAAACGACGAGATAAATATGATGCTTAATATGACAACATATGCACTTAAAATGATATATGATGACATAGACCAAACAATATTCACAAACCCACACACAGACATACATACTTATATCGTCAAACACAAAGCACCGACAAAGTTATCCCTATAACACTATATTAAAGGACCTACAATAACACACATTAAACCTTATAGAAGAATAATACAGCTAAAGAAGAGCAACTTGACTGTTAGAGGGCAAATGACATGGCAAAAGAGTAAAGAGAATTGTAGAATGTACAAGATATGACGACATGCAACGAGAACAATCAACATAATAAGGAAGTGTTACTTATGCCGTTATAAAATGGCCTAAAGACAAAATGCATTTAAGGCAATAGCAGTCAGCAACACACAATAACATCAACATCATTAACAACACCAGCAACATCATCACTTATAGCATCTGCAACAAACAATTTTTGTTGTTGTTGTTGTTACTCTATCGTCCTTTTTATAAATAATTGTGGTAGTTAATGTTTGCTTTAACTTGAACTGTTGATGTGAACACAAAAAAAAAACAAACAAAAAAACTGAAAAAAGTTGTTTCATTTTTTGTTGTTATTGCTTCTGTTGTTGTGTATGACACTTGATGATGACAACAAGTATCAAATATCACGTACTTGTTATTATTAAAATATTTTAACAGATGCAGCATGAATGAATATATAATGAATATATTTGTTTTAACAGAAATTTAAACATACATATTTCATACAATTTTCTAAATTTTTTATTGTTTTTATACCATCCACTTTAGTAATAGAGGGTGCACTGAAAAAAATCACGCGCGGGTACAAGGGGGAAGGGGAAATTTTTTTAAGAAACTATATGATGTTTTCATATGAGAAGAAAGGTTTTTTAATGCCTATCCAATGGTAGCATAACCTTGTAAAAATTCGGCTTCTTTAAATATTTTTTTCAGAAAAATGTGTAAATTTTGGGGGGTACTTATGTGAAGACATAGACCTACGATATCCATATGGATAAGAAATAATCCTTATTAAATTTAAGTCGACCCGTATTTTTGCCCTAGATGATATTCCTGTTAGTTCGGAAGTTATCAAAATTTTCCCGAAGGTCCAAATGGTTTCATAAGGGGACAACGAAATTTTTTAACACCGATATGGCCGATAAGCCGAGAGACCTCAACCTTAAAATCGTCTCTTTAATATATATTTTAAGTTTCAGGCAAATCGGTTCATAAGGGTTGAGATACTTCCCTTGTTAGAAGTTGAAACTTATCTGAGATTTTTTCTATAGCAAAAAGACCTGATTTTTTTTCTATAGAAAAAAGGTCTCAGAATCTAAAACTTTTTCAGTACGAACAAATCAAAATCTAGGAAATTTTGATGATTTTATAGCTTTCTCATAGCTTTTTTCATAATGATTTTTTTATTCGAAGTAAAAAAAATACATACCGGTTTCAAACACTCCAGTTAGTGTTATCATCAAAAACCTAAATGAAAATTTTTTGTAGTTTTACACAAGAGTGTTGGTTTTTTTTGGGAAAAATCACAATTTTTTTAAAGGGTCCAAGTTGAAAAATTCTGAGCAAAAATTCAATTTCTAGAAATTATAGACATTTCTGGTATTCCCATACCAGTTTCAAACACTCCAGTTAAGGCGCGGATCCAGCTTTTCGGTTTGGGGGGGGGGGGTGGAGAATTTTTTTGCACAATTTTTTTTTCAGGGATCCCCACTGGAGATTCCCCAGGTCGGATTTTAATTATTATTTCAGATTTTTTAGTGTTTATTTATTGTGATTTTTTCAATAGAAACATTTCCAAATTTTAAAAAAAATTCTGACAGTAAAAGTCCTAGATGCTGAAACAATTTTCCAATACAAAATATGTCAAATTCGAGACACAAAGTCTCGATTTTATTTTTTAAATTTAAAATTTGTTTGAGTCATTTGTTTACAGAGAAATTTTATGATTCTGAGACATTCTCCAAAAAAAAAAAATCTGAGATTCTGAGGCATTTTGCTGCAGAAAAGATTTTTAGAATTTATGAAATTCTTGCCATAGAAAAATCTTCAGATTCTGATACACTTTTTTATAGAAAATTCTCAAATACTTAGGCAATTTTCCATCCAAAAAATTCCTATATTAAGAAAAATTCTGGGTATGGAAATATTCTCAGATCTAGTCCAGATTACTCAATTAACTGCTGTCAATTTAACGAAGCCTTATTTCAAAATTAATATGAACAAGTAAGAGTGTCAAAGTGCCGAATCTTTTATACCCTCCAACATGCAAATAAATAAAAAAAAACTTCAGGGGCGTCTTCTTTTTTTTTTTTGGGGGGGGGGGTCGGTAGTGGCAATTGGCGGAGCACATTTCCTCTCGAATAAGTGTTAAAAAAGATTAATTCTTATGCTTTTTGCACTAAAGAAATACAAATTTATCATTATTTAAAAAAAAAATAATAATTTATTCCACGCCCATAAAAGGGGGGCAGACCGAAAAACGATATTTTCTAAATCTGTGGGTCCAAATGCAGTACTTTGAACTTCTTGTAGCATAAAAATGTTGGATTTGTTAAACAAAAACACAAAAAATCATTAAAAAATATGGTATTTTTCAGAGGTTGGTTTAATTCTTTAAGGGGGAACTTTTTTCCCTCTGGTCCGATTTTGCTCATTTACGAACTTAACTGCCTAGGAACATAAGACATATTCGTGCCAAATGTCGGGAGTCTAGCTCTTTTATTTTGGACTGCATCGTGTTAACTACAGACGGACAGACGGACAGACGAACAGACGGACAGACGGACAGACGAACAGACGGACAGACGGACAGACGGACAGACGGACAGACGGACAGACGGACAGACGGACAGACGGACAGACGGACAGACGGACAGACGGACAGACGGACAGACGGACAGACGGACAGACGGACAGACGGACAGACGGACAGACGGACAGACGGACAGACGGACAGACGGACAGACGGACAGACGGACAGACGGACAGACGGACAGACGGACAGACGGACAGACGGACAGACGGACAGACGGACAGACGGACAGACGGACAGACGGACAGACGGACAGACGGACAGACGGACAGACGGACAGACGGACAGACGGACAGACGGACAGACGGACAGACGGACAGACGGACAGAAGGACATACGGACAGACGGACAGACGGACAGACGGACAGACGGACAGACGAACAGACGGACAGACGGACAGACGGACAGACGGACAGACGGACAGACGGACAGACGGACAGACGGACAGACGGACAGACGGACAGACGGACAGACGGACAGACGGACAGACGGACAGACGGACAGACGGACAGACGGACAGACGGACAGACGGACAGACGGACAGACGGACAGACGGACAGACGGACAGACGGACAGACGGACAGACGGACAGACGGACAGACGGACAGACGGACAGACGGACAGACGGACAGACGGACAGACGGACAGACGGACAGACGGACAGACGGACAGACGGACAGACGGACAGACGGACAGACGGACAGACGGACAGACGGACAGACGGACAGACGGACAGACGGACAGACGGACAGACGGACAGACGGACAGACGGACAGACGGACAGACGGACAGACGGACAGACGGACAGACGGACAGACGGACAGACGGACAGACGGACAGACGGACAGACGGACAGACGGACAGACGGACAGACGGACAGACGGACAGACGGACAGACGGACAGACGGACAGACGGACAGACGGACAGACGGACAGACGGACAGACGGACAGACGGACAGACGGACAGACGGACAGACGGACAGACGGACAGACGGACAGACGGACAGACGGACAGACGGACAGACGGACAGACGGACAGACGGACAGACGGACAGACGGACAGACGGACAGACGGACAGACGGACAGACGGACAGACGGACAGACGGACAGACGGACAGACGGACAGACGGACAGACGGACAGACGGACAGACGGACAGACGGACAGACGGACAGACGGACAGACGGACAGACGGACAGACGGACAGACGGACAGACGGACAGACGGACAGACGGACAGACGGACAGACGGACAGACGGACAGACGGACAGACGGACAGACGGACAGACGGACAGACGGACAGACGGACAGACGGACAGACGGACGGACGGACGGACGGACAGACGGACGGACGGACAGACGGACGGACATCGCTATAATGTCTTAGAATCGATCACTGATGATAAATATATATACTTTATGGGGTCCTAGGCCGATATTTTGATGCGTTACACACGGAATGACAAAGTGAGTATACCCCCATACTGTAGTTGGAGGGTATAAAAAGTTAAATGTAACAGAGAGTTATTTTACGGAGTAATCCAGCCTTAGTTGCCTTTTCTCCACAAAAAAATTCTTAGGTTCTGAAATGTTTTTTTCTATTCTATTTTTTTACTGAGAAAGTCTAAGATACCGAAATATTTACTTCAAATAGTTTGAAAAACTATTCTATAGGAAGCGTAGAAAAATAAAAGACTTTAATTCGTTTTCAAATTTTTTGAGGCAATTTCCTAGATTCTGAGACATTTTTTTTATAGAAATGCACTTTTTCTTAGCAAAAGTCGATGATTCTCAAACATTTTCTAAGCCATATATAGTTTTAATTGAAAATCAGTGAATTTAAGACATTTTTCACAACACAGTCTTAGATTCTGAAACATTTTCGCTATAGAAAAGGTCTTGCTTTTAAGACATTTTTCCTATAAAAAAGTCTTGAAGTCTGATCAGCTGAGTCATTGACATTTTCCTACATAAAAGTTCTTAAATTCTGAGACTTTTTTCAAATTGAACAAATCTTAGAATCTGAAACATTTTCTCAGATTCTGGAATATTTTTCATTAAATTCTAAGATTCTGAGGCATTTTTTCTATGGAAAAAGTCTCAGATCCTGAGTAATTTTCCAAGAAATTTCTTTCATATAAGCAACTTACAAATTCTGAGATGTTTTTCCTATCAAAAATGTCTGAAATTTTTGTCTAGGATTTTAAGAAATTTTTCGTAAAGAAAAGGTCTCTGCTTTTCCTATTAAAAGAGTCTTATATTCTGGGACATCTATGTATCAAATAGAAAAAAAATTTAATTCTGAGGCATTTTACCTAAAAAAAAGTCTTAGATTCTGAGATAATTTTAAATAGTATATTCTTAGTTTCCCAGACATTTTTTCTATAAGAAAAATTACACAGAATCTGCGAATTTTTTTCAGATTCTTATACATTTTTTCTATAGAAAAAATGTCAACTATTCTCTGAATAAAATTTTCTTATTTTTTTATAAAAATATTTAAGGATTTCGAGACATTTTTCTTATAAAAAAAATCCTAAAATTTAAATAAAATTAAAGATTCTTGCATATTCTTGCAAAATTCTCAAATTGTTTCCTTTCCTTTTTCCTTTTAACCCATCATCTTCTGAGATTTTTTCGAACGAAATATTAACAGATTTTCCTATAGAAGACTCTCAGATTTTTTCTATAAAAAAACTCCAAAATTTTTCCTATAGAAAAAACTGTCATACTTTCCTTGAAAAATCGTAAATTTTTTCCTAAAATAAACCTAAAAAATTCTCAATTTTTCATCGAAAAAAATTTTCTTATTTTTGCTATAGGTGTGGGAGTTTCCTTCCCCCCGTTGATCCGCGCCTGCTCCAGTTAGTGTTATTATCAGCAGAATTTTAAATGTCAGTTTGTCTTTTTAATAGAATTAGAATAGAATTTCATTTGTTGACGTTTCTGTAATCGGTTTATTTTAAGACGATTGACTGATTGGGCCAAAGCGTCCGATTCAAGCGTTGGGGCTGTCAACAACCTCATGGCAGGTGCGCCATTTAAACGGCAGATAAATAGTTGAGCTTCAATGAATTCTTAGGTGAACTCTTAAAATATGGTGTAACAACATTACATGGGATACAAATTGTATACCTCGATCTTAGGAGGAAGGTGTAGTAATAACTGTACCCAAAAAGGGTTACTTAACGTCATGCAAAAACTGGAGAGTTATTGCTCTACAGAACGCAATATGTAAAGTAATGTCGCTTTTAATTTTGGGAAGAATAATGCCGGTGGTGGAACCTCTTCTCCGCAAAGAACAAACTGGAAATAGACCCAACCGCTCTTGTACCCCTGGAGGTGCCCCTATTGGACTTGTGGGGGCCTTCGGTCAAACTTAAGCTGCACATTACGTAAGCTATAATCGGTATAAATTTCACTACAATCTGTTAAGTACTTACTGACTGGCCGAATTATTTAAAAAAAAATCGATATTAAACAACTGTGGACTGTGTTTCTCTCTAAAATTAAAAACTTAACTAACAATATCCTCTTCTTATCTTCTTGAAGGGTAATACATCGCCCGTTTAATTATCCATGAATTTCTTACTTGTTTATATATGTATGTATGGATTAGGGTTATAACTTTTTGAATTTTTCGCAAATATCAAAAAGTCCATCCCATAGTCGTATAGGCCATAAAAAAATATTAAGAAATGATGTCTTACTTTTTCGCGATCGTTTAAAAAGTTCACGCACCAAACGCGGTGAAGTTTTGAATATTAGTTTAATTTAATTGCAAAATATTTAGGATTTTCTTGAAATTTCATTAATAAAAAAAATCTCATCAGTATAATGAAGTGCGCGAAAAAATCGCGATATTTTGACGATATTTCGCGGTTTTTTTAAATTAGCTAAATTTTAGTGTCAAGTGATAGGTGCTATGAGGCAGTAATTCTTTTCAGCAACTAAAGATTATAATCTCGGATTTTGGTGCTTTTTCGCGGATGTTATAAATAAGTTAAATGTTGGTTCCTTCTGATATGAGATCATGAGTTTATGATAAGTAATTTTCAAATAATTAGGATATGACGTCATAATATAAAATTTTTAAAACAAAAAATAAAAACAATCATTCTTGGGGGAGTTGTAGAAATGGCATTCGGTGCGTGAACTTTTTTCACCGAAATGAGCGAAAAAATGGATTTTTGTTATCTGTACAACATTGCCTGCCCATAGCGTGGGTGGATGGACTTTTTTTTTTGTCCAAAAAAAGTTATAACCCTAATATGGATTATGTTTTTGTTTAATTTTTATGTTTTTATTATTATTTTTCTTGTTAAACGGCAATCAACCTCTAGGGAAATGTGTCAAGATGACACAACAAAAGAATAATACACAAACAGCATAAAAAAAGCAAATACAAAAAGGAAAAAATGAAAATATCTGTAAAGAAAGCACAAAATGTAATGAAACGAAAATAAAATAAAAACAAGTAAAACATAAAAAAACACATAAGTACTTGAAGCAACCTATTAAGTATTTTTTTCCACTTAAGTTGCCATTGTTAGTTGGAGACTTGGCAAAATATCCTGAGAATTATTTTTTACTTAGCACAATTTGTTGGTTTTCCTTAATTTTATTTTTCTTTCACTTGAATATAGTTAATTTAAGTTATTTTAATTATAAAAAAATGTTGTTTGTTTTAAAAAATATTTAAAACAATTATTAAAATTATGATTTTAAATTTAACCATTTAACTGAAGTATTGTTTCCACAACCTTCACAACATGTTCTGAACGAAACTTTTTATCTCGAGTCAAAAGGGTGTTTGTACTTTTTATTAAAAAAAATTATTATACTTAATAAATAGCTGAATTATATCTACAAATTTAGCCATCGCATTGTGCAAAACACTTTTTATCTGCTTAAAAAAACAAAAATTAGTGTTGATACTATTATTTTACTCCTAGTATTCTGAACACAACTGTATCCCAGCAAAAATAAATCGAGATTTTGGCAACACAGCATCTTTTTGTAGCATACCGAAGCGCATTCAAAGAGCGCTCTTGAGAATGCAGTAAATGTAAGGGGAACAAATTAAAATTTTTTGTTAAGATTTTTTATATAAAACTCAAAATATAAAATTATATTTTGATAAAATTTCATACATGCTTTCCTTTTGAATAAGTTAAACACTTTTTGAATAAAAAACCATGACTTTTGGAAAAAGACACATGATTTCACTGCATCATTATTGCGCATTAATCAGCGCTGCAAAGAGTGCATGAATTATAACACCTCACATTTTAAATGAAAAAAAAAAAAAAAAATGAGTACACCATTTTTACTTTAGATTCAGAAAATACATATTATATTACAAAAAATGCCCAATCATATTTTAGAATATTTATAATATTTTCAATTGTATTTAAGATTTTCCTATTGTATTCAGAAATAGTCAATTGTATTTTTAGATTTTGTAATTTGTATTTCAGAAATAGTCAAATGTTCTTCATCGTTATTCTGCTTAAATCAGCTCTAAAAATATACATGAATTCACTGCATATTTATAGCGATTTTTTCAGCGCTCTAAAGAGATGTGAATTCAGAGCATCTTAAGAGCGTTTTTTCGGTGTATCCAACTAGCGCTCTAAAGTGTGACATCGCCTTAGAGAATCATGCATGAATTCAGCAGGTTTGGATGCGCTCCTTGACTCGACTTTCCTTTCCAAAAGCTGCTGCCAGTTCAGCAAAATTTCTGCTGGGATTATATCAATTATATATAATTAAATTAAATTGAATATGGCAGGTTCATATTACTTGTTTGTATATTTGTACTGTTTGTGTACGATTTTATTTTCATTTCTTTAAAAAATTGTTGATTTCTTGTAAAGTTGAACATACTTAAATTGTTTGTTGAGTAGAATTTAAAATCCTCTGTGGAAAACAAAAAAACTGTATTCAAAAGTTTTTTTTCTACAATTTTTACCACAACTTTTTTACAAAAAAAAAATGGAAAATAAAACAAGTAGTAAATATGTACTAACATAATGTAAAGTACTCGTACTACATGCAACAGCATGACGAAAAAATAAACTTTAAGTTAAAACTATGACGAATGCATCTAATTCGAAATACTTTGTTGAAATATGTATTAAAAAGTTTTTTTTACCCCCTAACAAATGTGACAACATGTGCTTAGTTTGTATGAAATGCAAAAAACACAAGTAAATAGAGAAAATTTAGTGTTAAGTTACTTAACACAAAAGATTTTTCTTGTATTTTTGTTGCAAACATCAGAACAAAAAAAAAAGCACTTAAACTTTTTAAATCTTAGTTTTTCTGGAAAGGGAATAAATATGAAAAATCGGGCAGCATGAAATAACCCCCCACACGGTGAGCCTCAGCGATGTTTATGTTAAACTTTAGTGTCGACGAAAGTGTAAGCGCAGTTTGATTTCAACAAGATTCAATGTCACAAAACTGTTAACAACGAGATCGTAGCTGCTCGCATTCGCGAGATAACGTGAAATTAATGTTTTTGTATTTTTTAAAATTTTGACATTGAAGTTTTTTAAATTTTTTCAAAAACTGAGTATACAGTTTTAACTGTACTTATTTAAAGGTCACAAAACAGTAAGCATCAAAATCCTATCTTCTTTAGTTCGCGAGAAATCGCGAAATTAATTTTTTGCTATTTTTGTTTTCGTTTTTTTATCTTTAGATAGGTTTCTTTCAAATTTCGAAAAAATATGGCAGGCAGTTTTACTTGTGCTTGGCCAAAGGTCACACAGCTGTTGATATCGTAATTGTAGGTGTTAAATTTCGCGAGATATCGCGTAATTATATAATTTTTTTTTTATTATTTATTTATATTTTAAAACCGGTTCTTTAGAAATAATAAAAAAATGGTATGCAGTTTGATTTGAGCATGTTGGAAGAAATTAAAACTGCTCACAAAAAAATTATAGCTGCTCACTTTGAGAGAAATAGCGAAAAACAGCTTTTTGGGGGTATTTCTGGTTTTGGCTAATAAAATAAGTTTCTTTAACATTGTTGAAAAACATGAAATGCAGTTTGATTTGCTATTGATTAAAGGTGATAAGGCTGTTAACATCTAAATTCCAGCTTCTCAATTCTTCGAGATATCGCTAAAAAACTCGCTAAACTACTATTTATTAATTACTTTGTGTTATTTTTGGCCTGTTAAAACCTTTACTTCAAGTAACGACAAAAAAGTGGTATGCAGTTTGAATTCGAGGTTATTAAAGGTGGCAAAACTACAAGCATAAATAATAATGATAGATGATCAATTTCCTGAGAAATTATAAAATTACTGTTCAAGTTTTTATAGTAACAAATTTATTTTTTTCTTCAGTGTCTAAAATAATGGAAAAAAATCAAGAAACGACAAATATATTGTATGCAGTTTACATTTTATGTGGTTAAATGTGGTTAAACTGCTCAAATCAATATCTTGATTGCTAATTTACGCGAAAAATAAAATTTTTTCCAATTTTTTTTTTTTTTTTTTTTAATTTTGCGATTTTCCGTGAAATTGAGAAGATATGATTTCGATGATAACTGTTGTGACCTGTAAATAAATACAATTAAATCTGCATACGCAGTAGCGCGTCCCGAATTCGGCTTTTATTCGAATTTGAAAATGCTTGCCCCTCCAAAAGATGGGGACTTAGGACCCTTTTACGAGAAAAATAACAAAAAAAGTTTTGGACAAAAAACCAATTCGCTACCAGCGGCTAAAGATTGCAATCTCAGTGCATTTTAAAAAAAAAAAAATTTTTTTTTGTTTTTTAAAAAATTGATGCCAAAAGTTGCGCAATATAGAGTGCATTCTGGGAAAAATACAAGCAAAATTTCCATGGAGTAATTTTGGTGCAGCGTTGCATTTTAAGATGAAAAGTGTGTACTTAAAATTTTTTTCTTTTAAGCTACATCGGTCTCAAAAGTTTCGCAAAATAGAGCACATTCGTTAAAACTGTGTCAAAGCAGTTTTTGAGACTAATTAAGCTTAAAAGAAAGAAAAAGTAAAAATTAAGTTCACTTTTTCATCTTTGAGATGCAACGCTGCACCAAAATTACTCCATGGAAATTTTATTAATATTATTCCTGGAATGTATTTGTATTATATTGCGCAACTATTGGCATCAATTTTTTAAAAAACAAAAAAAAATTTTTTTTTTTCAAAATGCACTGAGATTGAAATCTTTAGCCGCTGGTAGCCAACTGGTTTTTTGTCCAAAACTTTTTTTGTTATTTTTCCCGTAAAAGGGTCATAAATACCTATCGTTTGAGGGGACAAGCTAAAAAAATTATAATTCGGGACGCGCTAATACTCAGTTTTTCAAGATATTTAAAAACTTCATTGTCAAAATTTTAGAAAATACAAAAACACTAATTTCGCGATATCTCGCGAATGCGAGCAGCTACGATTTCGCTGGTAATAGTTTTGTGACCTTTTATCAAGTAGAAATCGAACCGCGTTTACAGTTTTCGTCGACACTAAAGTTGAACCTAAACACCGCTGAAGCTCACCGTGTTTAGTGTAAATTTACAATTATTTTTGCTAAATAATCTAGACAATGGTATCTGACTAATCCCGAAACACGTGTTGATTAAGTTTTGCAAAAAATGACCAACATAATAAATTTAAAACAGAAAAATAATTTTCTTGAAAATTATTCTATGAGAATATAATATTTTTAATTAGTAAAGGAAATAATGACCTCGAGCTAGAAAAAAAAAACTACTCAAAAAAAACTTTTTAAATGTATTGAATTCGCTTTTTATAATTTTTTCTTAATTGGTATTTAAAACATTTTTTTTTAAAGGTTGGGTTCTGTGTGTGTATAAACTGGTATTTAAAAAAATCAAAATAAAAAAAAAACATGTAGAAAAGTTAAATTCGATTTTGCCGAATTTATGAATACCCTCCACAATGCCTTTTTAAAGGATAGTACATTTTTAACGTGAAAAAAATTAACAATTTTGATTAAAAATATTTTATTTTGAGTAAAAAACCTTTTTTTTTGTCAGTAAAAAACAAAAACTACTATTTTTTTTTTTTGAGTGTAAAACTTTTTTCGAGTGTAATGTTTTTATTGATGTAAAAATATTTCTGAGTGATTGCACAAAATATTCACATTTATGTAAAAAAAAACTACATTTTTTTTAGAGTGTAAAATATTTTTTGAGTGTACAATTTTTTCGAGTGTAATTTTTAAGTTACCAATGCTTTTAAAACTAAGAAAGTTTAAAAAGCATTGCTTTAAAACTAAACAAGTTTGAAAAGCATTGCTAAGTTACCACCAATGCTTTTAAAACTTGTTTACCTCGTAGCATTTAAGACGAACCCAATCTAAAATTCGGGGTTTTGCTTACAACTTGAACTACTGGACCAATTGAGCTGAAATTCATTACCAACCAGACCAGGGGAACGGCAGAGATACATGCCACGTTTCAGCAGTATCATTATTGTCTTTCGAAAGTTATCGTGTTTTTTATCTCGTAAATTCGCGAAGAACTCTTACCGAAATTTATTCTTTTGCTCATAACTTTTGAACCACTGCACTATAGGAAATTTTACCCATTTTTTTGGCCAAAAGTCAAAATAAAAGTTTTTGCAAAGCTTATTTTTTTTTGCTTTAATATAAAAAAAATACAACAAAGTAAACATCTCTTTTTAAATTTTTTTACAGAATTCATTTACTGTAACTTTATCAGCTGTTTTTCTTGCAATTTCTAAATAAGTTATCAAATAACGACTGAGTGCAGTAAATTTTGTGATAGTTTCTAATAAAAGTTTTAATAATGAAAATTAATAATTTTTAAAAACTAAAAAATGGAAAATAATGTTGAAGGTGAGTACTTTAATGATATATAGTAAAATGTTGCTGAACTTATCGAGTAGATCGATTAAATTGGAAAAATTGGAGTGACCTTAACTTGAACTTATGGAATTATGAATTGGAATTTTATTTAGACTTACAAAAAAATGATAGCATATGTTAGCTACAATACCATATAAGTTCTCTAGGACAATCAATTACCTTTCAAATTTATCAAATTTCAAGGTCGGATATTTGCAAACTTTTTTTAAAAACGCATTTTTCCAGGTGACTACTGCGCGCAAAATTCCCATTTATTACATATATGGCGACAGAAACACAACGAATATGACGAAAGAGCCGCTATTTGTGCACATTTCTTTTCATAATTAGATGAAAGTGATCGTTTCGAAAACTTTAAAAAATATATAAAGGAGCAAACTAGAATATTTTGTTCAAGTATAAATATGAAAAGGCTTGAAAAAGTTGTAGGAGTGGAAGTTTTTGAAAAACAGCATGCTGTTTGGCTTAAAGGCAATACTTGGATAAGAAAATGTAAAACGCAGCCTGCCCCCACTAAATCGAAACCTGGGCGACCGCAATTAACTTTTTTTGTCAAAATCTGCGAGAACAAAAAGACGAATTACAGCAGAAATCTCTAAAGATCTAAATAGGGAAGTTGAGCCCCTAGCTTTTGCTTCATCTGCAGCTGCTCGTAGTGGCATTTTGAAATGTAGTTAACGACTTGGAACTCAAAAA
The DNA here is from genome assembly GCA_963921195.1 of Pegoplata infirma. Taxonomy (NCBI): domain Eukaryota; kingdom Metazoa; phylum Arthropoda; class Insecta; order Diptera; family Anthomyiidae; genus Pegoplata; species Pegoplata infirma. The sequence continues at coordinate 227,154,257 of OY992536.1, read as the reverse complement.
TCAAATTTTTTAATAAAATCCTTATTAAAAAGTAGCTTTGACACTTCTTAAAATTGTTAAAATAAATTTCTACTGTTATATTCGAAAGTTAGTGTACACTCAAAAAAATAGTAAAAAACAGTTTAGAAAACCAGATAATCTATAAAAGATCTAAAAAATCTTAGATGCGAAAACTTATAACCTCGGAAACCCTGTTTTGAACTAATTGTTAGTAAATTTTTTAGGTAAATTTACTAAAGTTTTTTTTGAGTGCATGAAAAACTTTATGAGTCACTCCCTCCCTCTTAAGGGTCTTCCAAAAGTCAAATCCAAAAAATCATTCAAATCGGTCCAGCCGTTTGGCTGTAAACACTTTTGGCCAAAAAAAGGGGTCAAATTTCCTATAGTGCACTGGATCGATTTGGTTGAATTGCAACACCAGCCTTGCCAGGTAAATGGCCAACATATATGCCAAACTTCAGTAGCCTCTGTAAAGTTTTTCAAAAGTTAGCGTGTTTTCTACGGACGGACAGATATACAGACAGACGGAAGGACATCGCTAGATCGACTTACAATCTATCGAGGATAATAAAATTATATACTTTATGGGATCAATATTTCGATGTGTTACAAATGGAATGACACACTTTTATATATTACCTCTATCACTAGAGTGGAGGGTATAAAAATTAATAATAATTGCTTAATTTAAAAATAGATAAAAAATAAAAAATTGCTTAAATACTACAGGCAATATACTATTTTGTAAGTAAATTCAACTGGAAAACGCTTAAAACAATCGTTCTTCCTTTAAAATAAAGGACTACTTATATTTCATTTGAAACAATATACTTTTTCAGTTATTTTTAAGCGTTAATAAATGACTAGACATTCCGTAAAAACAAATGATATTTCAGTTATTTTAACTGTTTACCATTTTTTATTTTGTGTAGTAAAAATATTTGGATTTTTTTTAATATCAAACTAAATAAAATTATACGGTATAATCAGTCACAAATAATTTAGCTGATAAAAATATTTTTCCGTAAATTTTGTAGTTTATTTTTTCAACAACTGTATAAATCATTCAATATTTTAGTTTCCTTGAAAACCAAATGATAAAACCTTTAAAACAACTTTAACTGAAAGATTTTTGAATAACCGTAAATAACACTGCTACAAAAAACACATGATCGAATATACTTTTGAAATGAGGTAGTTAAGGTTGTAGGTCTCGTCGAAAAGATCACAAAAATTACCATCAAACTGGCCAGACACTCTCAAATGTTAAAGTTATTGTCAAAAAACGTTGTTTTGTGAATTTTCCCACTAATCCACGTGTAACTTAAAAAGTTTTCAACCGATTTTAAATTTTTTAACTGTTTTGGATAGTAGAAGGATTTGGCTTTTTATGTGTGTGAATTATTCCATTCATATAAGAAAGATATCTTTTGATTTTTTCAACAATATAAAATTTTTTTCAACAATATCTAATTTTTTTGTTATTTTTTGAAAATTTTTTGAGTTTATCGATTTTTTTTTTGAAATAGTTCGTTCAACAATATTTATATTTATAAACGCATTCTTAAAGAAAATTTAATTGCAAATACGATGAGCTCTGTGCCGAAAAAATAGAATAACAATTGACAGAGTTGTGATAATTTTACTAAAAAAGAAAATTAAGAATTTGCATGAAATTGCCGTTCAGAAAACCCAGGCAAAATAAAAATAAAAAAATCGAACATACTGAGAGGTCACTTATCATTATTTTAAAGGTTTTTGGTCCCCTGAATTCGAATTTGACCTTGAAATTGCGCTATCTTATAAAGATTTTGATAAATTAATTTATATTGAATATCTCAAAAATCTGACGCGATGAGCAATTTAAAGGCCAGATTCGGATTCAGCGCGCAAAAAGCCTTTAAAAATATTGCACATGACCTCTTATGATAAATTTTTTTTTTTACCTGGGTTATCTGAACGGCTATTTCCTGCAAAATCTTAATTTTCTTTTGTAGAAAAATTATCACAAATCTGTTAATTCTTATCTGATTTTTTCCGGTTAATGCTCATCGTATTCAGAATTAAATTTTCTTTAAAAATACGTTCTTAAATATAAAGGTTGTTAAACGATCTATAACAGAAAAAAATCGATAACAAATTAGATATTATAGAAAAAATCAATAGATATCTTTCGTATATGTGTAGACCAATTCACACACATAAAAAGCCCTATCCTTCTTCTATCCAAAACAGTTAAACAATTTAAAATCGGTTGAAAACTTTCTAAATTACTCAAGGTTTAGTGAGCAAAGTCCCAAAAAACGTTTTTTGACAATAACTCAAAAATTTGAGGGTGTCTGGCAAGTTTAATATGCATTTTTGTGAACAAAACCAACAACCTATACCATGTCACATCAGAAGTATTTTTTCACTGTAGCACACTGTAATTACTGTAAAACTTTTCTGTATGTAAAATTTATCGGCAATTCCATCATGTCGAACGTGACCGTTGAACACATTTAAGTTGAAATAAAAGTCAAAATAAAAAGAATTTTTTTCTTGACAAAAGGGTAAACTTATAGCTCTTAACTAGCTCTATAATTGTTGCTCAGGTTGCTTTTGGAAATTGTTTCAAGCTTTCGAGATAATCGCAAAAAAAACATTCGCACGGGACAAAAAACAGAAGTGGTTTTTGCGACTATCAATTAGAACTCTGTTTTCAGCGAAACCTGAGGCAATATCACAATGCGACTAATTTTAAAATGTTGGCTAATAATGTCTCTTAAAAGTTGTAAAATTTTACCTCAAAATTATTTCTACTTTTTTTTTTATTTAACTTTAATCACTGTCGCACGGGACATGTCGCACGGGACATTTTTTCCATCATCATATTTATGTTGTTTTAGTTGTTCTTTTTTTAACAAATTATAAATAAATAAGCTTAAAAAACATATTTTTATTCATTCATTTTATTTCATTACGTCCTTTAGCCAACGCTTTCCACTTTTGTCTAGCATTTCGCATTATTTCCTTGTTTTTATACCCTCCAACCACAGTATGTGGGTATACTCACTTTGTCATTCCGTTTATAACGCATCGAAATATCGGTCGGGGACCACATAAAGTATATATATTATTGATCCATGATCGATTCTAAGACATTCTATGAATGTCCGTCTGTCCGTCCGTCCGTTTGTCTGTAGATAACACAATGCAGTCCAAAATAAAACTGATAGACTCCTGAAGTTTGGCACAAATATGTCTCATGTTCATAGGCAGGTTAAGCTCGCGAATGGGCAAAATCGGCCTAGGGCGAAAAAAGTTCCCCCTTGAAGAACTGAACCAACCTCTGAAAAAATACACTTTTTTACATGTTTTTTTTGTATTTTTGTTAAATAAATGAAACATTTGGTATATTTATCGCGATGGGAAGGTGCTTTCAACGTTCCACCCCATCACCCCCCCCCCCCACAAACGCCCCTGACAATTTTTTTATACATTTTGGAGGGTATGAAAAATTCGCACAGCCGAATTTAATACTTTCACTTGTTTAATTTATTGTCTTGTAATTTTATCTCATCATCCTTCAACTTTTCCTTCCACCGCACTGTGGGCCAGCATCAAAGAATTTTGGCCAAAACTAGAATACAGAGGATAGAAGTCTTTATAATATGCCAAAAGAGGTTTAGGCAATCACAAATCTGGAATCAAAAATTTAAAATTCAAAATGGCGGATTCAAAATGGCGCCCATAAATTTTAAAATTTGAATATATAATACTTAAAATATTTGTTTATTAAGGATATGGCAATGCTGATTAAGAATATGGAATCGAAAATTTAAAATTCAAAATGGCGGATTCAAAATGGTGGAAAAAAACTTTTAGATTTGTATACATTGAACTTTATTTATTTGTTTATGAAGGATATGTCGTCGCTAATTACCAATTTGGAACCAGAAAATAGAAATTTAAAATGGCGGATTCAAAATGGCGGCCAAAAATTTTAAAATTTGTAAATATTAAACTTCAATTATTTGTTTATCAATGATATGGCGTCACTAATTACGAATATGAAATCGAAAATTTTAAATTCAAAATGGCGGGTTCAAAATGGTGGCCTTTAATTTAAAAATTGGTAAATTTTGAACTTAAATTATTTGTTTCTACTTGATATGGCTTCGATGTTTGCGAATATAGAATAAAAAAACATGATAACGAAAATTTAAAATTCAAAATTTTCTAATTCAAACTAACATTTTCAGACAGAGCTTAGCAGCAAAGTGTTTTCGTGCGCACATTAATATAAACAAAATCCAAGAAAGTCGTAATTAACAAGAAAAAATGCAGAAAAGTTTTGTTATTGTAAATTACATCCAAACTATTTTATGGAAATGCACTTAAATGAAGAGGTGTTAACTTTATTTTAATTGACTTTTTTTTTCTCACACAGAAATTATATAATCAAACTTAAGATGAAATATTGCACCAAAATATACCCAGTAAAATTTTGAATTCCAAAGAATCGGTTATGTGTTGCGAATCGAATATATACTACTTTAACTAAACATGTCAACTTGTTCACGCTTTCAAACGAATAATTAATTTATGCTCAAACTCCGATAAAATCGCGAAGGCGCATTTTAAAAAGACCGCATTTAAAAAACACGGATAAAAAAGTTATTAAATTCTAATCCGGACCATTAAACTGCATTGAAATTTCAGCATAAATGTATCATTAAAAAGTGAAACTTATGGACGCAGTTATACTGGATATATTCTATATGAATTCTACGATAATGTTGTTCTTAAAAAACCCTCTCAAAAATGCTCATCAATTGCCACTATCGGCTAATTAAAGTGGTAACCCATAAATATCATCCGCTTAAATGCGCCACTGAATATGTGAGCATTAAGAATTTATAAAAGTCCGAATAAAAGCCGAACTAGCAAAAATATCGCCACAAGCAAAAACAAGTGTCGGCTTAATCATAATAGAGATTATTATATGTACATAAATTTGGGGGTCCTATCTGTATATGAATATAGTATAGTTTACAGATTTTTGACAATTACAACTTAATAAAACCCAATTTGGCTAAGTCCAATACACCATTTAATAAGCCTTCAAAAAACCTTTCGATCTGTATGAAATTTTCATATAGCTCCTCTGAAACAGATATGAAAAAACGAAATAATACAGTTTTCCCCCTCCCATTTCCCCTCTTTAACCTCCGAGATGGCACCTAAAAAAACAGGTTAATCTTAGATTTCGACCTTCTATAACATACGTGAATTGCAGAATAATCGGAGTGCAAGTGATTTTATCTTTCGTGCTAGTGTAGAAGTGTATTCTGAACGCCATTTTTTAGTTATACACTCAAAATAATCACTCTGTTAAATTACAGAGATACTCTGCTGAGCCAGCAGAAAATACCATAGATTTCCAACCAGCAAGATTTTTTGTTATTTTACGAAGAAAACTCTGTAAAATGATTTCGATAAAAAAAAACTGTAAAATTGCAGAATTATCTGTAAAATATTGATAAAAGCGACCAGAATTTTACTATTTTATTTACTATTTGATTTCTGATCAATTTCTCTTTCCTTAATGTGCAAGTAGTGTTGACAATTGGAAAATGCCACCGAGTAAATTTGCCCGCTTTAATACTTCCAAATTGTAAATTTACTTTTTTTTTTATTTTTGTGAAAATTACGATGTATTTTACGAGTACCTCCAATTGTACCCGACATCCTCGTAAAATTTACCAGGTTTTATTGTAATTTAAGACCCTTTTCAAAAAGCGGTTGAAATATTTGGGAGTTTTTTATTTAAAAACTGCTTTACAGAGCAATAAGTAAAATTACAGTTGAAATTTAGTATTTTGGTTATGAGAAAATGTATAAAATCTGTATTTTAACAAAAAACTCTGTTTATTATCTGTAAAATAGAGATTACGGAGTAAAAAGTAAAATTACAGATAAAATTTTGTTTTTCGGTTACAAGAAAATACAAAGTATATTCTTTAAATCTGTATTTCGACAGATAACTTTGTCAAATGTCTGTCGAATTGAGATTACAGTCATTTTACAGAGTTTTTAACAGAGTAATTATTTTGAGTGTAGGACAATATCTCGAAATTTTATGAATGGTCGCAGACGGTCGCAAAATTCTAGTTAGGGGACATATTAAGGAACACATTGGCATTAAAGGTTTTCCAAAATCGTTTGGAGCTTTTTGGAGATCGATGTTTAAAAATGGCGATTTTCAAAAAAATCTTTATTTTTTTGGGGAAACTAAAATTTTATACCTGCTTTAGATAATTATTGAAGTGTTTTAGATTTTCATATATAAATAAGTACTTCTTTAGTGATTTCTGAATGATTTTTAGTCAAAAATTCTTTAATTTACAAAGTTTTTTTAATATATTAAAAAGAAAAAAATTGTCACAAAAATTCGAAATTTTGACTTTGACCTCTTGCCAAAGAAAATCAGTTAGCCACAATATTACAATATTTTATTTACATAATATTGAACATTCTAAGATTTTAAATACATCAAAAGAATTTGGATGCAGCGAAATGGACTTTTGGCCAAAAAACGGAGATCCTGGCCCACTGTGCACCGTATGCATCTCTCTTTATTTTTTTCGCCGTTTATACTCATCTATATTTAAATAAATTAAAAGTATGTATTTATATAAGTAAAGCGTTTATGTTAGAGAAAATGTTTTTTAAAAATTTTAAAATCCACATTTACCATGTCGCACGTGACCAACTTTATATAAGAACCAAGATCACAGATTTTATTATTTTTTAAAATTTTTTTTTTATTTTAATTGTAATAAAAATCTGTGTTTGTTCTCAATATTTGATGAACTTTCGTCATATCTACTTGACGCACTAATAACAAATGTTGTTTTTCTATGTCGCACGGGACATCAAAATATGTGATAAAGCATAGCAAAAACTTACGGATATTTTTTAAATGCATAGTTTGTTTGGCATTTTTTTTAGATCTTTGTATCTCCAAAAATATTTCTTAAAAGCGAAAGTCAACATTTAATGCTTCTCTTTAAGAACTTTTGTCAAAACAAAAGGTGCAATAGGAATGTCCCAATGAGAAAAAATTGGCTTGCTCGACTTTATATTCGAATATCTCGAAATGGGTTATGAATAAATGTAAAATTTGTTCACTTTAGTTAAATTTGATTGTTTCTAATTAAAATATGTTAAAACAAATCGGTTTCAAGAACTTTTGGTTTTTTGGTCTTGGTAGACCTTTCGGTGGAAGTGCCCTTATACAAAATATTACCTTAAAATATGCATTTATAGCGAAATAATATATGCAAAAATATGCATTTTAAGCAAAATATGCACTAACGAATCGATGCCATTTTAAATTCTTTGATTTGCAAAGATATATTGTTTATGCTGTTCTATTACCAAAGGCGAAAAATATGCATTTACATGAAAGTCCTCTCCTTGGTCATAACTGTGAATAGGCCGGTAAATCTGTTTTGATAGTTTTGTTAATGTTCCACAGTTGTGATTAAACTAAAACAATTTACAACTTTCTTCTTCTAATTCTCAATCAGGGGAGGGGTTCATTAGCGATTTGTAATTTAAATTACTGCGCTACTTGTTGTTAAGGGTTTTTATATTTACTAAATAGTCTTGACAATGAAATCTGACAAATTCTTAAAAACGTGTCAATTAAGTCTTGCAAAAATTACCAACATAAATAAATTTAAAGCAGAAAAATAATTTTCTTTTAAATTATTCTTTGAGAATATCATAATTTTAATTAGTAGAAAAAATTACATCGAGCTAGAATAAATCTACTGAAAAAATTAAATTTTAAAGGTCAGATAAAACAATGTTTATTTTTTAATATAAACTAATCAGAATTAGAATCATTATTCTCTATAATAAATGCAACAATTAAAAAAAAAAAACATAAATATTTTTCTTAAAAAAAAAATTGTAAAAAAACGAACCTGCTAAAAAATTCAATTTTAATTCTCTAGCCATTGAAAGAAGAAGAAAACAAGGAAATCAAAAAAAAAAAAACAAAATCATCAAATCAACATTTATAACTAACCATAAAAAAGGCTTTGGACAAACTAACAATTGTCACTGAAGGCCATCATCACCATAATGAATTTTTGTTCTTTCAACTCACAACTAAGAAGAAAGAAGAAAAAAAAGAACCAAAGTTACACAATTGCTACAGGTCACCAAAAGAAAGTCAAATATGTATGAAAGTTTTCAAATTTTTTTCTTTTTGTGCAATAGTTGTTTAGAAGGCTCTTGGGTATTCTAAAGTACAATACTATTTGTATATGCACGATGAGTATGTGCAGTAAAAATAACTAACGAAAAAAAAAAATGAAACAAAATAGACAAATAACTAAAAAAAAAATCTAAATAAGCAGCTATTCAAAATTAAAAAAAAAAAACATCTCTGTCAGATATGACGAGACACATAACAGTGACGTAGAATCATGTCATAGAATTCTCCGATGAAAAAGTTAACTGCAAAAAAATCAGACATTTTGTACCCAACAACAACATTATGGGGGTATACTCACTTTATCGTTCCATAACTTTTATTTAAAAGTTTGTAGTAATCCTATTAAAGTTTTTACTGAAAGAAAAATCGACCACGCCCACTTTTACGCCACTTTTCATATTTCAACTTGGGTTTTTACGAAAAAAGAAATTGACCAGGCCCACTTTGGCTAACTTTAGTTGAAAATGTTCGTCATAATTCAACAAAGGTTTTTACGGATAGTAAAACTTCCCACGCCCATTTTTTTATTTATCGAATGAACTATAATGGCTAGACCGATTTGGTTATAGTCCGCAAAAGATATTTAAGGAAAGAAAAATTGTCCACGCCAACTTTTATGCTCACTTTTCCCGATCAATTTGTCTAATTTTGGTTTTAATGTTCGCCATAATCCAAATAAGGTTTTTCGGAAAGAAAAAATTTTCCATTTCTACGCCCACTTTTGAATGGAAAGTTGTCCACTTACTCCTTTTTTCGATATAAAATTTGCTCTATAGAAAAATAAAATATAGCATAATAAAGTATAAAAAAAAAATCAAATGTTCGTTGGTAAACGCATCACTTGACCGATGGATAACATTTTTTTTAAACGTTCTGCTAATTTTTTTTAATATTCATCTTGAGTTTTTTCGGAAAACAAATTAACAAGCGCCCACTTTTACTACTCCTTTTTTCGATATATCTAAAATCGGAGATCGGCTGAATCGAATTGACTAAACTTTTTTTTAAATGTTCGTTATAGTCCAACTTAGATTTAAACGGAAATAAAAAATTTTCACGCCCACTTTTATTTCGATTAGTAGTATTTGTTGTCGTTCTTGAAAGTACTATCGGAAAACGACTGGCTTGATTTGGAATAATGAAATAATTATTGTCCTTCCCCACTTCAAGGCCTACATTTTTCAATATCCTTAAAATTTGTAACACTAGAGAACACCTGTACCGATTTGGCTATTTTTTTTTGTTTTAAATGTTTGTAATAGTCCATATAGTTGTTCGGAGAGAAAAATTGTCCTCGCCAACTTTTCTTCGATATATCTAAAAATTATTTTTACTCTAATTCGATCTATTAAAAAAAATATTTCTTAATAGATTCCGCTATAAATTGGTATAAATGATTTAAATCCTTGGGTGTTGTTACCATATGTACAAGTTTAACTTACCACACATATTTTAACGCCCACTTTTGTCTAAATATGTCTACTGCTAATGACCGAACCCATTTTTTTATGTTAATTATAGTTCTAATTAAAATATACATGAGAAATGTGTCCCGGAAAAATATAAAATTCGGGAAAACTATAAAGTTTTCTTCGAACTCAAGATAGTTCACGATAAGAACGAAGGATATGCATAAAATATTTTTATGTTGTTCGTAGTGATACTAAAGAAGTTTTAAATTGGTACAGTTCGCAAAGTCAAAGACATGATAATTTTTTTTTTTCTTGTTCCTAAAATATAATTTGAAGATGATTATCTGCCTAATCGGCTCTATAAAACCACGCCCACAAATTTTTCTAAGTCAAGAAATTTATAACATTTTTTGCAGGGCTATATATTTGAAGCGAGACGAAATATAACACTGATCTTATATTTGGGCCAGCAACGCGGACCGAGCCAGCTAGTAAATGTATAAAAAAATAAAAAAAACTCTCTAAAAAAGCTAGTTTGAGAAATAAGTACACAAACATGTCTATTTAAATTACGTATTAACTAAAGAACTTTGATTTTTAAAATTCCTTACAGTATTTTTTTTTCACGAAAAATGATTTTCCTTAAAACAATATAAAACAATAGCACAAAAAAAGGCTAGAGATATGAGATCGAAAACAAAAGCGTAACAAAAAAGAAAATTATAGTCATTAGTCGTAGTCCGTATCATATTAAAACGAAATGTATCACAAAATAAAAACTTTTATATATGGTTTTGAATTGAGAAAAGTGTGAAAGAAAAATTTTAATTTTTCTAAAAATTTAAGACATCCTGGTTTGTTTCTTACTAGTTTCATATTATCTAGTTATAATAATCTTCAGAAAAACTTTTAATGTCAAATTTATTTAGTTAATAGTCAATAAAACTCTATATGTGAAAATTATTTACAGATCGCAGCCGACAAGGATTGAACTCATCATCATCTGTAATACTTTGCTATTAACTGCTTGTAACGTACAATCACTCTAGACCGATACGCCAAGTAGGCTGTTAAGCAAGTATCAACTAAATCTGATTTTTTCAATTCGAGTGTGGTTGTTGCTGTTGTTTTTTTCTCACAGAAGACTTGTTATTGTAATTGTGTAAACAAACTTTTATTTTTAGTAATCATTATTCTTCTTCCTCTCCTTCATCAATTCTGATCTAAGTACTTTTATTTTGAAAATTTTCAGAACCATGATGTTTTTTTTTTTTAAATTCAATTTATCAGAAAAACGGCCACATTTTATTCAATTTTTTTTTTATAAAGTTTAGATGTTAGTCTATCCTCACAAAATAATTCAGGAGGGCATTTTTCGTATTTTTCGATAAAATTGCATTTAAAAATAAAATTTCATAAAAATTCTGTAATTCTCTTGTATTTTATTGTCGCAACATGGCGTATGAGTTACAAACCCAGCAAAACTTACCAAATAAGGTATAAAATAAGGTAAAGGATTGCTTATTTTATACATTGCAGCATTAATGATTTTAACAGGGGATGAGACTCAAAGTAATGCATCCACATTATGACAAAGAATACCAGGAAGGTATAAAATAATTGATCAAATTTATAGTAAGGTATAAAATATAGCATACCAGAACATATTATATAAGGTGTTACGAGTAGTGAAAAAGTAATTTTGTATTAAATTTAGTCACGTGATTGTAAGTGAGTGTAAGTAGATAAAATATTCTCGTGAGTGTGTGTCGTTAGAAATTTCCTGTCGTGAACCCATCTCTACTTTAAACTTATGTATTTTTTTATAAAATAATTATTTTTTATGTTATTGTAATGCATTATGCATCCAATTATAAATAATACATTATTTCAAATTTCAAATAATACATAATGTAACCAAAGTCATCCGTGATTTAATGTTTAGAAATAACAAATATGAAATACATTTTTTTCAATAATCATGCATTACGTAGCAAATTATTAGTAATGCATTATTTTTCACTCGAAAATAATACATTGTGGAACAAATGTTTGGTAAGACATCATAAAATAATGCTACAAATAAGTAATATGCATTACCTGGTAATGTGTTATATAATCACTACCCATTACCAAAGTTTTGCTGGGTAGCATTAAAAAAAAATAACACAATATTAACAAGTAGAAAAGTTAAATTCGACTTGGCCGAATCTATGAATACCCTCCACAATGTCCATTTTAAGTGATAATAAATTTTCTAACGTGAAAAAAATAACAGTTTGGGTTAGAAATATTTTATTTTGTTTAAAAAATTTTTTTTTAGTAATTTTTGAAAAAAAAAAAAAAAAATACTAATTTTTTTTTTGAGTGTAAAATTTTTTTTGAATGTAAAATTTTTTTCGAGTGTATATTTTTGAGTGACAAAAATACGTTGTAAAATATTTTTGTGACTTACCAATGTTTTTAAAACAGGTTTAACGGGTTTTCAACACGTGAATTTTAGGTGAAGCTAATCTGAAATTCACGGTTTTGCTAATAACTTTTGAACCACTGGACCGATTTGGCTGAAATTCAACACGAACGAGGCTGGAGGACCGCGAAATATATATGCTAAGCGTCAGCATCCTCAGAATTGGTTTTCGAAAGTTATAGTGCTTTTTATCTCAAAAATTCACGAAAAACCCTTGCCGAAATTCAGTCTTTTGCTCATAACTTTTGAACTGGACCGATTTCGCTGTATTGCAATACCAACCTGACCAGGTAAATGCCCAACATACATGCCAAACTTCAGGAGCCTCCGTTAAGTCTTTCAAAAGTTAGCGTGTTTTCAACAGACAGACAGACAGACGGACAGACGGACGGACGGCCGGACGGACGGACGGACGGACATCGCTAGATCGTCTTAAAATCGATCGAGGATCATGAATATATATACTTTATGGGGTCCTAGACCAATATTTCGAGGTGTTACAAACGGAATGACAAACTTATATATACCCTCTATCACTAGAGTGGAGGTATAACAACAGTTGATATTGTTGCAACATATGTATAACAATTGTCATCATCGTTGTTAACATCATATGAATATATTTCGTTGAAATCACAAAGGGGAAAAATACAATCAAAATTTTTTTTTCAATTATTGTACCGTTGTCAATTGATTTTAGGAAAGTCCTGCAAGGAATGTTACACTTTTGGCAGAGGCGGTGCAAATCTGATAATACCCTTTAATGTGCCTTTAGACCAGCGACAGGCAAAAGCACTACGCGGCGTTTTTACTCTCACACCTACATGCTCTCACTCATTAAACAAAATCAAAAAAACACAATTTTCTCCTCTCTTCTTGTTTAAAATATACTTAGAGAAATAATCAATAAAGAATTTTAATTTCTTGTTGAAGGAACATTTTTTCGAAAACCAGAATGCTTAGTTTGTCACTATTCACTAAATATTACATTTCTAGACATTTTAACCAATGTCATTTATTATATTTTTTATTTTTTAAATGGTTAAATGTGTTATTATTTTTACTATAAGTTTCTTTGAGTGAATTGGGTATATGAGTGCTACATGTTACACACACAAAGAAACAATATTATAGTATGTGTTTGCCTGTCGCTGCTTTAGACTATAATATTTTTAATAATATCTGTCAAAATTTTGTGTAAAATCTATGAAATAGTTTGGTGTAAACAAAACCAAGAGAAATACGGATTGAAAAATGACAAGCGGATACGTATTTTAATTTTTAGAAATTTCCCCAAAAATGAGAAAACGTATTTAAAAAGATTATTATTTTATCAAGCCACAATAAATTAAATTTTTTTTTTTTTTATAACTAGTAGTTTTTATAAAAATTCTATAACATGGCCAATAACCATTTTTTAAATTTTGATCACGCGTGAGTGTGACTAAATTCAATTTTACTCACGTGATTGTGAGTGAGTGTGAATAGAAAAAATATGCTCGTGAGTGAGTGTGCGTGATTCAAAAATTCCTGTCGTGAGCGTGAGTGAGTGTGATTCAAAAATCGCTCACGCGCCCATCTTCATTTTTAATGAAAGAAGAAAAATTAATTTTTCCATTTTTTAAGTTAACATTAGCATAACTTCAACAAAAATCATAATTTTTCAAAAAATGGCCATTTAATAACACTGCTACAGTGGTAAAATTATTTTAATGCTACATAACATAGTATAAGTTATTAGTAGGGATGAGATTTTCATGAAAATGCATGTTTTTTGTCGATAGTCTAAAAACGATATCGACCAATTATCTTTCCGAATCAAGAAATTTGCGTTAAAATGGCATCGATTTGTTTTTGCATATTATTGCATTTTTTTGGCGAAAATGCATATTTTTGCATATTTTGGTTTTAAATGCATATTTTGTGCATATTTCCAACTTTTAAGTGCATATTTTTGCATATTTTGGCATAAATTAGCAAAAACCCAAATTGAAATTTATTTGTTTTAAAAACTATTTTAAATTTTAAAAATTTATTTGGGAAATAAGAAAAAATATTTTTTTTTGTTGCTTATATAAAGTTTTAAATGTTACTATTTAAACCCAGCGTTACTTTTTGCTTTTTAAGAAGTTTTTTCAATGAAAACAAGATTTTTATTGCACACATTTTAACTTTTAGTGCATATTTTTAGGGTTTTTAGTGCATATTTTGAATTTTTTAGCGCATATTTTTAGCGCATATTTTCGATTTTTTAGTGCATGAAAATCTCATCCCTAGTTATTAGTTTTTTCGAGTAGATCACAAAAATGCCCATTAAACTTGACAGACACTCTCAAATTTAAGATTTAACTTGGAACCTTGCTGGTAAAGCCGTTTTTCGAAGTTAGCGCTCTTATTCCCGATATTCACAATTTAAAATTGTAAGGCTAAATTGGTACAAAAATAAAATTTTTGTACTAGTTTTTAAATATAAATTTAGAAATGCATTGTTTTTTTCGCGAAAAAAAAATCAACAAGCTGGGCACCTTGCAGGTAAAGCTAATTCGGGTACGCTGAATTCAATGGTGCTAGTCGTTTTTCGAAGTTAGCGCTATTCGCGATTTAAAATTGTAAGGCTAAATTAGCAAATTTCCTCTCGAATATGTGTTTAAAAATTCATTCTTATGCGTTTTGCACTAAAGAAATACAGGTTTATCATTATTTAAACAATTTTTTTATTCCACGCCCATAAATGGGGGGAGGACTAAAAAAAACAACATTTTCTAATTCTCTGGGTCCAAATACAGGACTTTGAACTTCTTGTAGCATAAAAATGTTGCATTTGTTAAACAAAATCACAAAAATCATGTAAAACTGTCCGATTTCGCTCATTTACGAACTTAACCTGCCAAGGAAGATAAGATATATTCGTGCTAAATGTCGGGAGTCTAGCTCTATTATTTTGGACTACATCGTGTTAACTACAGACGGACAGACGGACGGACATCACTAGAATGTCTTAGAATCGATCACTGATCATAAATATATATCGTCGCTGCGCCTAAAAATGGAGTCATGTGTTTTGGGGCAAGTGTTGAGGAGAGCAAAAAAACTGTTTATTTTCGTCCCTTCGCGATATTTTTTAAAAGTTTGTTCTACAAAAAATTCTTGTACCGATATGCTATCCACATACTACAAAAAAATTATGAAACATTTAACGGTTTTTCAGTGGTGCAGAAATTTTCAAAAAACATACACATAACTTCTGTTTTAAGTACTTTTTGGAACAAAATTTAAATAAATGGAAATATTTTTTACACATAACTCCTTTTTCTTATGAAACCATTCTTATTGGTAATTTCCTTTCGAGAGGGACAAAGACTAAATATAGTTTGTTGGTGGTTTAAAGCGACATTAGTTAGACAAGGTCCTTAAAATTTTGATATTTAAAAGCTCTTCACTAAACAGCGAGCAACAGATTTTTCGCAAAACTGGTGCTGACTTTTTGTTTTTTCTTGTAAATATTCAAGAGCTTCGACATAAATTGACATCAGCGAAAGATGCTGTACTTTAGATACTAAAATTTTCCGCCGTCAATGATTTAATTGCTTTCACAAGGCTTTATTACTCGCCATTTAGGATTTAGATAACAGGATGAAAATTTGCAAATATTTTCCAAAAAATCTTGACAAATTTATTCAAAATACTTGGATGCTATGTGTGAACCTCATGTTACTAAAAACGTGGTCCATTTTGTCACGTTCTGTTACTTTTTTTATCAAAAAAAGTTATGTGTAGCTTAACACATAACTCCTTTTCAGACCATTTTTAGTATGACGAACACATAGCTACTTTTACTAACTTTTGAACCAATCAAGATATCAAAAAACGGTTTAGGGAGAAAACTTATGACCAATAGGGGATCATAAAGATGTAATAAAAAAAAATTTAAAAAACTACACATGACTCCATTTTTAGGCGCAGCGACGATATACTTTATGGGATCCTAGACCGATATTTTGATGCGTTACACACAGAATGACAAAGTGAGTATAGCCCTACACTGTGGTATAAAAATAATTGTTTATGCTTTTGAGTCCCCGCACAACAATGTCGGAGCGGTTGACTGTTTCGGTCACGAGAGAGTATAGGCGCAAAACAAAGGCGGCAGCGGGAAATTCAGTCAGGCGTTGATATTTACACTATTTTTCACTTTTTTGACATTTTTTTATTTAATTTAATTGTTTTTTATAAGGGTTCAAGTTGAAAAAATGCAGAAGAAAAATTGAATTTCTAAAAATTATAGACATTTCTGGTATTTCCCATACCGGTTTCAAACACCCCAGTTAGTGTCATCATCAGTAGGATTTTAAATGTCGGTTTGTCTTGTTAATGAAAACTGTTTTTTATATATGTGAATATTTATAGTTTCTACAGAATAAATTTTGACAGTTTCCAACTCTACAATTCTATTTCTAGCAATCTCAACCTCACTTCATACTTTCTTTCAACTTTTTTGTCTCTTACATTATTTCGCAAGGGTTACCAACATGATCTGGAATTCCAGACACAAATGAAGGAATTTGCATTTTCAATTTCGGAGACGTGCCTAATGGCGACATATTTTTTTTTATTATCATTTTGATTTTCTTACATTGATTTCTTTTTCTTGTGTTTTTTTTTAGAATTTTAAATATTTTTTTTAGAGATCACATTTTTTTGTTTATTTTATCGAAAATAATCGAAATATTTATAAAAATGTGGCAACATTTTTATATCAAAAATTAAAAGAGAGAGAGAAACCGACACAAAAATAAAATTGATTTTATTCAAGCGGTTTTCGGTCGGGCGTTTTTTCTTGGCAAATTTGTATGAAAAAAACGTCAGCTACATTGTTGTGCAGGGACTCTTTGGGAAAGTTTTTAAATACAAATTTAGAAAATAATTGCTTTTTTTTTCAAGAAAAAAATTTTTTCCGCGAACACAAAAAAAAATCCGCGAAAAATTTTTTTATCGGAAAATTTTGTATTGTTTTCTACACATTTTCATAAATTAATAGCAAAAAAAAAAAATCGCGAAAAAAAAATTTCCGCGAATAAGTTTTTTTTTGTATATTTAATTCAAAAATAAAAAAGGATCTGACCCAGAAACTAGACTCCCTACTCATTATGCATTTTGACCTTCTGAATTCGATCACAATTGAATTCTTTCGTTGAGTTTTTCTGTAATTTACAAGAAAATTTTGCAGAGTGAACCTATCTGATTTCATTGTAAATTTCACTAACAATAAGTTAAACATTTTTTAATTTTATATTTCAGGTGTGGAATAGGGCGGAGCTAGAAATGCTTTTTCCGAATTTAGCTTGGGACGCCAAAACGATATGGTTAAAATTTCAGAAAGATCGCTTTTCATCTTGGGGTCCCCCTTCAGCGCTGAAGTTTCAACTTTTCTTAGCTAAAGAGCATTTTTAAAAAAATTGTCAAAAATTCGAAATTGATCAGATCTTCTAAATTTTGGATTTTATGAGGTCTAGTTGATCACATCTATTTCGATTTTAAATACCCGCTTTATAGAATACCGCTTACCTCCAAAAACAAGAGGTGGAAAAATATTCATACATTTTGGAGAATATCAACTTTTTGCAATAATATAAAAAAATACACTAAAATTGCAAAATATGATTTTTTTCTTCTCGACTTGGAAAATAGACTACCCAAGAATTTCAAAACCGTTAAAGACAAAAAATACGAAATTCTTAAACGGCGTGTGGGCCGATCTGAATTCACTATAATTTTAACAAATTAATTTCAAAAAGAAAATTAATTTCGAAATAAAACTGAATCTCTGCATTTTTGTTCAAATGCATATAACTTCTACATCTTTTGACGGATATTATTTAGTGTTTATAAAAAACCAACATTTTGGATAACCGTTTTCTCGATTTCATTCCGATTTTTCGGTTAACCGGGTTTCTCCATTAAACCGGAATAAAAAAACCGGTTAACCGGGTTTTAACGTTACTTTTTTCCCCATATTCAATTGAGCTTTAATTTGATTTTTATTGATTTAATTTAAAAAATAAATCATTTCGTTATAAGTAAATTGCAGTTCCGAATTTTATTTCGATGTTCTTTTATTACCATTTTCACCATTAACAGGAATTTTAGTAACCGGTTTAGAAACACTAATATTATTAAAAATAATATTAGTTTCTTTGCAATAAATCAGACTTGAACTTTGCATAAAGAAATAAAACTTGAAAATTTTTAACTTGGTCAAATTTTAATTATGTAGGTTAAGCGAAATCTACTTCAACAGGTTAAAATACATTCTGGCTTAGAACCTTTTTTTATATTTTTGTGGGGCTGTGTTATTATTTCTCAGAATTAGTATGGACTTAAACCGAACTCAATTAGTGTAGACTGAAAATAAAAAACTGTTTAAATTCTTAACAAAGTAAAGCTAGGCATACACTATATTCAATTTCCGGTTCACTCTACAGAACATACAAATAAACATACACCCAAGTATCATCTTAACAAACAAACAATTCAACATTAAACATACTGAAGTGGCACGTCAATTGTGGACATGAGGCTTACAAGTATGCTTACATGTAAAATCACAGTAAACTACTAGTACAGCTACTCTAATACTACCACATAAAAAAAAAAATAAACAAAAAAAAAATTTTTTTTAAAAAACTACAACTCAACATTGCTATAGAACAACAATAAAACAATTCTGAACAACATAAAAAAGAAGAACAAAAAAATGAACGAGTATAAGAACATTAAACAAACAACAAAAAAATGTTTACAAGATTTGTTTCGTTTTTTTTTTTGTTGATTCTATTCTGTTTTGCATTAGTCCTGGCGAATAATGCACTTATACTGCTGTACTCTATGGTGCATTCCACCATAGAGTACAGCACTTTGGATACGACTTTCAAAGTCATTTTTAGCCTTTTATTCCAAATTAAAGTGTATAATATCGGATATACATTACCTGGTCATGTATTATATAATCACCACCCGTTACTAGTTTTGCTGGGTATCCATCGAAAATGGTATTATACAATATCAAAATCGGTTCATTTGAGCCAAATCTACAAGATTTCGAAAAAGAAAACCAAATGTCCAATATATTGGAAAAAAGGTCAAGTATAACACCGTCCGACACAATTTTGTACACATGGACCAGATCGAGAAAATCTTAAAGTAGGGCTGAAAATAAAACTGTCTCCCAGTTTTTTTAGATCAATTCGCGTTTTCGCAAAAAACGCCAATTAAAAAAGTAGTGTTTTTCCAAAGTAGTGTGAAATAAATCGAACAATTTATTAAATCTACTTGTGAGCTTAATAATGTTTAAACATATCTTTAGTGAAATTGAAAGACGGTACCCTGCAAGCATTTCGACACGAAGAAGATACCCAAGCGTATCGCCTGGAAGATAAATTGTATTGCGGGGGATATCTTCTTCGTATTGCGGAAGAAACACCCTTTGGTAGAAATCGTGTCCCGAAAGCAATACGTCCAAGATATTCGAAAGCAATTCTTCTGGAAGATAAATGGACGATATTGCCAGATAATCATTTAGAAGATAAATTTAAGATATCACTCAAATTAGAAAATATTGCCAGATAATCCCCTAAACGATATCCCCGATACTGTTCCTGGAAGATAAAAATAGATGTCACCGTTTTTGTCTCAGAGAAGATAAAATTAGGGTCTTTATTATTTGATATTATAATCAAAAAGATAATAAATCACAAAAAATGGCTTGATGATGATTTCTTGATTTTTTTAATCTTGAAATAATTGTTTTGTCTTGTTCAGAAATTTGATGAAAATGGGCTGGATCTAAGGCAATAAAAAAGCAGATAATAAGAGTTGAGGCATAATATTTTTTTTAATCCAAATACTTTACTTACCTGCTCAAACCAATTTTTAAGAATTTTTGTTTGATTTATTCCATATTTATTGCAAAATAACGAAGAAAAACGAAATTATAATATGGAAATATTTTTTTGACAACAAATAAAATATTTTGATTTCGTTAATTTTTCATCCGTATGATAAAAAGAAGATATCGTATATGAATCGCGCAGGTGAAAAATCACCTGGAAGACAAATTTTTGATAATTTGACGATTTTATCTACTTTATAAATGACAAAAAAATTATTTTTTTTTTTGAATATTGTTAAAATATCCTCAAAATGATAAAAGGAAGATTTTAACAAATTGCTACTTTGATTATTTTTATTTCGATAAAAAGAAGATATTACCGCAATTTCTCTCAGGCGATATTTCTTCCAAATGTTTGCAGGGTACTTTTCGTAGAAAATATTAACCCTCTCTTTCCCATTTTTAGGGGTCATTTTCGTCCCCATTTCTAATGCTCTCCTAGAAAACCATTAAATGGCACATTTAAAGGGTCAAAATGTTTAAATCATGATAATGTTTTGGGGAATATTTGGGTGTACTTGCAAAGCAAAGTTTTTTTTTTAGAAAAAATAATGTTATATTACGAATTGAAATATCAGTCGAGGACCCTGATATAGACTTGGTGAAAAAGTAGTTTTGGTAAAAAAAAAATTTTTTTCTTTTCACGAGAAACAAAATTATGTTAAAAAAAATTTTAATGAAAAAAAGTTTTTGATGAAAAGAAAATTTTTTTGATGTAAAAAAAAATTGATGAAAAAATAATATGAAAAAACAATTTTTTGGTGAGAAAAAATTGATAATAAACAAATAGAAAAGTTAAATTCGACTTGGCCGAATCTATAAATACCCTCCACAATGCCCTACTTAAGTGATAGTAAATTTTATAACGTGAAAAAAATAACATTTTTGGTTAGAAACATATTATTTTCTGTTATAAAACTTTTTTTTATTAATTTTTGAAAAAAAAAAGAAATTACTAATTTTTTTTTTTGAGTGTAAATTTTTTTTTGAGTGTATTTTTTTTTTTTTTTTGTTTTAGTGTAAAAAAACTTTTTTTTATTAATTTTTGAAAAAAAAAAAAATAATTTACCAATTTTTTTTTTTGAGTGTAAAATTTTTTTTGAGTGTAAACTTTTTTTTGAGTGTATTTTTTTTTTTTTGTTTTAGTGTAAAAATATTTTTGTGTGACAAAAATACCTTTTAAAATATATTTTTCTGACTTACAAATGTTTTTAAAACATGTTTAACGGGTTTTCAAAACGTGAATTTAAGGTGAAACTAATCTGAAATTTACGGTTTTGGTAATAACTTTTGAACCCTTGGACCGATTTGGCTGAAATTTAAAACGAACCGGACCAGAAGAACGGTTAATATATATGTCAGCACCCTCAGAATTGCCGTTCGAAAGTTACCGTGTGTTTTATCGCGTAAATTCCAGAAAAACCCTTGCCGAAATTCACTCATTTGCTTATAACTTTTTAACCACTGGACCGATTTCGCTGGATTGCAATACCAACCTGACCAGGTAAATGTCCAATATATATGCCAAACTTCAGGAGACTCCGTAAAGTCTTTCAAAAGTTAGCGTGTTTTCAACAGACAGACAGGAAGACAGACGGACAGACGGACGGACGGATGGACGGACATCGCTAGATCGTCTTAAAATCGATCGAGGATCATGAATATATATACTTTATGGGGTCCTAGACCAATATTTCGAGGTGTTAGAAACAAAATGACAAACTTATATATAACCTCTATCACTAGAGTGGAGGGTATAAAAATTTAAAAAAAAAAAATTGATGAAAAATAACATAGGGCAACACTTTTTTTTTGCCCGGGTTCTGATAGCTAGTTTTGGGTAGTTGTGGTACGCTGATTTCAAATCTGGCTATCGTTTTTTGGCTCTAGTTTTCGAGATATAGCCTAAGGAAACATTAAAAATAGGCTATTTTTGGCATGTTTGTGAGTCCATATTTACCAACACTAGTCTTACATCCAAAAATTGAATGACGATTTTAGGTATGTTGGATATGCTGATTCCAAAAATGCTCTTACTTTAATTGAGTCATATTTAGTTTTTGAGATATTGCTAATTTAAAATTTTTAAATTTATGCCCTCTTTAATTTTGTCTGAATATTTATGCCCTTTTTAATAACTCGAAAACTAAAGCTGTCAGAAAAATGCTAATACCAGTTTTTGAATCCTTGCATCCAATATAGTTAAGCTCATGTTTATAACTGAGGATCTAAAATTATTTTTGGAAATTATAGCCAAGCAAAGTTGGTAAAAAACGCACTTTTTTGACTATTTAACAGCGATTTGCCCGCGAACGCGAGCTGATGGAAAAAATTGGATAACAGATTCGGAATCAGCACACTAAAGTCCATATAAATCAGTTGTCAAAAGTGAGGCAAATTGAAAAAGTTCAACTTTTGTCAACCTGTGTAATTGATGAAAAAAAATATGATAAAAAAAAATTTATGAAAAAAAATTTGATTAAAAAAAAATTAATGAAAAAAAAATTTGTGAAAAAAAAATTTTATGAAAAAAAAAATTTGATAAAAAAAAAATTTGATGAAAAAAAATTTTTTTCGATGAAAAAAAAAAAATTTGATGAAAAAACAAGTAGAAAAGTTAAATTCGACTTGGCCGAATCTATTAATACCCTCCACAATGCCCATTTTAAGTGATAATAAATTTTCTAACGTGAAAAAAATAACAGTTTTGATTAGAAATATTTTATTTTGTTTAAAAAAATTTTTTTTAAGTAATTTTGAAAAAAAAAAAAAAATAATTTACTAATTTTTTTTTTGAGTGTAAAATTTTTTTTGAGTGTAAAATTTTTTTCGAGTTTATTTTTTTTTGTTTTGGTATAAAAATATTTTTGAGTGAAAACAAGTAGAAAAGTTAAATTCGACTTTGCCGAATCTATGAATACCCTCCATAATGCATTTTTTTAAAGGGTAGTACATTTTTTAACGTGAAAAAATTAACAATTTTGATTAGAAAAAAAATTAACAATTTTGAGTAAAAAATCTTTTTTTGTCATTTACATTTGAGTGTAAAAATTTTTTCCAGTATAATGTTTTTTTTACCGTAAAAATATTTCTGAGTGAATGCACGTACGTATGTACACAAAATATTGTCATTTTTGTAAAAAAAAAAACTAATTTTTTTTTTGTGTAAATTTTTTTTGAGTGTAAAATTTTTTTGAGTGTAAAATTTTTTTTGAGTGTAAAATTTTTTTCGTGTGTAATTTTTAAGTTACCAATGCTTTTAAAACTAAAAAAGTTTAAAAAGCATTGCTTTAAAATTAAACAAGTTTGAAAAGCATTGTTTAGTTTCCACCAATGCTTTTTAAACTTGTTAAAACACGTGGCATTTTAGATGAAACTAATCTGAAATTCAGGGTTTTGCTTATAACTTTTGAACCACTGGACCGATTGAGCTGAAATTTAAAACCAAACAGACCCGGGGAACGGCAAAGATACATGTTAAGCTTCAGTAGTCTCATTATTGTCTTTCGGAAGTTATCGTGTTTTTTATCTCGTAAATTCGCGAAACACCCTTGCCGAAATTTACTCTTTTGCTCATAACTTTTGAACCACTCGACCGATTTGGCTGGATTGCAATACCAAGCTGACCAGGTAAATGACAAACATATATGCCAAACTTCAGTAGCCTCTGTAAAGTCTTTCAAAAGTTAGCGTGTTTTCTACGGACAGACAGACAGACGGACGGACGGACGGACGGACGGACGGACATCGCTACATCGACTTAAAATCGATCGAGGATCATAAATATATATACTTTATGGGGTCCTAGACCAATATTTCGAGGTGTTACAAACGGAATGACAAACTTATATATACCCTCTATCACTAGAGTGGAGGGTATAAAAATACGTTGTAAAATATTTTTGTAACTTACCAATGTTTTTAAAACAGGTTTAACGGGTTTTCAACACGTGAATTTTAGGTGAAGCTAATCTGAAATTCACGGTTTTGCTAATAACTTTTGAACCACTGGACCGATTTGGCTGAAATTCAATACGCACGAGGCTGGAGGAACGCAAAATATAACTGCCAAGCTTCAGCATCCTCAGAGTTGCGTTTCGAAAGTTATAGTGCTTTTTATCTCAAAAATTCACGAAAAACCCTTGCCGAAATTCAATCTTTTACTCATAACTTCGATTTCGCTGGATTGCAATACCAACCTGACCAGGTAAATGCCCAATATATGCGCCAAACTTCAGGAGCCTCCGTTAAGTCCTTCAAAAGTTAGTGTGTTTTCAACAGACAGACAGACGGACAGACGGACGGACGGACGGACGGACGGACGGACGGACGGACGGACATCGCTAGATCGTCTTAAAATCGATCGAGGATCATGAATATATATACTTTATGGGGTCCTAGACCAATATTTCAATGTGTTACAAACGGAATGACAAACTTATATATACCCTCTATCACTAGAGTGGAGGGTATAAAAATTTATGAAAAAAAAAATTTGATAAAAAAAGAAATTAAAAAAATAGGTTTGATGAAAAAATTTATGAAAAAAAAATTTTATGAAAAAAAAAATTTGATGAATAAAAAATTTTATGAAAAAAAAAATGATAAAAAACAAGTAGAAAAGTTAAATTCGACTAGGCCGAATCTATGAATACCCTCCACAATGCCCATTTTAAGTGATAGTAAATTTTCTAACGTGAAAAAATAACAGTTATGATTAGAAATATTTTATTTTCTGTAAAAAAATTTTTTTTTTAGTAATTTTTGAAAAAAAAAAAAATACTAATTTTTTTTTGAGTGTAAAATTTTTTCGAATTTTACATTCAAAAAAAAAATTTTTTAATTTTTTTTTTGAGTGTAAAATTTTTTTGAATTTTACATAAAAAAAAAAATTACTAATTTTTTTTTTGAGTGTAAAATTTTTTTTGAGTGTAAAATTTTTTTCCAGTGTATTTTTTTTTGTTTTGGTATAAAAATATTTTTGAGTGACAAAAATACGTTTTAAAATATTTTTGTGACTTACCAATGGTTTTAAAACAGGTCTAACGGGTTTTCACCACGTAAATTTAAGGTGAAGCTAATCTGATATTCACGGTTTTGCTAATAACTTTTGAACCACTGGACAGATTTGGGTGAAATTCAACACGAACTAGGCTGGATGAACGAAAAATATATATGCCAAGCTTCAGCATCGTCAGAATTGACTTTCGAAAGTTATAGTGCTTTTTATCTCATAAATTCACGAAAAACCCTTGCCGAAATTCAGTCTTTTGCTCATAACTTTTGAACCACTGGACCGATTTCGCTGGATTGCAATACCAACCTGACCAGGTAAATGCCCAACATATATGCCAAACTTCAGGAGCCTCCGTAAAGTCTTTCAAAAGTTAGCGTGTTTTCAACAGACAGACAGACAGACAGACAGACTGACAGACGGACGGACGGACATCGCTAGATCGTCTTAAAATCGATCGAGGATCATGAATATATATACTTTATGGGGTCCTAGACCAGTATTTCGAGGTGTTACAAACGGAATGACAAACTTATATATACCCTCTATCACTAGAGTGGAGGGTATAAAAATAAATTTTGAGGATGTTTATTCTGGCTCGAGGTCATTATTTTCTTTAAAACCATTTAAAACCATCATATTCTCATAGCATAATTTTCAAGAAAATTATTTTTTTGTTTTAAATTTATTTATGTTGGTCATTTTTGCAAGACTTAATCGACACGTGTTTCGGAATTTGTCAAGATTCCATTGTCAAGATTATTTGGAAAAAATAGAAACGATTTACTACAAAGTAGCAAACGAGTCTAATGACAAATCGTTTGTGCACAAACTAGAATATTAATACATATTCGCCTCTATTCGCAATGAGAATTAGAATGACGAAGAAATTGTACCATACTAATAAGGCAACGATTGTCAATAACCAACAAAAATATTTAAAACAATTTTACATACGATAGTCCATTGGACTACAACAATATGTTTTTGTGTTGTTGTTGTGAGAAGTACTCCATATTAGGGTTATTCATCACATGGCGTGCCAACCATTATGTTCAAAATATTTTATGGAAAAAAAATTATGAAAAAAAAAACATTTGATGAAAAACAAGTAGAAAAGTTAAATTCGACTTGGCCGAATCTATGAATACCCTCCACAATGCTCATTTTAAGTGATAGTAAATTTTCTAACGTGAAAAAAATAACAGTTATGATTAGAAATATTTTATTTTTTGTAAAAAAATTTTTTTTTTAGTTATTTTTGAAAAAAAAAAAAAAAAATATAGTACTATTTTTTTGAGTGTAAAATTTTTTTTGAGTGTAAAATTTTTTTCGAATTTTACATTAAAAAAAAAAATTTACTAATTTTTTTTTGAGTGTAAAATTTTTTTTGAGTGTAAAATTTTTTTCGAGTGTATTTTTTTTTTTGTTTTGGTATAAAAATATTTTTGAGTGACAAAAATACGTTTTAAAATATTTTTGTGACTTATCAATGGTTTTAAAACAGGTTTAACGGGTTTTCACCACGTGAATTTAAGGTGAAGCTAATCTGATATTCACGGTTTTGCTAATAAATTTTGAACCACTGGACCGATTTGGGTGAAATTCAATACCAACTAGCCTGGAGGAACGAAAAATATATATGCCAAGCTTCAGCATCCTCAGAATTGATTTTCGAAAGTTATAGTGCTTTTTATCTCATAAATTCACGAAAAACCCTTGCCGAAATTCAGTCTTTTGCTCATAACTTTTGAACCACTGGACCGATTTCGCTGGATTGCAATACCAACCTGACCAGGTAAATGCCCAACATATATGCCAAACTTCAGGAGCCTCCGTAAAGTCTTTCAAAAGTTAGCGTGTTTTCAACAGACAGACAGACGGACAGACGGACGGACGGACGGACGGACGGACGGACGGACGGACATCGCTAGATCGTCTTAAATTCGATCGAGGATCATGAATATATATACTTTATGGGGTCCTAGACCAATATTTCGAGGTGTTACAAACGGAATGACAAACTTATATATACCCTCTATCACTAGAGTGGAGTAGGGTATAAAAAAATGATGAAAAAAAAAAATACAGTGAAAAAAATACATCTATGTGACATAGTATAGGTTGTTGGTCTTGTCGCGTAGATCACAAAAATGCCCATTAAACTTGCCAGACACGCTCAAATTTTGGTAACTCCAAAATTGTCAAAATTGTCAAAAAATATTTTTTGGGACTTTCTCACTAAACCTTTTGTAATTCAAAAAGTTTTCAACCGATTTTAAATTTTTTAACTGTTTTTAATAGAAAAAGTATGGGGCTTTCCATGTGTGTGAATTGGTCTACACATATAAGAATGATATCTATTGATTTATTCTAAATATCTATTTTTTTTGTTATATTTTTGAAAATTTTTCGAGTTTATCGATTTTTTCTGCTATAGTTCGTTTAACAACCTTTATATTTATGAGCGTTTTTTGAAAGATAATTTAATTCTAAATACGATAAGCTTTAGCCTGAAAAAATCGGATAATAATTGACAAAGTTGTGATAATTTTTCTAAAAAAGAAAATTAAGATTTTGTAGAAAATCGCCGTTCAAAAAACCAAGGCAAAAAAAATAAACTTATCATAAATAGTCATGTACAATATTTTTAAAGGTTTATGGTGCGCTTAATCCGAATCTGGCCTTTAAATTTCTCTATCTCCTCAGGTTTTTGAGATATTTAGCATAAATTGATATATCAAAAACTTAATAAGATAGCGCCATTTCAAGGTCAAATTCGAATTCAGGAGGTCAAAAACCTTTAAAATAATGATACGCGACCTCTCAGTATGTTCGTTAATTTTTTTATTATTTTTTGCCTGGGTTATCCGCACGGCAATTTCATACAAAATCTTAATTTTCTTTTTTAGAATAATTATCACAACCCTGTCAATTGTTATCCGATTTTTTTGGCATAAAGCTCATCGTATTCGCAATTAAATTTTCTTTAGGAGTACGTCTATTTATATAAATGTTGTTAAACAAACTATAGCAGAAAAAAATCGATAAACTCAAAAAATTTTCAAAAAATAACAAAAAAAATAGATATTGTTGAGAAAATCAATACATATCTTTCTTATATGTATAGACCAATTTACACACATGAAAAGCCCTATCCCTCTTCTATCCAAAACAGTTGAAAATTTTAAAATCGGTTAAAAAATGTTTAAGTTACACGTGGTTTAGTGAGAAAAGTCACAAAAAAAAAACGTTTTTTGACAATAACTTTAAAATTTGAGGGTGTCTGGCAAGTTTAATGGGAATTTTTGTGATATTTTCGACGAGACCTACAACCTTAACAACATCATTTTAAAAGTATATTCGATTTTGTGTTTTTTGTAGCACAGTGTTATTTGAGTGCACTTAAACTTCTCAAAAAATAAGTAAAATCAAAGAGGGTTATGTTCTAAAATATGTGGAATGTTCCATAGACATGTAAATGTTTACTGTATGCTATTGCAAGTGTATGCAATATATAGAACTAACACTGTGTTTATATGTATATATATTTGTGTATGTATATGAAAGTGTGAGTTAATGCTACTAAACAATCAAACATGCAATGCCAGCCAGTCCATAGTCACATTGCATTGGCTGCTGCCAAAGAAAACCTCAGAAATCCATGCAAATCGGATTTACTGATTTCCACATTTGCTTAATTTTTTTCTTTTTTCCTCATGATATTCTTTTTCAACATAATTTTACTATGGGCTGAGAGATATATTTTATGTGTTTTACAAAGCTACAAAATTTAGAAGTGAACAAGTGAGAATGTTGAATTAGGCTGATCCGAATGTTTTATAACCTCCAAAATAGCAAACAAATTTTTTAGGCGCCATTTTTGCCACGTAGTAAATTTTAGCAAAAGAATTTATTTTAACTTTTGCATTTTATTACTACAATTTGATCATTATTTAAATTTATTTTTAATTTAATATCCATTCCTAAAATGGAGGCTAGCCTCAAAAACGGCATTTCCAAATCCCCTTGGCATACGTTTTTAATTTACAAAAGCCAAAAACAAGTAAAAAAGTTAAATCCGTCCTTGCCGAATACATTATTACCCTACACAATAAAAAATAAAGATTATTTTTGTTTCCAAAAACTTTCATTAAAACAAAATTTTAAAAAAATTTATAACAAAATGTTTTTGTTTAAAAATGTTTCAAATCCTACTGATGATAACACTAACTGGAGTGTTTGAAACCGGTATGGGAATACCAGAAATGTCTATAATTTTTCGGAATTCAAGTTTTCTGCTGCATTTCTTCAACTTAAACCCTTGTAACAATTAAATTAAGAGCCCGAGTTCAATCTGCACTTACAAAAAAAAACAATAAGTTTTGTGTTATTTTTAGAAATGTTCTAATCAGGCTTTCAAAGTCATTAATTTTCCAAACGTAAATTAAAGACTTTTTCATTTCATACGAAAAACGAAATAAAAAAGGCCTTTTTTATGTTTAGAAAATGAATGACCTTGAAAGCCTAATTGGAACAATTCAAAAATTAACACAAAATGTTCTGACAATGAGACTATTTTTTATAGAAAAAATATCTCAGGATATGAAACTTTTTTCTATAAAAAAAGTTTTAGATCCTGAGACTTTTTCTATAGAAAAAATGTCTAAGATTCGGAGAATTTTGCTGTCTCAGAATATGAGACTTTAACACGATAATGTTTTTGGGCTGGTGTCCAATTTTAAAAAAGTTGCAGGACGCCACCTCAATTTGCCTTTATAAGCTAACGATTAACAAAAAAGAAAATAAAAATTACTGTTTTTATTTTCTTAAAACCAAAACTTTTAGTAACTTGGATAGTAACAATTTTTTTTTATCAATAAATAAATTTTTTATTTTGATCAATATTTCTTTTCATCAACATTTTTTCTCATAAATATTTTTTTTCATCAATTATTTTTCAGCAATATTTTTGTTTCATCAATATTTTTTTTTAATCAATATTTTTTTTTTCAGCAATATTTTTTCCCATCAATACTTTTTTTAAACAATATATTTTTTCCACAAAATTTTTTTTATCAATATTTTTTTTCATCAATATTTTTTTTATCAATATTCTTTTCTGATCAATACTTTTTTTCAACAATATTATTTTTCATCAAAATTTTTTTTATTATAATTTTTTTTCATCAATATTTTTTTTAATGAATATTTTTTTTCATCAATATTATTTTTCATCAATATTTTCTATTTCATAATATTTTTTTATACCCTCCAACCACAGTATGGGGGTATACTCACTTTGTCATTCCGTTTTTAACGCATCGAAATATCAAATCGGACACTTTGAAAAATTTTTTTTTAGATTTTCCCAATTTGTTAACAGTTTTTAGTACCCTTCGAAAACTCCTTCGTGGTAAATTTTCAGATTTTTTTGATGACCAGTTCAAAAGATATCGAATTTTTAAAAATTGGTAGTTTGTTCCTTTACTCAAACATCTTTTACTTATAACTTCTACAATAATGGTCCAAATTTTAATTTATTTTTTTCAAAATTTTTGTTTTTTTTTACGCACTTTAAAAAAAAAAATCCCAAAAAATTCTTAAAAGCGCTTAAAAAATCTCATTTTTGAAAATGTTTGTACTTTTCGATTTTTTTGAAATTTTTTTGTGTAAAACATCTATCGATTCCACAAATTTTTTGCCCTAGATGATCGTAGGATAACGATTATTACTATTTTTTAAAATTTTTTGAAAAAATGTTATTGTAATTCTCCATCCTAAAATCATTTCTACTGCTCCAATGGTGCGTCATAGAGGGGTCCTTTATAAGACCGACCCCCCTTAATTTATACGTTTTAACATTTCTTTGGAACAAACTAATACCTATCTCCAATTTCTAAGAGGGCTCCAACACAAAACGAAATTTTTTAAAATTTGCTCCAACCGCTCCAACTGCCCTAATAGTGCCTTTAGAGCAACAAAATGTATGACGTACCCACAATATTTTTTTAGTCCAAACATTTTCTCTGAACACACCTACCCTCTATCTCTACTTGTTAACGCGGTTCCCATACAATTTTTTTTATTTTTTGTAAATTTGTTTTATTTAATCAGCTTCTACCGGTCCAATGGTGCGTCCGAGAGGAGTCATTAGTCAGACCGACCCCCATTTATTTTTACCCATCAACTAAGTAGTCTCCCATACAAAATTACGTTTTTATAAAATTTGCTTCAACTGTTATTTGTATGGGAGCCTACTTAGGGAGTGGAGATAGGACATAGGTATGTTTTAAAAAAATGTTGTAGGGTAAAAATAAATGGGGGTCGGTCTCACTAATGACCCCTCTCGGACGCACCATTAGACCGGTAGAAGCTGATTAAATAAAACAAATTTACAAAACATAAAAAAAATTGTATGGGGACCGCCTTAACATTTAAAGATAGAGGGTAGGTCTGTTCAGAGAAAATGCTTAGACTAAAAAAATATTGTGGGTCGGTCATACATTTTGTTGCTCTAAGGGCACTATTAGGGCAGTTAGAGCGGTTGGAGCAAATTTTAAAATAAGTCGTTTTGTGTGGGAGCCCCCTTAGAAATTGGAGATAGGGTATTAGTTTGTTCCAAAGAAATGTTAAGACGTAAAAATTAATGGGGTTCGGTCTTATAAAGGACCCCTCTATGACTCACCATTGGAGCAGTAGAAATGATTTTAGGATTGGAAAATTACAATAAAATTTTTTTAAAAAATTTCAAAAACTAGTAATAATCGTTATCCCACGATCCTCCTCGGCAAAAAATTTGTAGAATCAATAGAAGTTTTACACAAAAAAATTTCAAAAAAATCGAAGAGTACAAACATTTTCAAAAATGAGATTTAAATTTTAAAACTTAAAAATCGCATACTAAAGCGCTTTTAAGAATTTTTTGCGATTTTTTTTTTTTTTTTTAAAGTACGTAAAAAACCCAAAAATTTGAAGAAAAAAAATTAAAATTTTGACCATTATTGAAGAAGTTTTGAGTAAAAGAAGTTTGAGTAAAGGAACAAACTACCAATTTTTAAAAATTCGATATCTTTTGAACGGGTCATCAAAAAAATCTGAAAATTTACCACGAAGGAGTTTTCGTACCCTTCTGTAAATAAATTGGTAAAATCTAAAAAAAAAAATTTCAAAGTGTCCGATTTGACATGGAATGCCCCCTATATATTATTGATCCATGATCGATTCTAAGACATTCTGTGAATGTCCGTCCGTCCGTCTGTAGATGGCACGCTACAGTCCAAAATAAAAGAGCTAGCCTCCTGCAATTTGGCACGAATATGTCTTATGGTCCTAGGCAGGTTAAGTTCGTAAATGGGAAAAATCGGCTCAGGGGGAAAAAAGTTCCCCCTTGAAGAACTGAACCAACCTCAGAAAAAATACACTTTTTTTACATGTTTTTTTGTATTTTTGTTAAATAAAATAAACATTTGTTATATTTATCGGGATGGGAAGGTGCTCTTAACGTTCCCCACTGACCCCCATCACCCCCCCCCCCCCCAAACAAACGCCCCTGACAATTTTTTTTTTTTTTTAACATTTTGGAGGGTATAGATAACACTCTCACTTGTTTTTTTTTTCATAATACTCTTTTTTAATATTTTTGTTTTTTGTTTTCATCAAAAATGTTCTTACCAAATTTTTTTTCATCAAATATTTTTCATACCCACAAACACACACAAACAGATGGATATAACTTAGAAACCTTTACGGATAAATCTACACTAAGAAAATTATGTCATTAACTGTTTGTTGGTTATTTTAAAAAGTAATCAGTAAAGTTATTTTAAAAGAAAAATCATTAATTTTATTATGGATTTCTTGTTTTCTACTGTTTCTGTAGTTAAAAAAAAAAAATTTACTGTCTTAAAACTGAATTTTCTGTTACATTCAATTTCGGTGGTAAAAAATTTCTTCTATAGTTTTACTGTTTTTCAATACAAAATAAGTGAATATTTACTAGTTTTTGAATGTTTTGGATAGTCATTAAATTAACATTAAAAATTGACTGTATTATGTTTTTATTTTAAAAGAAAAAACACTGGAATGGTTTTTAAATAAAATTTCATTTGTTTTAAGTGAATATTCTCTGGAATTTACCTACATAATTTTTTGAGTGTATCTATATATTAGGCATTCCACAGCAAATGTCCCGCTATAAAAAACATGTGACCCGTGAAATTCTGAAAATTTGCGTTTTTGGAGTTTCAATTTTTCAAAAACTGGGCTAGGAGACGTGGAAACACATTGGAAAAATGGTTAAATTTGTGTAGAGTTGCCTTGTTTAAATATATATCAAATTAAAAGGGAATGCACAACAGTCTCAAAAATTTACATTCTTGTATAGTTTTGTATGGGCTATTGATACATCATTTTTTTTTTTGGAAAATTTTTAGTACCCGTTCTGAAATTTCCAATTTTTAAAAAAAAAGTCAATTTATTAAATTTCCGGCCAATTTTTTTATTTTTTTTTTAAGTTTAGATGTTTGTCTATCCACACAAAAAAAAAACGGACATATGGTTTTCGTTTTTTTCTAGAAAATCGCATGTGAATATTAATTTTCATAATAATTTTGTAATTTGTTTGTATTTTCTTGTTTCAATATAGCGAATGAGTATTAAATATTTGCATAAATGTTATTCATACGGTATATTAAAACAAGAATATATAAGCAAATTACGTAATTGTTCTGGAATTCAAAATTCAGATGCTATTTTCTCAAAAAAAAAACAAAAAAACCCAAAAACACATGTCTGATTTTTTTTGTGTGGATAGACAAACATTTAAACTTAAAAAAAAGTGGCCAGATTTTTGATAAATTGACTTTTTTAAAAAATGGAAAATTTCAGAATGGGTTTTGAAAATTTTCAAAAAAAAATAAAAAATAATCAATAGCCCATACAAAACTTAGTAAAAATGGTTTACCAAAGTCATTACATTGAAATAACAAAAAAAAATCAATAAATTATATAATTTTTACTATTTTTAAAAATTATTTTTTAATAATTGGATTCATTACCTATGATTTTATATGTAATTAGTTACTAAAACCGTTTTGATAAACAATACATTTGACACATTTTCTTGTAATATATAAACATATTGAGGTCCTCGACCGATATTTTAATGAGTTTTGCATGGAATGACAAACTAATATAGCTTTATTTTTTGTAGAAAAAAATTT
The DNA here is from genome assembly GCA_963921195.1 of Pegoplata infirma. Lineage (NCBI taxonomy): Eukaryota > Metazoa > Arthropoda > Insecta > Diptera > Anthomyiidae > Pegoplata > Pegoplata infirma. The sequence continues at coordinate 227,119,914 of OY992536.1, read as the reverse complement.
GCTTTTGAAAGAACACTTATTTATACAGCAAAAAATTATCATGATTCAATGGTTTGGGCAAGGGAACAAAATTCGCAGACATTTTTTTTTGTGTATAGCTAACTTTATATTCTCAGAAAATTTATTAAAATACTCAGATTTTAAAATGTTCTGCCTGCAGACAATTTGTACTAATTTTCTTTCTATGGAAAGTTTTTTGGATACAAATATTTTGATCCAATATTTTTTAAAAGTATTATATTTTCTATTTAATTGCCCATAGTGCTTTGAATGATTTTTTTTTTATTTTTTTCCTCAAATGTCATCTCCTCTTTTGTTGATGTAGTTGAAGTTTTTCTTTATTTTCTTTTATTGTAAGTTAAACTTGTGTTGCGTTGTTATTTTTTGTTTTTTTCATTAAATTTTTCAGCGATTTTCTGTGTTTTTATTTCGTTATTTGTTTTCTTTTGATTCATTGGGATTTATTTTTGGCAGTTGTTTTTCTTAAGGCTATTTGGATTTTGTTGGACTTAACTCTTTTCAATTGGTAGCATTACCAGTACACACACACAGATATATGTATGCAAAGATGCATACATATATATGTGTAACTGCCACCAGGCTTTTACATATCGTTAGCTTAAATGCTATACGCCCTAACTTACAAAAAATTCAAATCCGTATTTTGACTGCTTCTTGTGTATTTTATTAACCTACACGTTCGTACAAAATATAATAAATTAGCTATTTTATAACACAAAATTAAAAACATGTTAATTGCGAAATCGCCAAAGAACACAGCTGGAAATACATTTTTAAATCATTTTGTGAATAATTTAAACCAACAAGGTTATTAACAAATTCAAAATTTTATTCAATACCATTTTTGCTTTTCCTGTAAAATTAATAAAATGCTTGTTAGGGCCTTTTGCATTTTAGGTTACGATATGTACTTGAGATTGAAAAAACAAATATTGAAATTGACAACAGTTAGTAACGGGAGCAATAAGATCGAAAATGTTAAACACCAGTGAGTAATCGAAACATGTTGGAATTGTTAATTGGCATTACAATAGATTAAACTTTATAAGTTTGTCATTCCGTTTGTTACTCTCGAAATATCTGTCTGGGACCCCATAAAGTATATATATTCATAAATCCCTGATCGATTTTAAGACTTTCTAGCGATGTCCGTCTGTCCCTCTGTCTGTCTGTGGATATGGTGATCACGGCTAAAATATTACACGGAGATGACTGAAACTTAACATATGTATTAGAAGTTCTCCTAAGAAGTTTGGTATACCATTTGAGCGATATCAATGCAACGGTTTAAAAGTTATGAACGAAAATGTAAGGGACCTCAAAAATTTTAGTCATTCAACATAACCTAAAAATACAAAATGCTTTAATTCGGCTGCTGGTTGACATATGCGATTATAATCGCTGATGGGGTCCCCCATCAGCGCTGCATTTTCAACTTTTCTAAGCCAAAGACCACTTTTTAAAAATATTGTCAAAAACTCAAATTTGATCAGTTATTTGGTTAACCTCCCTGTCAAAAAATTAAAATGGGAAAATTTGGGGATATCCTTCGTATTTATTTTTTATCTTTAGTGTAATCCTAGGACAAGTAAAAATGTTTAAAAATATATAAAAAAAATATAATCCTCTAAGACTTTGAAGTCCTTTTAAAAGCAAACAGGATCACAAAATGAAAAACTGCATTAAAAAACAGTTTCTCTACAATTAGTCTCTAGTTTCAAACGTATATTATCCAGTTCGTGTTCAACGATTTTTTTTTTATTTTGTCGGGCGGTGTAATTCTTGGAAATTTACTCAATTTACAATAATATTTTATTTGAATTTGTTGAAATTTACCCAATTTGTAGTAGGAAACTGTACTCATATTTTTAGAGCGTACAGTTGGACAATTGAACAGTTCATTGGAATAATGAAGAATAAACTATTTGTAGAATTTTACATGGGACGATAAAAACGCAGGAAAAGTTCAAAAACCAAATTTTTTGTCAACTTTTCTGCATTAGCCTTAAGATTTAACTCACTTCTATCCATTGGACTTCCATTTTTGCTTAAATGTAAAAAGGATGAATATCCAAACAAATTTATTGAAATTTCAATAATAATGTGTTATTTTGCAGCAGATTTTTACCCCATTTTTATGACTCTTGCAAAACTTGTAGAACTATTGTTGCTATTTGTTTGTGACACTTAAAGGTTCAAGGATACACTTTTTAAGGATTGCTCGAGTTTGACCATTTTTTTAGCTAGATGGTTATCCTACTGGTAAAGTTAATTCGAGTACGCTGAATTCAATGCTGCTAGCCGTTTTATTCGCGATTTAAAATTAAAATAAAAACGATATTTTTATACTTTTGCGAAAATTTTAAAATTTAAACGTATTTAACTGTGTTGGATTAACTTAACCAACCATGATACTGTAAATTTTTTTGCGAAAAAAAATTTTATTCGCGAAAAATTTATTTTTTTTTGTGAAAAATTTAGTTTAAAGTTATTGTTATAAAAGTTATTTGATTAAAATTTACGACACCCATTTGGTAAAGCTAGTTCGTGTATACTGAATCCAATGGAAACATATTTTTTTTTCAAAGTCAGCGTTTGTATTATGCGATATTCGCGATAATTTGGTTTTAATTTTTGAGTAAAAAATTTTTTTTTGTACTATTTAGACAGTTGATGAATTTCTATCATCTAAACTCTACAAAAAAAGTAATATTATCCGCGGAGAATTTAATATAAATCGCGGAAATTTTTTTTCGTGATTTTTTTTTTATTTTGTTATTAATCTATGAAAATGTGTAGAATAAGAGACAAAGTTTGCGAAAAAAAAAAATATTTTTTCCGGAATTCTTTTTTTTCGCGATAAAATCAAATCATTTTCTAAATTTAAATTTAAAAATTATTCCGAAATTGTAAAAAATTAATTTTATGGTTTTTTGCCGCTACAATTTTAGCGCCAACTTCGAAAAACGGGTAATGCCATTGAATTCAGCATACTCGAATTAGTTTTACCAGCAAGGTGCCCAGTAGCCTGTCCCGAAAAATAAAATTTAAGGTAATAGCAAAAAAACGATGCTATTTCAAGAGCTGATAATGGAAAAAATAATCCAAAAAAATTTAGAGTCTGTCTTTGCCTCCCAATGTGTAGAACGTTAATGGAAAAATATTTGCATTATGAAATTTAATCCACTTATTTTATTTTTGTTGCAAAAACTACACTCAAAATATTTTGTAAGTAAATTCAACTGAAAAAACGTTTAAAACAGTCGCTTTTCCTTTTAAAAAACGGACTACTTATATTTCATTTGAAACAACATACTTTTTCAGTTATTTTTAAACGTTAATAAATGACTATTTCAGTTATTTTAACTGTTTACAATTTTTTATTTTGTGAAGTAAAAATAAAATTTTTTTGAATAACAAACTACAAAAACCGTACTTCTGTAAAATTATACGGTATAATCAGTCACAAATAATTTAACTGATAAAAATATTTTTCCGTAACTTTTGTAGTTTATTATTTTAACAACTGTATAAATCGTTCAATATTTTATTTTCATTGAAAAACAAACGATAAAACGTTTAAAACAACTTTAACTAAAATTTTTTTGAATAACCGTAAATAGTTACTGTAAAACTTTTCTAGGTGTAGTGAAATAAATTTTTTTGACTTTTTTTTAAGTGGCTTAAAATGGTACTAAAATAACATGGACGATTTAAAGTACCCATTTAAACTTGATTGAGTAACATCCGCGTCAATATAAAAATTAAAAGTTCAATATTTCAAAAAACTTCGTTTTTTTTTTTTAAATGCTGTGGTGGACCAAAATTATTCCATGAAAACTTTTTATATATTTTTCCCTTAATGTACTAAGCATTCCGCGAATTTTGACACCAATAGCGGTAAAAACAAAAAATATTTTTTTCTACAAAATACACTACGATTGCGAACTTTAACCGGTTGTAGGGTGGCAAAGACAGACTCCAAAATTGTTTGCATTATTTTTTCCATTATCAGCTCTGTAATACGCATCATTTTTTTGCTATTACCAAGCTAAATTCCAAAAAGAGGCCATTTTCGGAACAGGCTAGTGCCCAGCTTGTTAAAATTTGCGACTAGCACAGTGTAATTTTTATAATATTTTGTTAAGGATGGATATTCGCCCTTTATGCTTTCCACGCTTTTAAGTCGTATAACTAAAGAACGGTTTAATTTTTTAGCAATATAATAAGTTTGTCTTGTTCCTCGATTAAACTTTTTTCGAAAATTTTATATTTTTCGAATTTGAATTTATATTTATTTTGATCATTTAATTTTTTTTTTTTTTTTTCGAAAATTCAAATTGATATTTTGGCAAATATCAAAAAGCAATAATCTCATTTTTAGTTAGTTTATGATTTATAAAAAGTATTATTTAAAGTTCTATTATTATTTAAAAAAAATCAATAAACTCTTGCAATTTTGGAAAAAAATTTGCTATTTTTAATCCCATCCAACAGTTTTGGCAAAAATTTTTTGGCAACAGGGCAGGTTGAATTCCCGGGAATTCGGGATTGAAAAATGTGTCGATTTCCCGGAAATTTTATCCCGGGAGTTCCCGGGACAAAAACTCTAGTTACTTATAATTTTAACTTTTTTTATCATTAAAATATTAAGTTTACAACTATTTTGATGCGATAAGGAATTCATGTAATTAAACTAGAGTTTGTGCTAATAAAAATCAGTTTACAAAATTTTTTTGAATGTAAAACACTTAACAATTTTATTTTTGGGAGCAAGAACATTAAAAAAATTTTCTTAAATAATTAAAAAAAAAATCTTAGCTCCAAAATGCAAAAAAAAGTGCCTGGGATTAAGCTAATTCTTTTAAAAAATTATATATCTTAGAAAGTTTCTAAAAATAAAATCAGAAGTTTTGTCCGGGACTAAGGAAAACTTGTATTTTTATAAAATCTTTTTTTAATAACCCAGCAAAAAAAGTCATTACTGCTTTAAAACTATAACAAATGTAATGAAATACAACAAAAATAACAAAAAACACAAGACAAAAACACACAAATATTCTTTTCTACTCCAGAATTCATAGTTATTCAGTTCTTAACTCATTACCTTCTGCGACACTCCCATAAGAATAACAAAAAACACAAAGGCATTCTTTTCTACTCCATAAAAAGTTGATATTCAGCTCTTAACACATTGCCTTCCGCGACACTATCATACAAATGTAAGTAGATATTTAGTAGATAAGAAGTACTCCGGGAAGTAGTTGGAAGTTGTTTGAAAACTCGGAGTACTTCTTATCTACTGAATATCTACTTACATTTGTATGGGAGTGTCGCGGAAGGCAATGAGTTAAGAGCTGAATATCAACTTTTTATGGAGTAGAAAAGAATGCTTTTGCGTTTTTTGTTATTTTTGTTGCATTTGTATGGAAGTGTCGCGGAAGGCAATGAGTTAAGAGCTGAATATCAACTTTTTATGGAGTAGAAAAGAATGCCTTTGCGTTTTTTGTTATTTTTGTTGTATTTCATAACATTTGTTATAGTTTTAAAGCACTCCAAATAGAAGTACTCTGCACATTTTTTGCTGGGAAGTTTCTTTACTCCAAAATGAAAAAATTAACTTGGAAATCAGCGAAATACATTTCCGAAAATAAATTTGTAAAATTGTAAAAAAAAAAAGTTTAATTTTATTTATTTTTTGTGTTTTTTTTTTTTTTTTAATAAAAAAACGCTGTAAAGCAGCGGTTACCAACCTTTTTGGCTCGCGTACCCCTAATTTTAAATTTTGTCAGCCGCGTACCCCATAACGAGTTCTTTGTTTTATTAAAAAATTTCTCATATCAAGAAATCTTTATTAAATTTCAACTCAGTGAAACTGAAATAAATGTTATATAAAACCGTCAGTTTTTGGAATTAAGAAAAACTGTAAATGCAGTTGTGTAAACAAGACCTTGAACCATCACTGAGCAATGTTTAAGGATTACCCCACTTTATCCGTAAAAGTTACAGAGGGTTAAAGTTGAAAAATCGATAAAAATGGCTTGAAATAATCCATAGTTTTTACATTATTTCGCTTTTTTTTTAAGTTCTCCTTATATTTCAATCTTTTCCGGCATAACACAAAGTCAGTACATATAAGAGATTATTTTAATGTTGGTTTGATAGATGCTTCATCGCTTGGTAAGAAGTTATAAGACGGTTAAATTTTGAAACCAAAAATTAAGAGTTTTTAAATTTTTGAGGTTTTTTGATCAGGGATTTCGGCCCCCTCTATAAAATGAAAAAAGTTGAACTAAAGTTGGTAGCTGTTGTAATTCTTAACATTTTGGAATTAATCCCGTTAATGTGCCACGAATAGTTAAGGAGTTTCAGCAGATCAAAGTTCGCAAGAAAAAACGTAATTTTTTTAAAATACCAGTTTTTCGCGAGGCACATTCGCGGTTTCATTCGAAATTTGGTGGACTCTTGCGTAAACCGAGTTTTTTGTGAGTTTACATAAAAAAATCACTGGCGGGTTTATAAAAAATAAATTGCAAAAATTTTATGGCATTTTTGAAAATTGTGCGAAATTTGCAAATCTGTTTCCTATTTTTTTTAGTAGCAATTAATGCATCATGCTCATTTTAATACACCAAAAGACTTGCCTTAACGAGTAGAACTGATTTGCTTTTTGACTTTTTACTTTAAGCCATTCTGAGCGGAAAGCGCGATGATTTTATCTAAACCTGTTTTGATCTGGCACATCCAAGGATTTACACGAAATCGGATGAAATTTTTTTTAAATGAAAGCCCACTTGATGTGTCATCATAAAATCACAGGCGGGTTAAAAAATTATGATGATTATAGATTTTTTGGACCATGTTAAATTTTCTTGTTATAAAAAAGCATCACCGATTTTTGTTTAACTACTGGTACAATGATACGATTTTCCGTGATTTTCTTCAGTAATACCAACGCGTATTGCCTAAATATGTTATAAAAAATTGTGAAACTTTTCTTTTACCGCGAATTAATCGCGATTTTAGGTACTTAGATTTTTTTTTTTAAATCGTTTGGTCATTAAAGGGTTAAATTTATATCATATATATTAGAAGAAATGATATATCCTGGCATGTTTTAATAACGCATGCAACAAATGTGTAGAAAAAGAATATTTAAAATATTTTTAAGATTTTTTAAAACCGCTTAATCATAAAACCGCCATAACTTTTGACCCCCTTGCGCGATTTAATTGACGCGAACGAATTTCTTATTCTTAAATAGCTTCTAATATTTATGCCAACTTTCATCGATGTGCCATCAAAACAAAAATCACATCTTTTTTAACTCAAAATTTAAGTCTAAAACGGAACTCCTCATATATGTAAATATTAGAGTTAATTTTGAAATTTCTGATCTGCGGGTATTTTCATTTTTTTGAAGGCTTTAGGGGAGATCAAAACAATGGTGGTATTTTTTGGGAAAAATTTTCGCTTCTTGGGAAGGTTCAATGCATCTGAAAACGCGGATTTTTAGCTGATTTTTCTGCAGAGCAATAACAGCTGAAAATATTGCAAATATGACTTCACCAGTCGATTCTACACCAAAATTTAAAACAACGGACGTTTTTTAACTCTTAAAAAAAGTTCCAAAAATGCAACACAGAGAGCGGAAATAAAATGTTTTTGATGTTTTTTAAACAATTCCGTGACTTTTCGAATGAAACACCCCCGTATATATGTACAATGAAAGGACATTTTGAGCTTAACAAAATGGTACCAAAATTTCCACTCTTTCAGAAACCGTCTCAAAAATGCCCAAAAACACGTTTTTTGAGAACTTTGACATACAAAAAGCCTGACATCTTAGAAAAATTTGGGAATCATAAGTTAATCGAAAACATGTGGTCAGATCTCAAATATCGCAAAAATGCTCTCTAAATTGCACAAAAATACGTTTTTTGTAAACTTTGACCTCAACTTTCTTTAAAACCTAACGTTATGGAAAACTTTAGAAGTCAGATGCGGAACCAGTATTGGAAGGTTAATCTAAAACAAATGTCCAAATTACTAAAATTTTTGCGTACCTCCGCGGACAGCTTCGCGTACCCCCTAGTGGTACGCGTACCATAGGTTGGTAACCGCTGCTGTAAAGTATACAAAAATATTGATGAAATCCAAATGTCTTGTAATTCACAAAAATAAAATGGCTCCAAAAAATTGAGAAAGGAAATAACCATACTTTTTTTAACATTAATCTAAAGGATGTTTTTTTGTAGTTTTTTTTTATAATATTTTCAGCAATTTTAAACCGATTTTTTGTAATTTTAATCAAAAAAGTAGTTTTAGAAATCGTTTTGTAAACAACAAACTTATAATTTTTTTAAACTCTGCAATTTTTTTCTTTTAATTTAATAGCATTGTGTAATTTTTGCTAAACTATAATCTAAAAACTATTAATTAACCTTTTAAATAAAAAATATATTTGATAAATCAACAATTTGTCATTTATAACTAACTACCAAAAAAATAAATAACATTTGATTTAACACACAATAACAGAGTAGAAGTTGTTGATGCCGTAAATCTCTTGTGATAAATAAACGTTTAAATCATGTGGTGGAAAATATATATTGCTGATTTCGAATCTTGTAATTTAGTGTCAATCACTACAACCAGAGTATATAAAAATAAAAAATATTTTTAAAAATATGTATTTGTTTTTTTTTAACATGTATGTATTTACACAGAAAAATATAAATAACTAAATAAAAAATTTACTTTAACATTTTTATAAAATTTAGAATTTTCTTTTGCTCAATATTCAGCCACGTTTTGAAAAATTGAAAAACCAAAAACGCAATGACTTTAATTTCATATACACAGAGAAAACAGATTAACTGTACCAGCCGAATTTAGAGCCAACTGCATGGTTTAATTACAACAACCGAAATTTTCGGTTGCGATTACCGAAATTTATTTGAACCAACGGAAGTTAAGTTTTCCAAAAAAATTTTGGTTATCGCAACCGATAATTTCGGTTGTTGTTATTAAACTATGCAGTTGGCTCTAAATTCGGCTGGCATCACTAAACTGTTCTCTCTGTGTAGGGCTATCAATACAACCTACTCAGAAATTCATTGGGCACATATTTTTTCGCTGGGCATTTGGTGTAGAATGCCTAATATATATCTTGAAAATATTTATTTTGCTTTAGAAAAAGCCTTTAGAAGAATTTCCAGATTCTAAAAGATTTTCATAAAAATCTTTGATTCTGAAATATATTTCGTATTTTTAACCAATACTATTCAAAAATTTACTGACATTTTTTTCTGTGTAGTGATAAGATCTCATGGCAATTTGTCAACATAGATCACAGTTAAAGTACTCTACATCCTCATATTTGTTTTTTTTTTCATAAATCATCCTTGGGTGCTTTTTTGTTTATAGTGGTTGCTAACTAATAATAGCAGAAAAAAAACAAATAAAATAATACTATTTGAAGGAAGAAGTCATTATATATGAAGAAGTCATAGTATAATTGTAGGTTTAAGCTTAAGCTTATATTTTATTTTTATTAATGGCACATAATATTAGTTAAACAAAATAAATTAAACAAAAATAAAAAAATAGATATAATATTACTTGCGGATCCCTGCACGCTTTGAAGTGCAATAGCTTAAGTGACCCTTTGTACCCTAAACATTTTAAATTTCAGAATATGTCCTTCTCTTGGAAGTCCAAAAAGATTTTTGGTTCTTTGGAGAATTTTAAAAAATGGCTGTGTGTTATAAAATCAGAATTGTTTTTCATACAAACAGATGTTTATTTAAAAAGGTTTGTTTGATTTTGTTTATGATTTTTTTGCAGATTTCTTAATATTTTACTTGCTTAAAATCCAAAGACTTGGTAAATAGAAATTAACACATGCAAATTTTGTACAAATATGTTACGATAATCTAAAAATATCACTCATACGCCATTATGTTCGATTTAAAGAGTTTGTTTACATTAACTAAAATTCTATTTTAATTTTCATAAAGAAATTAAATTTTTAAAATTTTTAAAAATGCTGAAATTTATTGAAAGCAAGAACTTTTGAAAAATATCGATTCACGATATTCGACATTTATTTTCCTTGTAAAATTACGCGTTGAATACGCAAATGAGTTTAAAAGTAGAAAGGTTTTTAAGATTTTTTAAATTCCATTCTTAAAAATGGATAAGATAAAAATATCTCCGGACAAAATCAAAGGATTTGATTTAGTTTCAATACTACATACAAAATTTTTTTAATCTGATTATTTTACTTACAAGGGATATATTTTGACCCTTAATAACCGATTTGCATAAACATAAAAGTATATGGGGCATTCCAGGCCAAATCACTCACTTTTAGACCCGGCCTCTTTCGATTTATTTTATTTTTGGATATGTTTTAGTACTTATTAAATTAAACTAGGACACAAATTTTCAGCCTTTTATTTCAAGACAGTGTTGAGTAATCAATTTTTCAAAATGTCGATAAACTCAAAAAAAATTTAAATATTGAAATTTTTAATTATTTTTGACCATTGAAAAATATAGATATCATAAAAAAAGTTTTAGAAAAAACAATATGAAAAAATTATTCAATATAATTATTACTTTATTTTTGACGTTTAAAAATTAAAATCGACTTTTTGAAAAAGTCTGAAACCTTAGATTTTTTTGTAAACAATTTATAAAAATTCTACTCAAAATTACGCAATTTTTAAGCTATAACTCGAGATGTGGTCACAATTCTTTCTATTTTTTTTTTCAAATTTTGAAAATTGCACCTTTAATTTTTTGGTCCTGATTTATTTTATATGGTGCTCCAAAAAAAAATAAATTGGTAGATACTGACCCTAACTTACCCTTTATATATTCATTTGGAGGTAAAAATATGTCTCACAAAAATTAAGGACGATCGGACATGGGTAATGCGTTCCGCATGGTCCTTGAATTTTAAAAAACGGATTACAAGGAAAAATATGAATTTTTTTCTGTTTTCGCAATTTTTTGGTATTTAAAGATAAGTTTAAATTCAAGTGGTTACTGAATTATGATGTGGAGTGAAATGCCTTTCAAATAAGGTACTAAAAACTAAAATAGGTTAAAAATCAGCCAAGTTATTACAACTTCCCCAGGGATCTAACGTGTTCCATACTACTTGATTAATGAATACTAGTTCCTTATTTAAAATTTATTGAAATTGTATACAGTAATAATTTTTTTTTCATTATTCAGGTTTCAGTGTAATATTTTTTTGGTTTTTTTAAATTAAAAAAAAAAAAAATTAAAATAGATATTTCAAAAAATTTAAAATGCTGGCATTTTTAGCATTATATATGGTTTTTTGAATTGAGAAAAGTGTGAAAGAAAAATTTAATTTTTCTAAAAATTTAACACATCCTGGTTTGTTTCTTACTAGTTTCATATTATCCAGTTATAATAATCTTCAGAAAAACTTTTAATGTCAAATTTATTTAGTTAATAGTCAATAGAACTCTATATGTGAAAATAGATCGCAGCCGCCGAGGATTGAACCCATCATCATCTGTAATACTTTGCTATTAACTGCTTGTAACGTACAATCACTCTAGACCGATACGCCACGAAGGCTGTTAAGCAAGTATCAACTAAATCTGATTTTTTCAATTCGAGTGGTGTTGTTGCTGTAGTTTTTTCTAACAGAAGTGTTGTTATTGCTATTTTATGTAAATAAACTTTTATTTTTAGTAATCATTATTCTTCTTCCTCTCCTTCACCAATTCTGATCTAAGTACTTATTCTTGCAAACGTTGCCAGACATGGTCTATATTTTAGACACAAATGTTAGGTGTTGCCAGTTTTCCAAAGATACTGATATTGCCACTTAGGGCGACTTATAGTCGTTATTTTTAAATAATTGTTTCTGTAAAGACAGTCGAGCTCAGGCTCTAATTATAATTATGTATTATAATTTTTCGATTTGTTATATATGGTTTTTTGAATTGAGAAAAGTGTGAAAGAAAAATTTAATTAGCATTAATTTACAACATGTTAGCCAAACACAATATGAAAAATTATTGTCATCTAATTACATTTGAACTTTAAGAATAAAAAAATGTTATTACAGTAGAAAACTTCAATGAATTTAAAAAATCGGATTGTATTGCTCAATCAAGTGGTCTGGCATACCTTAGATGCCTGGGGAAGTTGTAATAACTTGGTTGATTTTCAAATGATTTTACTTTTTGGTACCTTATTAGAGGGGCATTTTAATCCGTATTATAGTTCTGTCACAACTTGAATTTAAACTTAACTGAAAATACCAAACAAATTGAGAAAACAGAAAAAAATTCATATTTTTCCTTGTAATCCGATTTCTAAACTTGAAGACCGGAACGCCTTATCCATGTCCGATCGCTCTTAATTTTTGTGAGACGTATTTTTACCTCGAAATGAATACATATTGGGTAAGTCAGGGTCAGTATCTACCAGGGTTGGCAACCGAAACGAATAACGGTATCGGTAACGGTATTGGTATTATATATTTTTTATATCGGTAACGGTAAAGGTAACGGTATTTTTGATTATTTAGGTAACGGTTAACCGTTACCGAAACAACGATACCGGTACGTACCGGTATTATGAATAAAATTTACCCAACATGTTAAAAAGTCAAACAATTTTTAAAAACACATAAAAACTGAAAAATGTTGTGCATTTCAACATCTATCTATATATATAAAAGAGTAACGTGACTGACTGACTGACCGACTGACTGACTGACTGACTCATCATCGCCCAGCCCAAACCGCTGAAGCTAGAGACTTGAAATTTGGACTGTAGGTTCACCTCCCGGAATATAGATCCACTAAGGCTGGATTTTTGCCAATGTTGATTCTAAGGGGGTAAAAAGGGTAAAAAACTATACTTTTGGTACTTTTTATATCTCATGATATAATAGTCATAGAGACTTGAAATATGGACTGTATGTTCACCTCCCGGAATGCCGATCCTGTAAGGCTGTACTTTTGACAATGTTGATTCTAAGGGTGTAAAAAGGGTAAAAAACTGTACTTTTGGTACTTTTTATATCTCATGAAATAATAGTCATAGAGACTTGAAATTTGGACTGTATGTTCACCTCCCAGAATGTAGATCCTGTAAGGCTGTACTTTGGCCAATGTTGATTCTAAGGGGGTAAAAAGGGTAAAAAACAGTACTTTTGGTACTTTTTATATCTACTGAAATAATGGTCATAGAGACTTGAAATTTGGACTGTATGTTAACCTCCCGGAATATAGATCCGCTAGGGCTGGATTTTTGCCAATGATGGTTCTAAGGGGGTAAAAAGGGTAAAAAACCGTACTTTTGGTACCTTTTACATTTCCTTAAATTATGGTACTAGAAACTTGAAACTTGCAATGTAGGTTAACCTCCCAGAAAAAAGATTCACTAAGGCTTGGTTTTTGCCAATGTTGATTCTATGGGGGTAAAATGAGTAAAAAAGTGTACTTTTGGTACTTTTTTTTTATTTGCTGAAATAATGGTCTTACAAACTTGAAATTTGAAAACTAGAATCCTCTGCAAAAAAAAGAAATTTTGATAATTTGGATTCAAAGGGGTGAAAAGTATTATTTTAGGACCTTTTGTTATTTCTTGAAATAATGGGCATTAGAAACTTGAAATTTGGAATGTAGAATCCGTCAGTGAAAAAAACATTCTGGAGAAAATAGCTTTTATAAACTTTTTTACAAAAGTACCTTTTATAAAAAGTACCTTTTATAAAAAGTACCTTTTATAAAAAGTACCTATTATAAAAAGTACCTTTTATAAAAAGTACCTGTTATAAAAAGTACCTTTTATAAAAAGTACCTTTTATAAAAGGTACCTTTTATAAAAAGTACCTTTTATAAAAAGTACCTTTTATAAAAAGTACCTTTTATAAAAAGTACCTTTTATAAAAAGTACCTTTTATAAAAAAAGTACTTTTATAAAAAGTACCTTTTATAAAAAGTACCTTTTATAAAAAGTACCTTTTATAAAAAGTACCTTTTATAAAAAGTACCTTTTATAAAAAGTACCTTTTATAAAAAGTACCTTTTATAAAAAGTACCTTTTATAAAAAGTACCTTTTATAAAAAGTACCTTTAATAAAAAGTACCGAAAGTACACTTTTTGGTACTTTTTATTTCCTGAAATAATAATCATAGAAGTTATTTAAATTTCCAGAAAAATTGGTCATAGAATCTTAAAATTTGTAATGTAGCAGAATTCGATAAAAAACATTCTGGGAAAAAATACGTTTTGGGGTAAAATGGCTGAAAAATTGTATTTTCGGTATTTTTGATATTTTCTGACGTAATGGTTTTATAAACTTAAAATAGGGAATGTAAAATCCTTTTTGTACTTTTAATATTTGCTGAAACAATGATCCTAGAAAATAGAAATATGGAATGTAGGATTTTTCGTTAAAAAAAAAATATTCTGGAAGTGGTACTTTTTGGAAATTCCGTTTCTAACGAGGGTAAAAAAGTTTACTTTTGGTACTTTTTTTTCTGTTCCTATAATACTGACCTTAGAAGTTTGAATTTTGAGGCCTGCGGTTAAAAAGGACATTCTGCTAAAGTACTTTTTAAAAAATCCGTTTCTAGAGGTGTAAAAAAGCGTTTTTAATACTATTTATATTGTATGAAGTAATGATCCTAGGCACTGCAGTTTTGAATGCTGGAAGAAGTTATTTTTGGAAATTCTGTTTCTAAGGGTCGCGACCGATCTTAAAGGGGATAAAATGAAAAATTTGGTTATTCTTATATTTCTTGATATAATGGTTCAGAAACTTGATAATTTAAATACAAGATCAGCTACCACAAAAAAAAAAACAGTTTTTGGAAAATTTAATTTTAGGGGAAAAGCTGTCAAATGGTTATTTTTAGCTATCTAACTATTAAACTAAAAGTCCCAGAAATTACACCCAAGAGGATGACATATTTTAAAATTTAAAATTTTAGGGTAAAATGGGGTACCTGGTAACAATGGTGTAAAATGGTACTTTTCATATCTATAAAATAAAGACAAGAGAACTTTTTATTCCTTTAGCGCATATTATACGGAGCGGAATGAAGCTTACATGGAACGAAAGGAGATAGAATTGGAAATTAAATGAAGTAGATCGGGGAATGAAATAGAATAGAGCAGCAAACAATATGGAATGATACTTTTTACTCAAATTTTTCGTATTTAACTTTTTTTACTCCACATTTTTCTCTCTATATGTTTTTCCACTCACACTTATTTTTATTCCAATTTCTTTTTTCACTGAAATATTTATTCTCTTAAAATCCCAAAACCCGATATAAGGGCTCGAAAATTGTCAATATCTTTTTTAACCGGAACGAGCATGATGACGTACTAGCGAAGTTATTCAAATTTTATTTTTTAAATTATTTATTGAAATATTATTTTATGAAAGACTTATTTGTCCACAAGTAGATAAAACAAAGACATCGTAAGGGAATTTTTTTGAAATCGATAGAGTAATACTGATCTTTCTATTATCCGGTATTCAATACAACCGGTAACGAAGTACCGGGATTGTAAGCTAGTATAATTATACAGAAGTACTAATACTTTAATTAATTAACAAAGAATTAAATTATTAAAATAATCAGCTGATTCTTTCACATTTGATTAATTTTTAGTTTTAATCGTTTAAATTAAACAAAAATTAAAAAAATGCCAACAATTTTTTTGGTAAAATTACAATATAATCTGCTAAAATTTTAACAAAAATATTTTTTAAAATAAGCAAACAGAGTCAGTAAAAACACAGAAAAATGTCCGTTATTTTTTAAAACTTAATGACAGAGAATTAAGTTAAAAGTATTCATTATAGCAGAAAAATCTGGTAAAAGCTTTCTAATTCAAACTGAAAGTTGTTTTACAGATTTTCCGACAGAGTTTTTCTTCAGACTGTACGACTCTCCACGCTTACCTGCGTGGATGACAACGCCAGCAAAACTTGAGCGAATCAGGTTTGTCGTGGCACTCACTTTTCTCTTCAGAAATTTTTAGGTAAATAGCGAATGTGATCATTGGTTGGACCGATTTCCACATAATTTAGAAAATTGCGAATGTGATCATTGGTTGGACAGACTTTTTCATTGTTTTTGCCCAAATGACAATCCGGTTTACAATGAACAAAAATTTATTTATTTTACCAACATTAAAAATATTTTAATTTGATTTTTTCTGCAAAAAAAAAATAAAAAAAAGTAATATTAAGACAACCGAAACAAAACCGATATAATACCGGTAAAAATCCGAATAAAGGTAATGGTTTTTAATCGGTAACGGTATTTAAAATTTTTTATTTCGGTATTGGTAACGGTAACGGTAGTCAATATTAAAGGGTTTTTAATCGGTAACGGTATTGAAAGGGTAACGGTAGCCAACACTGGTATCTACCAATTTAATTTTTTGGAGTACCATATAAAGTAAATCAGAGTCCAAAAATAAATGGTGCAATTTTCAAAATTTAAAAAAAAAAAATAGAACGAATTGCGATCACCTCTCGAATTATGGTTTAAAAGCTGCGTAATTTAGAGTAGAACTTTTATACTTTTTTTTAAAAAAATCGAAGGTTTCGGAATTTTTCAAAAAGTCGATTTTTATTTTTAAACGTTCAAAAATAAGTGATAATTACTTCAAATAATTTTTTAATATTTTTTTCTTAAAACTACATTTAAATACCAACAAAACGTTGTCCAACTTTTTTTAAGATATCTATATTTTTAACTGGTCAAAATTAATTGAAAATTCCAAATATTTTATTTTTTTTGAAAAAAATCGCCATTTTGAATTAATTACTCAACACCATCTTGCAATAAAAGGCTGAAAATTGGTGTACAAGTTGCATTTAATAAGTGCTAAAACATATCCAAAAATAAAATAAATCGAAAGGGGTCGGTTCTAAAAGTGAGTGATTTGGCCTTGAATTCCCCATATATAAAAGAGACAATTGTAAGTTGCGAGTGTCTCGGCTTATCGGCCATATCGGGGATTAAGTGGTGCAAAAAACCCGTAAAAATGCTAAAAAAAAACTAAGGATGTTCAAATTTAACTTGGATGATAAATAACCGCAGGGTGGCGTATACTTGTTACGTTAATCTAAAAATATCACTCATACGCCTTTATATTCGATTTAAAGAATTTGTAATTAAAATAAAATTCTATTGTAATTTTCAGAAAGAAAATAAGTTTTTAAAATATTATAAAAAAAGAGTGTTTTAAAACAAATCCGTTAAAAATTGTAAAAGTTACTTGCATTTGAGTAAAAATCCAGAAATTTATTGAGTGTAGGAAATTTTGCAAAATAGTTCGATTCACGATATTTGACATTCATTTACCTTGTAAAATTACGCGTTGAATCTGAAAATGAATTCAAAAACTTCAAAATTAGAAACGTTTTAAAGGTTTTTCAAAATTCTATTCTTAAAAATGTGGTTTTATCTAAATAAAAATATCTTCAAACAAAATTGTAGGATTTGATTTTTTTTTTTTAATTCAAAGTTCAATATGATTATTTCTTTAGAGTCTATTCCTCGATATATCCACATTTTCACTTTTATTTGAACAAAATTTAGAAAAAAAAGTTAATTTTATGTTAACTTGAATCCTATTTTACCAATACCTAAGACAAATAATTATATGTGCATTTTTTTATACCCTCCACTCTAGTGATAGAGGGTATATATAAGTTTGTCATTCCGTTTGTAACACCTCGAAATATTGGTCAAGGACCCCACAAAGTATATATATTCATGATCCTCGATCGATTTTAAGACGATCTAGCGATGTCCGTCCGTCCGTCCGTCTGTCCGTCTGTCTGTCTGTCTGTTGAAAACACGCTAACTTTTGAAAGACTTTACGGAGGCTCCTGAAGTTTGGCATATATGTTGGACATTTACCTGGTCAGGTTGGTATTGCAATCCAGCGATATCGGTCCAGTGGTTCAAAAGTTATAAGCAAGTGAGTGAATTTCGGCAAGGGATTTTCTGGAATTTACGAGATAAAACACACTGTAACTTTCGAACGGCAATTCTGAGGGTGCTGGAGTGTGGCATATATATTTACCGTTCCTCTGGTCCGGCTCGTTTTAAATTTCAGCCAAATCGGTCCGGCGGTTCAAAAGTTATTAGCAAAACCGTAAATTTCATATTAGTTCACCTTTAATTCACGTGTTGAAAACCCGTTAAACATGTTTTAAAAACATTTGTAAGTCAGAAAAATATTTTAAAAGGTATTTTTGTCACACAAAAATAATTTTACACTAAACAAAAAAAAAAAAAATACACTTAAAAAAAAAGTTTACACTCAAAAAAAATTTTACACTCAAAAAAAAAATTGGTAAATTATTTTTTTTTTTTTTTCAAAAATTAACAAAAAAAGTTTTTTTACACTAAAACAAAAAAAAAAAAAAAAAAATACACTCAAAAAAAATTTTACACTCAAAAAAAAAATTAGCATTTTTTTTTTTTTTTTCAAAAATTAATAAAAAAAAAGTTTTTTTACGGAAAATAAAATATTTCTAACCAAATAAAGTTTACACTTAAAAAAAATTTTACACTCAAAAAAAAAAATTGGTAAATTTTTTTTTTTATTTTTAAAAAATTAACAAAAAAAGTTTTTTTACCCTAAAACAAAAAAAAAACAAGTAAGAAAGTTATAGTCGGTCAAGCCCGACCATATGATACCCTACACCAGTGTTTTCCGGAAAATGGGTCCCAAGTCCAAACATGGACCGATTGGATCTGTCTTTTGTTAGATCTTTATTTAGTTTAGAAAACACACACAGATCTAATTTTAGTGTTTTTTATTTTTTTTTTGTCAATATACCGATTTAACTGAATATCGGTCGAAATTTTTATGAAGGGGACTTAGTCCAAAAATGGTCCAATTATATTCCGATTTGACTAGCTAACCAAAGTGCACGTTTAAAACCTAAAACTACAATTTTTATCAAATATTTTCATTTTTATGAATTTTGAGGGAATTATGTGAATATCGGGAGGGTGGCTTGTATGGGGACTACCAGTAGGGCTGATCCGATTCCTTTGAAATTTAGAATGATGATTTATGCATACAAAATTTGATTACCTGCTAAATTTCAAAGCGATATCTATTATAATACGGTCATTAGAGTCATTAAGCCGAATCCAAAGGGGGCGTTTGTATGGGGGCTAGGTCTTAACATGGACCGATGTTCTCCAATTTCAATAGGCTTCGTCCTTGGACCAAAAGATGCTTAAGTTTCAAATTTCAAGTCAATTGATTGAAAATTGCGACCTGTATCGTGCTTAAACCGATAGATGGACAGACGGACGGACGGACGGACGGACAGACGGACGGACGGACGGACATCGCTAAATCGACTCAAAAAGTAATTCTGAGTCGATCGGTATACTTGAAGGTATGTCTAGGACCAATATTTCGGGTAGTTACAAACATCAGCACTAACTCAATATACCCTGTACCACATAGTGGTGTAGGGTATAAATACACTCAAAAAAAATTTTACACTCAAAAAAAAAAATTAGTAATTTTTTTTTTTTTCAAAAATTAATAAAAAAAAGTTTTCTTACAGAAAGTAAAATATTTCTAACCAAAAATGTTATTTTTTTCACGTTAGAAAATTTACTATCACTTAAAAAGGGCATTGTGGAGGGTATTCATAGATTCGGCCAAGTCGAATTTAACTTTTCTACTTGTTATATTGAGTTATAGGAAAGAAAAGAAATTATCTGTTTATGTTTGGTTAATATTTTATTATGTTTATATATAAGCATTAAAATCATAAACATTTTAATTTTATACCTCATTTTTTAAAACTGAAAATAACGAAAAAGGAAATACTTCATATATTTTCTATAGAAAATAATTATATGTGCATAGAAGAAAATTCCTATATATTCTTTTTGATTTGCAATGTAATTAAGTATATTGTGAAAATTTGTGTTCGCCTTGTGTATTTAAACTTATTTAAGCCTAGGAGGCATAAAACCCGCCAAGGTTTTTAATGTACCAATACCCCTTGTCCCCCGTTTTGTCAGTATTTAATGTTAAAGTCCTTTAATGGTATTGTACGGCTTTGACTTTGAAATGACCTTGGCACAAAAGGTCCTAAAGAGGAATTTAATTGGGTGAAGGTCGGGACTAATGGCTGACCTCTTCAATACTGGTATGTTGTGCGCATATAGGAAGTTTTTTGTCGAACGAATGACATGGATTTGAGCGTTATCTTATGAGAATGTCCAATTATCTACATACAGTTCGGTAGCAAAGTCTATTAAATGGTCCCCAACAAGTAAAAATATATTTTTGCACTATTTTTATTGGAAACAAATCATATTCAAACCCTTTTTCATGATCCAAATGCATCTTATACCATGACGGATTCGAAACTGTGCTTTCGAAAATTGCACGTTTGGCGGAAATGTGTTAAATCTCTACAAGAGAAGTGGTGACCATCAGGGCCGTCTTAATTTACCTTTTTTCGTCTTATTTAGTGATAAAAAAAGTTTAATTTGGATGGCAATGATCGTCAACACTAATATTGGAGAGATTTAAGACAGCCGCGCCAAACGTGCTATTTGCAAAATCACGGTTGCGAATCCGTTATGGTATGGGGAGCATTTGGATGAAGAGGACGGTTCCGAATATGATTTGCCCATATTAAAAATAATGTGACAATATAATTTTACTTGTTCGGGAACATTTAATAGATTTTTCTACCGAACCGTGTGGAGATAATTGGACATTCCACCAAGACAACGCTCCAATCTATGTAATTGGTTTGACAAAAAAATTGTTTAATGCGCCCAGCATACCAGTATTGAAGTGGCCAGGCATTAGTCCTGACATAAACCTAACTAAATTCCTCCTTAGGACCCTTTCTGCCAAGGTCGTTTCAAGGCCAAAGCGGTACACTACGCGCTAAGGACTTAAATTTTCGATATTGACGAAACGAGAGAAAAATGGTATTGGCACATTAAAAAACTTGATTGGTTTTATGCCTCGTAGTCTTAAACAAGTATAAATATTCATTAAATATTCATATAACCTAATTATATTATACACCAAAAAGAAAATATATGAATTATCCTTTATGCACATATAATTATTTTCTATGAAGTATATTTTCATTCCTTATTTACTGTATTAAAAAATAAAGTTTAAAATTAATGTTTTTATGATTTTAAAGCTTACTTAAAAACATAACAAAATATCAACCAAACTTGAAAAAATATTTTTTTTTCTTTCCTATAACTCAATATAATACAGTGCACATATAATTATTTGTCTTAGGTATTTGACAGTTTCCCTTGATTTTTTTTTTTGCAAAAAATAGTCGATCGAATTTTAATTTTTTTTTGTAATTTTACATTTTTTTCTTGTAATATTACAAATTTCCAAAGTTTTTTACAAAAAAAAAATTTTGTAAATTTACGAGAATTCCTTGTAAGCTTTATTTCCCCAAAAAAGTTGTATATTTACGATTCTATTGGTAAAAATCTTGTAAAATTACAAAAAAGTTCGTTATTTTTACTAGGAATTCTCGTAAAATAGTTACAAAACCGCCTTGTAAGTTGTTCTTTTATTGTAAAAAAGCTTGTAAAATTACAAAATTATTGGTAAAAAGCTTGTAAAATAACAGGGAATTCTTGTCAAATAGAAGGTAGCAAAGATAAAAAAATAATCCCAACGGGGTTTTTGTCCGTTTCCTCTCAGGAATACGACCGAATTTTTCTTGGTCATAACCCACATTTATATTACGGGGACTCAGTCAAAAACAAATTTGGTCATAATCCCTATAACGGAAATGGGGATTATGTCCGTGGGAATTATGGCATGTCAGCAGACTTTAGATTAGTTTCTCTTATTTATCAACAATAGATTTTTTATGGTAGCTGCAAGTTCAGGCGGTCGAAATACATTACGCTTTGTTGCTCTGGTTTTTTGGTCAGATCATTTTTTTTTTTGTGGGGCTGTGTAATTAATCCTGTTAAAAAAATTCTTTTAAGGCTGGATTACTCAATGCTCCGTTATAAAATAACTCTCCACTAAATTTAACTTTTTCATACAAATTTTGACATAAGGCTTCGTTAAATCGGCAGTTAGCAGCTAACTTTTCATTGAGTAATCCGCCCTAATACCTACTTTACACTATCACACTTTTTATTTATACACATCAAAATTCACCAACTTCTAAAGGATTTATGTAATCTTTTTTGATTGAAACCTAGTCGTATCTAATAAGTGAAAAATTTCTGACCAAATTTTTTTTATGAAATCTTTCCCTAACATGGTGAAATTACGCTTGTAAGTATAATAGTGGAATGTGGGTATAAGTAGTTAAATATTTTACATTAAATTTTTCCAGATTTTTTTTTTGTTTTTTGAAAAAAACAGATTAACTTTTCAAATCTATGAATTTAAATTCTATAAAGAGAATGTAAAGCAAATTAAGTATAACAGGAAATGCTTTTCTGACAACGGCAGCAATTTCTCATTCATAATTTTTTTTCTCCATATTTCAAGCAAATAAATGAAAAAAAAAAAAAAAATACGAATAAAATAATAAAATATGTGAGTATATGTATGTATCAGAACAAAAAATAACGACGCATTTGAGATTTACTATAGAAATATCTGTGCTTTTGAAAGTATGAAGCAATAGTATTAAAAGTTAAGCCCTAGTTATGAGTTTTTCTTTATAACACGAGACAAAGAGCTGCCCAACGCTAGTGTGGGAGCAAAAAAAAATAAAAAGTTTAAAAAAATACTAAGGAAATGAAAATAAAGCAATACGAGAAATTGTAGTTTTCCTCAAATGCTTAAAAACAAAACTTATTACGAAAACACACACACCACTACGACTTTTGCTGCTACAACTGCCGGCATACTACGAACAATTGAAATTTACAATCTGATTGTTGCTTAAGTGGAAAATTTATGTTGGCCCAGAAAATTGTAGTAAATGTATATACACTAGGGTTCTATAGTCGAAAAGTCGAAAAGTCGATTAATCGACTTTTTGTATGAAAAAGTCGAAAAGTCGAAATCGACTTTTTTGTTCTTAAAAAGTCGAAGAGTCGACTTTTGCTTTCGACTTTTTTCGACTTTTCTTCGACTTTTTTTAATAAATAAAATACAACAAAAAAAAATAGCACCTTAATGCTTACAACAAGTCAAAACTAAACTTTTATTTACAAAAAAAAATTTAAAAGTTGAAAAGGTCGAAAAAAGTTAAAAAGTCGAAGAAAGTCGAAAAAATTAGAAAAGTCGAAAGTCGAAAAAAGTCGACTTTTTAAAAAGTCGAAAGGTCGAACAGTCGACTTTTTAAAATTTGGTAAAAGTCGAAAAGTCGAAAAATCGACTTTTTAGAAATTGAAAAAAGTCGAAAAGTCGAAAAGTCGACTTTTTGTTGCGACTATATAACCCTAATATACACTGACTTACATATATACCAGATATAACAAATGCATTCATAAAACTATGTTACACATGGTTGGGTGTACTAAGCAGAGGTTCAGGCAAAATTTGAAAGAAAAAAACTTACAATAACTTGTCGTATTATCTACTTTAAAGGGAGATCTTTAATGGGCATCTAGCTATTGTTCTGAAATTAGCATATATTGTAGAAAACTTAAATAATTTGAAATACAAAAAATAAACAATAACTTGTCATATTATCTACTTTAAAGGAAGGTCTTTAATGGGCATCCAGCTATTGTTCTGAAATTAGCATATATTGTAGAGAACAAAAATCCTTGTCGGCTGCGATCTGTTAATAATTTTCACATATAGAGTTCTATTGACTATTAACTAAATAAATTTGACATTAAAAGTTTTTCTGAAGATTATTATAACTGGATAATATGAAACTAGTAAGAAACAAACCAGGATGTCTTAAATTTTTAGAAAAATTAAAATTTTTCTTTCACACTTTTCTCAATTCAAAACCATATATAAAAATAAAAGCCTATAGAATAAATTTAAAAGGAAAATTAAAAAAAAGTCGATCAAAAAACTTGATCGCAGGGTGCTATGGGTTAAGACAATCAAAATTCTTTCGAAGTAAGCATTATGGAGAGTTTATGTTCGCAACTTCGTTACCAGTTACACGATCGGACAAAAATAGAAAAAAGTCGTGAAACAAGCACCGGATATTATAATTTTGAAACTAGTGAAAATAGTAAAATTGCATTTACAGTTTTTCGTTTCGTGATCCTGTTTCCTGTTAAAAGGACTTTAAAGTTTTAGAGAATTACATTTTTGTAAAATATTTATATTTCACAATTGCAAATTTATCAATTCTATTATTTTCAAATATTAGGAAAAAAGGATGTTAGTGTATCTTCCAATATCATTTACAACTTTTAACAAAAAAAAAAAGTTTTGAAATGACATCATTCACATCCTTTGTAAAAAATTTTTTTCGAGTGTATTTTTTTTTTTGTATAAAAATATTTTTGTGTGACAAAAATGCGTTGTAAAATATTTTTGTGAATTATTAATGTTTGGCCGAATCTACGAATACCTTCCACAATGCCCTTTTTAAGTGATAGTAAATTCTCCAACGTGAAAAAAATAACAGTTTCGATTAGAAATATTTTATTTTGTAAAAAAACTTTTTTTTAGTAATTTTTGAAATTAGAAATGTTTTATTTTGTGTAAAAAAACTTTTTTTGGTAATTTTTGAAAAAAAAAAATAGTAAATTTTAGTAATTTTTGAAAAAAAAAAATTACAAATTTTTTTTTTTGAGTGTAAAATTTTTTTGAGTGTAAACGACCTTTAAAATGAGCTTTTACTTTTTAAAATCCGTTTATTAGTTTTTGAAGGAAAACGTTTTTAATGTTTGAGCGTTTTTCATGTTTTTATCGATTTTAAAATGCAAAAAACTCTGCAAACTTTTTTTTTAATTTTTTTCCTACACTCAAAATAATTCTGCAGTAAAAATATTAGTAAATGATTTGGTACCAAAATCAACTAATAAATTACTAATTACCAGTAGTACGGTAGTTTTTTAGTATCTTCAAAGTACTAAAATTAGTAATTTTTACTGGTTTTGAATAATTTTAGTAAAAAATTTTAGTATTGATTACCAACGCCTGCACTAGATCATTTTGGACTAAAAAATTAGTTCATTAGTAAAATTTTTAGTATTGAATACCCACGTTTTTTTTTGGGTGTAAAACACGTGTAAAATATTTTTCCATTTAGAATGCGTGGTCAAAAATTGGAGACAAATAAAAATAGTGAGGTCAGAAAAGTGTTCGGTTTGACATAAAATGACTCTTATCCAGGCAGTATGGAGCATGAAAAACTATGAAGAACGGCGGTCTCCCCTTTTCGCTGGCTTTAAAAAGTTTCCTCATAACTTTTAACACTTATGATATTCTGTTAATATTGCAATAACTTTTTAATTTGTAAATTAGGTGGTGCCTGTGAATAAAGATAAGTTAAGGGAACCTTAAAGAGTAATTGTGCAAAGGCACAGCGCAAAAGGTCTCATTAGTTCATGGTATGGAATGTTTATTAAAGTTGAAAAATGTAAAAAAAAACCCCTTGATACACTCACGAAATTTTTCGTTTAATGTTTCATATTGTTGGGTGCGTTAAAGCTATTACTCCAAAATTAATATCGCTTAATCAGTAGACTTGGGCAATTATTTGGTGTAGGTTCAGTGGATGTGCCACCAATAAGAAAAAAGTTACATGGACTTAAATCTTTGATACCAATTTTATTCAATTTTAAATTTTTCGAGGTTTTTTGATTGTAGCTTTTGGTGCAAACTGTAATTTCAAAATTCAAATACTCATTATAAAAGCCCTTGTAAATGCGCACAATCTGAGCTTAATTCGGGTGGTGTGCTCGCAATGGTTACGAAGCTGCAGCTCTCCAAAAATGGGAAGAAAAAACGTGAATTTTTTAAAAAGTCGGTTTTTTGCGAGGCACACTCCCAGTTTTATTTCGAATGGTTCCGAATGCTTTGTGAACTTTATAATTTACCATTTCCCACTTGGTTAACAAACGCACCCAAAAAATATTCAATTGCAAAAATTATATGAGCTTTTTAAATTTTTTGCAAAATTTCGATATTTTAGTTTTGACAGCCAAATGTGCATGGCTGAAAGTTGAACATGTAGAAACAATGGTATGTGAAAATATAATAAATCATGGAAAGCAACATTGATTAAAAGTTAATATTGGCGAATTCCGCGGTGTTTTTCAGTTTTCAGTTTTTTGTAAGGCACATCCAGGCCGCTTATAGAAATTAGTCGGTGAAAGGCGCGTTTGGTAGTATTTTTTATGTTCTATCCACAATTAATTCGCACCCGAAAATATTTAACGTTTAAGCGGTTTTTCGGTGGTTTTAAATTTTTGATACTTTTAAATTTAATGCTTATATAAAATCTTATATTACTTAAAAAAAGTAGAAAAGAAATGTATTTTGATAGATTTTGACATGTCTTATTCAAATAATATTTCAGAATTAGTCCATTCGCGAAAATCGCAAAAAATCGCTAAAATTTGTTATAACCTTAATAAAATTAGTAATAACGTTAAAATATTTCGTAATAACCTTAATATTATCATTATTAATCATACTTTGAATAGTTTAAATATTCAGTGAAGGACAACACTGTAAAATCAGACTTTAAATATTCAAAATCAAAAATTATTATTTTTTTTTTTTTAAATGTTCCCTTTAAACCACTGCTGTTTCTTATCTATTAGAGATAGAATAATAGTGTTAACCAAGAATTTGTTGAGATTTTTTTAATGCATTTGGCAATATTTTTCAAAAAAAAAAAAATAAACCGCGGGGAACATTTTTATTTTCAAAATATTGGAAAATGTGGCGAAAAAATTGGTTTAATGCAAATATCTCGATATTAAGCAAAGATTTTATGCATGTTTGAATGTGTATTTTAGCTCTAGGTAAGCATAATACAAAATGGTACGATTGGTAAACTTCGGATAAAAAATGTAATTTTCGCAATTTTTTTAAAAATGTTAACTTTAAACCGCCATAGTTTTCGGTGCGATAGCACAAATTTATGCACGTTGGCGGATTTGAATTACTTAATTATAATGTTATTAACCTACAAAGACTTATCAATGTGCCACGAAAAAAAAAATCGCAATTTTTTTTTTCTTAAATATTAAAAGTGAATTACAATTACCCATATACAAATTTCTTAAAAAAAAAAAAATTTAAGTATAAAAACAAAAAATTTTCTTTGGTTTTAATGTTTTCTCTTGTTAAAAATGTAATTTTTGAAAAATTTATTTATTTGTAACGTAGCGTTGAGTAATCCAGCATTAATGCTTAAACTATTTTGAAATTAATTAATTTGTTTATTGAATACACTTTATTACATGTTGGTTGTAAGTACGAATTTTGGTTAAACCTTATATTACACAGACACATACACATTATGTATTTTATTATACCCTCCACTCTAGTGATAGAGGGTATATATAAGTTTGTCATTCCGTTTGTAACACATCGAAATATTGGTCTAGGACCCCATAAAGTATATATATTCATGATCCTCGATCGATTTTAAGTCGATCTAGCGATGTCCGTCCGTCCGTCCGTCCGTCCGTCCGTCCGTCCGTCTGTCTGTCTGTCCGTAGAAAACACGCTATCTTTTGAAAGACTTTACAGAGGCTACTGAAGTTTGACATATATGTTGGTCATTTACATGGTCAGGTTGGTATTGCAATCCAGCCAAATCGGTCCAGTGGTTCAAAAGTTATGAGCAAAAGAGTAAATTTCGGCAAGGGTTTTTCACGAATTTACGAGATAAAAAACACGATAACTTTTGAAAGACAATAATAAGACTGCTGAAACGTGATATGTATCTTTGTCGTTCCCCAGGTCTATTTGGTATTGAATTTCTGCTCAATCGGTCCAGTGGTTCAAAACTTATAAGCAAAACCCCGAATTTCAGATTGGGTTCATTTTAAATGCCACGTGGTAAACAAGTTTTAAAAGCACTGGTGGTAACTTAGCAATGCTTTTCAAACTTTTTAAACTTGTTTAGTTTTAAAGCAATGCTTTTTAAACTTGTTTAGTTTTAGAAGCATTGGTAACTTAAAAATGACACTCGAAAAAAATTTTACACTCAAAAAAAATTTTACACTCAAAAAAAATTTAGTTTATTTTTACAAAAATTACACTATTTTGTGTACATACGTACGTGCATTCACTCAGAAATATTTTTACAGTAAAAAAAAACATTATACTCGAAAAAAAAAATTAGTAATTTTTTTTTAATGGCAAAAAAAAGAGTTTTTTTACTCAAAATAAAAAATTTCTAATCAAAATTGTTAATTTTTTTCACGTTAAAAAATGTACTATCCTTTAAAAAAGGCATTGTGGAGGGTATTTATAGATTCGGTAAAGTCGAATTTAACTTTTCTACTTGTTTTTGTTTAAGTTAAAGGAAATAAAGGATGCCTGAAATACAACAACATTTCCCTATATGGACAGTGGCTTACGACTTCATACGTGCAGTAGATACAAGAAGGCAATTAGTTAAATTTTTAGAGCTCTCAATTTTGTATTGTGCGTATGACCCCTAAAGTGATTAAAAAAGTTTTTTCTCGAAATAAAATAATTATTTTCAAAATTGTTAAATTTTTTTCACGTTAGAAAATTTACTATCAATTAAAAAAGAATACTCAATTTTGTATTGTGTGTAGGTTTTTTCTAGCTCGAGGTAATTTTTATACGCAAAAAAGAGAATTTCAGCAAGCATTTTTGGCGAATTCACGAGATAAAAAACACGCTAACTTTTGAAAGACAATTCTGAGACTGTTGAAGCTGGGCATTCATATTTAAAGTTGCCTGATATTGAAGTTTAGCGTAATCGGCTAAGTAACTCAAAAGTTATATGCAAAACCGTGAATTTCAGACTGGTTTCAAGTATTGCTTAAAAACCAATCTTTTAAAAACGAAGCTTTAAAATCATTGGTAAGTCAAAAAAAATATTTTTCAAAGTATTCTTGGTACCCAAATATTTTTTTCACTAACAAAATATACACTCAAAAAAAGTTTTTATACACAAAAAGCCTTATTTTTTTATTGTACAAAAATGATTAAAAAAGTTTTTTCTCGAAATAAAATAATTATTTTCAAAATTGATAAATTTTTTTCACGTTAGAAAATTTACTATCACTTAAAAAGGACACTGTGGAGGGTATTCATGGTTCCGGCTAAGTCGAATTTAACTTTTTTACTTGGTTTTTACTTATTACGGCTACGTCTGGCAAAAATTACCAACAGAAATAAATTTAAATCAGAAAAACAATTTTAATGAAAATAATTCTTTAAGAACATCATTATTTAAATAATTAAAGAAAACCTGACGTCGACTAGAATACCTACTCAACATATACTATTTTAAAGGTCGAATAAAACAATTTCTATTATTTAGTAGAAATTAATCGGCCTTCTAAATTTTGCATTTTCAGAAATGAGCTAATGGTTCGTTTTGTTATTAAATAATTTTAATATTTCGATTCAGTTTAATTAAATTTATTTTTAGCGATTTGCCATCTACTGCACGAAATATGTACTCAGTTACTGCATATAGAATGTCTGTATGTACTTGATTGTGCATTATATTGTTTTGGTCAGTAAATAGGAAAAGTAGTTGAGATGATGCTGCTGTAGCTGTTTTTCACAAGCTGCAGCTTCGGCAGCAAACTACAGGAGGATGTATAGTACAATTCATATATGTATGTATGTGTATGAAATAAATGTGGTCAATATGGTTGACAAATTGTTGTGATTGCCGTACGTTTGTTTTGCAATATCTTCGAATGCATGTATTACGATGAATTGTATGAGTTATGTGTATGACCAACTTAAATGAAACGGAAATACAAATAAATTTATCAATGACACAAATATAAAAGCAAAAGGAATTGCATAAATTAAGTTATTTATATGAATTTTAAGAATAATAATTTTTATTAGAAGTGTAGGATGGAAAGGAGGGCATTCGTCAGTTAGAGTTACTACACTTAGGGCGGATTACTCAATGAAAAGTTAGCTGCTAACTGCGGATTTATCGGAGCCTTATGTCAAAATTTGTAAGAAAAAGTTAAATTTAACGGAGAGTTATTTTATAACGGAGCATTGAGTACTCCAGCCTTAATATATTATAATGGTAATGTTTTTAGTCTTTTGGTGTCTAATTTTAAAAATGATGCAGGACACCACCTCAGTTTGACTATATAAGCTAACGACAAACAAAAAAGAAAATAAGAACTACGCGAGTAAAAATAATTTAATATGATCTTATATACTTTTATTTAGTCATATTATTTCATATATGATCATTAGACTGATTTTTTGTTTGTATGAAAAATATTTTTTTGTGGAATTTCAAAAAAGTGTAGGCGGAATATAGTAAAACTAGGTCAAAAAATACGATTCTGAAATTTTTGGCCAAATCGGACCACGGGATCACGAGGCGCATCGCGGTCAAAGTTTCAGAACCCTAGAGCAAATCGAAAAAAAAAAAAATACTTACTTAAGACTTTTTATATCACTTTTCTGACTAATTTCCCTGTGCTGAGTTCAAAAAAGTTAAAGTTTTTGAAATCGAATAATAAGTTTTTGAGATATCACGATTTGAATTTTGTTAAAAAATTTTGTTTCATATCCACTTTATGTGCGACATCTATATCTGTACTTGGTCAACCAATTGTAATTGCCTTGTCAAACAATTTCAATTATCATAGACAACAACCGTAAAGCAAATTCAACTCTAAAAACGATTTTTTCTTAGTATTTGCTACTGCCATCTCTTGTCACGTATGAATAATGTCAATTCCCGAGTAAAAATAATTTAATATGATCTTACTTATATACTTTTAAATAGTCATATTATCTCATATATGATCATGTGTGACACTATGTCTTGCGAGATAAATTTATATAATAAATTTTGATGTGCGATTCTTTTAAGATTTCGCCATACATAACTATATGTTGTAACATCTGGTCCAATGCATCATTCCAAATTTCTAAGTGTTTTATATAAAATTTTATATGTCTCCATTATTTTTCCAAGTTTTTTCCAAGCACAACTTTATTATCACGAATATTTTCTAACAAGGGAAGTATCTCAACACTTATGAACCGATTTGCTGGAAACTTAAAATATATATATATAAAAGAGACGATTTTAAGGTTGGGGTGTCTCGGCTTATCGGCCATATCAGTGTTTAAAAATTTCTTTGTAACCTTATGAAACCTTCGGAAAAATTGCGATAACTCCCGAACTAAGAGGAATATCGTCTAGAGCAAAAATACGTTTCGACTTAAATTTAATAACGATTATTCGTATTCATATGGATATCGTAGGTATATGTCTTCATATAAATACCCCCCAAAATTTACACATTTTCATGGAAAAAGTATTTAACGAAGCCAAATTTTTACAAGGTTGTGCCACCGTTGGATAGGCATTAAAAAAAACCTTTCTTCTCATATGTAAACATTATATAATTTCTTAAAATGAAATAGCTGAAAAATTTAAAAAGCGATTTTTTCGTAATTTTTTGACCCATGTTTTGAACCCCTAAATCCCCGATATGGCCGATGTGCCGAGACACCCAAACCTTAGAATTGTCTCTTTTATACATATTTTAAGTTTCATGCAAATCGGTTCATAAGGGTTGAGAAACTTCCCTTGTAAGTGTTTTATATAAACTTTTATATGACTCCATTTTTTTAAATTTTTCTATGTTTTTTAAAGGACAATTTTTTTATGAGAATATTTTCTGTTTTATTTAAAATTTAACATGACTTCATTTGTTGAAATTTTAAAAAAAAAATTTCAAAAAAAATTTCGATCAAATCTTATGAAACCATTTTTCGTATACGATTATATCAAAATAGACACGAACCCATATTAAATTATATATTGCGTCTTATAATTTTTTTTTACTCGGGTACTGTTTTAATTTTCTTAGAACCAAAAAGGTTTGCCACTTCGATTTGTAACTTGTAACTTTTTTTTTTTGTTATCAACATTTTTTTATGATTTTTTTTTTCATTAATGTTTATTTTTTTTTTCATCAAATTTAATTTTTTTTTTTTTTTTTATAAAATTTTTTTTTTATGAATTTTTTTCATCAAAAATTTTTTAACATAATTATTTTTCAAAATATTTTTTTTTTTTTATCAATATTTTCAAAAAAAATTTCATAATATTTTTTTGATCATTTTGCTTTTCATCAAAAACTTTCATTCATATTTTTTTTCCAACAAATTTTTTTTTGTCATGATTTTTTTTTTCATCAATGTTTTTATTTCATATTTTTTTTTTCATAAACAAATAAAAATATTTTAAAAATATTTTACAAAATGCATCCTTTAAAACTTTGAAGACCTTTCAAAAGGAAACAGGATCACGAAATGAAAAACTGTTAAAGCATTTTTACTTCATTTGATCTCTACTTTCAGACGCATATCATCCGGTTCAGGTTTAATACTGACTGTCGGACGGTGTAATAGGGCGTCCCTTCAAATTTAAATTTTTGAATTTCATGTTGTCATACCTGCCAAACGATGGCCGCGTTAGAGCTGCTTGTAGAAAAATTTATGAAAAAATTTCATAAAGTCATCTTCAGTCGGCAACCAGAGGTCAAAGTTAAAAAAAATTACGTATTTCGTGCAAAATTCATGTCCGAATTTTTTGACCAAAAATTTGGAATTTTTGCGTACTTTATTAGAAAAATATTTCAAAAAATCCAAAACCGCGATTTTGGTCCACAAATGCTGATTTTTAAACACAAAAATTATTTTTTTTCATTCAAATTTGTCTCAAAAGTTAGAAAATGTTAAGTGTGTTATCTAAAAAATATAAAACCGCGAATTTGGCCCAAAAATGCTGCTCTGCGATTGTGGCCCACAGATGTTTTTATATTTGTTTCATATTTTTTAGATAACACACTTAATTTTCCAAGTTTTGAGACCAAATTGGATAAAAAATTATTTTTATGTTTAAAAATCAGCATCTGAGGATCGAAATCGTGATTTCAGATTTTTTTAAAATATTTTTCCAATAAAGTGCGCCAAATATCCAAATTTTTGAGCCGGATTTGGTCAAAATAACTCGGACATGAATTTTGGTCGAAATATGTAATTTTTTCCAAACTTTGACCCCTGGTTACCGACTGAAGATGACCTTGCAACATTTTTTCATAAATTTTCCCACAATCAGCTCTAACTCGCCATCGTTTGGCAGGTATTACGACAAGAAACTCGGAAATTTAAATTTGACAAACATTTTTCTTAGATTATTAATATAAACACGTTTTTAATATAAACGTTTGCTATGCTTAAATAGTATGTTCCTATAACGCAGTGGTGGCCATATTGTGAATTCCTCTGCCCACGGTCATACGCTAAAAAAAGTTGCTTGTCTGACGTCGAACATGAACCCAATAAAATGCTGTTGCTTTTTTCTGCTTTCTACTTCCACACAAGCATAAATGTTATAGTATGTGTGTGCCCAACACTAATAAGTATATACACATTAAAAAAAAAAAAACCTTGTAAAGTTACCAAAAAATCTCGTGATTTTACGAGGCTATTCTCGTAAAATAGGCGGAAGGTAAAATTCTCGTAAAATTACGAGGATCTCCTCGTAATTTTGAATGCGCCAAAAATTGGTAAATTAACTAATTTTATTGGTAAAAATATTGTTTTAAAATCGTAAAAAAATGGTAAACTTACAAGAACAAATGGAAAATATGTTTAAAAAAATGGTAAATTTACAAATGAAAATGGTAAACTTACAAAATTTTTTTTTTTGTTAAACAACATAAATCCTCGTAATAAAATCATTTTTGTAAAATAACTGTTTTTTTTTTTTGTAAATTAACTAGAATCCTAGCAATAAATTTTTTAAAATTTTTTCATCTTTTTTTTAAATATTTTTCAATAAAAAAAAATGTTGTCCGGAACTTAGAAATTTAAAAAAAAAAAATAGAAAATTTACAAAAAAAAAAAATGTTTTTTTTTTTTTTGTTAAACAACATAAATCCTCGTATAACACATTTTTTGTAAAATAATAGTTTTTTTTTTGTTAATCAACTAGAATTCTCGTAACAAACCCTATTGTAAAATTACAGTTTTTTTTTCTGTAAAATAACCTTTCAAAATGGTAGAATACAATTACGAAAATAAATCTGTAAAATTACCAATAAAACTGTAGTTCTCGTTTGAGCAAAGTACAAGATTTTTTGTAAAAAAAAACCCAGAAAATTGTTAAATATTGGTATAACGGGATTACAAGGCATTTTACCAGGCGTTTTACCATTTTTTTTTGAGTGTAGGTTCAAACTTTAAAGTTATAAACTATATACTCATGCACTATTTGCTGCATATAATTGAAATATTTTCTCAAATATTGTTTGAAAAATTGCAATAAAAAGGCTAAAAAATATAAAAAACACACACACACACAACTTAAATGCCTTTTATGTAATAGCTCGTTTAATTAACATGTATGCGGTGTTTTATTTTACAACACGAGATTTGTGTTTGTATTTATTTTTATACTACATACTACATACAAACGCTTTATCCATTCTGTAAAACTCCAACCAATTTTAATCTTTTTACTTTTACAAAAATATTTTACAATGCACACATAAAAACAACATAATTTTATTAACAAGTTTTTGCATAAACTTTTGTTTTTGGTTTTATATAACAAGCACAAAAAAAAATAATAACTGAACGACCCAGAGGATTGAACAACCAATGTAAACCCTTGTAAACATTCATATTTTATCAATAATATTTTACACAAAAAGAAGTAAATAGAGGAATAATTGTTGTAACGATGCTCTCGTGCTTAAACAATCACGTGGAAAACGTGGTTAAAAAAAACTGCCTTTTGGTTTATTATTATGTGAATGTTGTTATTAAATATACACACAGAAAACAAATTTTCCAATTTCCAACTGAAAGTCAGTTGATGTAACTAAAATTAGGTTGAAGCACTTACAAATGGGTTGTCGCAATTGAATATCGGTAGTCACAACTGAATAACGTTGATATAACTGACTTTTAGTTGAAGCAATCATAAAATATGTTAGTCACAGCATATTTAAGTAGCAACAACCGAATTTGGAGTTGCTGCAAATGAAAAATTCAGTTGGCAATTTATTTTTCTGTGTGTAGACATGTCAGAGATTTTATGGAATTAATTCGACAAATTTTTAAACAATTTATATGTTAATAACACCGCTCAACAAATCGAAGGTTTTTGACTCCGGTTTGAAGTTTGATACAAATTTTTTTAAAATTTTGACTCGCTGATTCCAAATCTGTGCTCCAAATTTTTCCATCACGTCTAGAATTTTAATTATTCGCGGTTGAAAATGCGAAAAAACGCGATTTTTTAATTTTTTGAAAGCCTGCACAGCAGCTACTGGGTGGAATAAAAATCTGGTATAAAACGTTAGAGTAGAATTGAACTTTGATCTCAAATATATTATCAAAAAAATTTGAAGTTGTTGCACTATTATTGGCCAAACATTAGGCCGGGTCGATTTGTGGGGAGGAAAAAAATCGCCCATGGCTCAGTGAAAATCGTATTCTAGGGATCAAAATAAGAAACTTTGCCGAAGGAACCATACCTCTTAAACGAATTCTACACTAAAAATATTTTGTAAGTAAATTCAACTGAAAAAACGTTTAAAACAATCGTTTTTCCTTTTAAAAAACGGACTACTTATATTTCATTTGAAACAACAGACTTTTTCAGTTATTTTTAAACGTTAATAAATGACTAGACATTCCGTAAAAACAAACGATATTTCAGTTATTTTAACTGTTTACAATTTTTCATTTTGTGGAGTAAAAATTAAATTTTTTGAATAACAAACTACAAAAACCGTTCTTCTGTAAAATTATACGGTATAATCAGTCACAAATAATTTAACTGATAAAAATATTTTTCCGTAACTTTTGTAGTTTATTGTTTTAACAACTGTATAATTCATTCAATATTTTATTTTCTTTGAAAAACAAACGATAAAACGTTTAAAACAACTTTAACTAAAAACTTTTTGAATAACCGTAAAAAAGTTACTGTAAAACTTTTCTGGGTGTACTACCTCCCAACTGTTGACTTTTGTCCCGTAGGGTCAAGTTTTGAAAAATCCCACTTTGACCCATTTAGAGTGCCCCAATCGAGTCCAAATGTATGACCGACCCCCACTAACTTTGGAGGGCCGATCCACCCATGCTAGTGGCACACCCCCTGGAACTCCCCTGGGGGGTTCCCCATACAAACATTTCAAAAAATCACCATTTTTGGCACTTTGACCCATTTAGAGTGCCCCAATCGAGTCCAAATGTATGACCGACCCACACTAACTTTGGAGGGCCGATACACCCATGCTAGTGGCACACCCCCTGGAACTCCCCTGGGGGGTTACCCATGCAAACATTTCAAAAAACACCATTTTTGGCACTTTATTTTATTATTTTTTATATATTTTATTTATTTTTATTATTTTATTTATTTTTTCTCTTTAGAAATTTATTTAGTCAGAACATATGTATGTAAATGAAAAAATTAATTTAACTTAGTAATAGAAAAGAAAATAAAAAAAAATTACTGTTTGAAGTCTTTTTTGCTTTCAAGTCTAGACAATTTCGCACGGCTCTCTAATGTCGTCGCCATAACAAAATCTACATTTTCCGGTATAACTCGTTTGGAAACGCTAGCTAGCAATTGAACGTGTCGTTCTGTTGCAGGTCGTAAAATAGGTTGTGTGGGTTTTTTAAGCCACCACAAGACACAGCTGCATGTAGTAAATTTACTTAAGCAAAATCGGTTACAGGAAGAATTAAGCATAAAATTATCATAAAGGATTTTCCAGAAGTAATAAAAGGCGCACTTGCTTAACAGAATTTGTGGTCAGATTAACGTTTAATTTACATGTAAGTACTTTATGGTCGGTTTTGACAACAAAATCGGTTACAGGTAGAATTGAGCATAAAATTATCATAAAGGATTTTTCAGAAGTAATAAAAGGCGCACTTCCTTAACAGAATTTGTGGTCAGATTAACGTTTAATTTACATGTAAGTACTTTATGGGCAGTTTTGACAACAAAATCGGTTACAGGTAGAATTGAAATTACCATTTCATTCTTATTACCTCGTCTGGTAGATCATATATAACGCAACAGTTTTTGTGAATGCATTAAGTCGTTGTGAAGAACTCGAAGTGTGAAGTGCTAATTTCAGATAAAAAAAATATTAAAAAAAAAATCATTCCAAATCAAAAAGTTAACAATGAATCCACCATCCTCTACACCGCAAGATGAAGCAATAACAACATCAACAACTATCGAAAACCCAATGAGTCATATACCCTGGCATGATGTTACTATTTTTGGTGTGTCTACATTCTCGGTGGCTCACCAAGGCCGCTAGTCTATTACGATTATATGTGACAACGGAAAATCCAGATGCAAATTTAAGAATACTGGTTAAATTTATAATTACATGTTATGTGCCAATGTACTTCAATATCAAGTATTACAGCTCTGTCGTGTACTGTAGTAGATTATTTTTCAAATTCATAAGTTGGTCAAGATTTCTAGAACCTCGTTTACGCAAAATTGTCAATAAAGTAATTACAGATAATTCATATTATGCGCATGCGGAAAATATCTTGTTATCAATGTTGTTTGATGATAGCAAAGAAAAGCGCGACTGTGCTATCAAGATAATTCTACGCTATCGAACCGATGTTGACGACCCAACGGGACAAAGAGCTTATAAAAAACCAGATATAAACTTTTATTGCACAAGTTAAACGGAAATGATCAATACGAATGACATAAATGACGTATTTGAACCACCATTCACGCGAAGCATTCCATACGATACTTTGAAAGAATATTTAAATCAAGATGATCCACCGTTTAATGATCCAAAAATTCCATCACACATAGGAACAGAAAGACACGTTCAATTGCTGGCTAGCGTTTCCAAACGAGTTATACCGGAAAATGTAGAGGCTGTTATGGCGACGACATTAGAGAGCCGTGTGAAATTGCCCAGACTTGAAAGCAAAAAAGACTTCAAACAGTAATTTTTCTTTTATTTTCTTTTCTATTACTAAGTTAAATTAATTTTTTCATTTACATATGACGCATTCCACACCAAATGTCCAGCAAAAAAAACATGTGTACCGTAAACTTCTGAATAGGTGATATGGATAGCCCTATATGGAACTTAGAAAATTGCGTTTTTGGTTTTTCAATTTTTCAAAAACTGGGCTTAGGAGGCGTGGTCAAATATTGGAAAAATGGTCAAATTTGTGGCGAGTTGCCCTGATTAAATATTTATCACATTAAAACGGAATGCACCACAATGTCAAAAATTTACGTTCTTATATAGTTTTGTATGGGCTATCGATTAATTTTTTTTTTTTTTGGAAAATTTTCAGAACCCGTTCTGAAATTTTCCATTTTTTAAAAAGATCGTTTTATCAAAAATCCGGCCACTTTTTTTTTTCTTTTTTATTTATTTTTTTAAAAGTTTAGATGTTTGTCCATCCACACAAAAAAAAATCAGAAACACGTTCATCATTTTTTTCGAGAAAATCGCATTTGAACTTTAAATTTCATAACAATTTTGTAATTTGCTTCTATTTTCTTGTGTCAACAGAGCGTATGACGAATATTTATGCAATTAATATTACTCATTCGCAACTTTAAAACAAAGAAATACAAGCAAATAACAAAATTGTTATGAAATTTAAAGTTCAAATGCGATTTTCTCGAAAAAAAAGATGAACGTGTTTCTAATTTTTTTTGTGTGGATGGACAAACATATAAACTTTTAAAAAAATAAAGAAAAAAGAAAAAAAAAAGTGGCCGGATTTTTGATAAATTGACTTTTTTACAAAAAAAAAAATTTTAATCGATAGCCCATACAAAACTATATAAGAACGTAAATTTTTGACATTGTGGTGCATTCCGTTTTAATGTGATAAATATTTAATCAAGGCAACTCGCCACAAATTTTACCATTTTTCCAATATTTGACCACGCCTCCTAAGCCCAGTTTTCGAAAATTTGAAAAACCAAAAACGCAATTTTCTTAGTTACATATAGGGCTATCCAAACAACCTATTCAGAAATTTACGGGACACATGTTTTTCTGTAGCGGGACATTTGGTGTGGAATGCCTCATATGTTCTGACTAAATAAATTTCTAAAGAGAAAAAATAAATAAAATAATAATAATAAATAAAATAAATAAAAAATAATAAAATAAAGTCCAAAAATGGTGATTTTTGAAATGTTTGTATGGGAAACCCCCCAGGGGAGTTCCAGGGGGTGTGCCACTGGCATGGGTGGATCGGCCCCCCAAAGTTAGTGGGGGTCGGTCATACATTTGGACTCGATTTGGGCACTCTAAATGGGTCAAAGTGGGATTTTTCAAAACTTGACCCTACCGGACAAAAGTCAACAGTTGGGGGGTAGTAGAATTCGTTTAAGAGGTATGGTTCCTTTGGCAAAGTTTCTTATTTTGATCCCTAGAATACGATTTTCACTGAGCCATGCGCCATTATTAAATCGACCCGCCCTACCAAATATGTATTTAAAAAAAAAACACTGTGAAAAAAATTAGAAAAAGCACCATTTTTAAAAGGCTCTAAAACAAAAACCAAATGATCTATCTTTACTGTGATGAGCTCAAAATTTAGCAAAAGTTCATTCTTTCTTATATACTTTTAAACCCATTAAAGATATTTTCCGGTTTGTACGAAAAATAACACAGAAAACTTAAATTTGCAAAATATTTATTTTTTTAGCTTCTCTTTTTTACAAAAATGATACCCAGACAGAAAAGCGCTTTAAAAACTAAAAATATGGTACTATTATAGCACTTTTAGAACAAAAAAATGGGACGTATCTAAATTGTATAAGTCCATAAGACACAAATTTTTTGTGTGTTTATTTGAATAAAGAATTTTATTAAATTAGGATAAAAAATTGATTGACTAATTTATTAGGATAAAAAAAAAATTCGACAAACTTTGAAATATTTTCCTGGAAAATTTTGTTTTCCGATTTCTTTGCGTTTTGGAATAAAAAATTTATTAAAAATGCTTATAGGAAAAATTTTGGAAAAGTCCCCAACAAAAATGGTGTATTGAACCGAAACGGGTTGTGTTCCAAAGGGATAGGTCTAGTGACATTTCATATCCGAAGTTTAAGACACTTCCTCACGAAAGAAACAGGTGTTTTTTATAAAAGGTGTCAAGTTTGTAATATGTGGGTCATTATGTATAAATGACATATCATGAGAACTATCAAGGACCGGCCACTAATCCTGCAGGGAAATAAAAAATATTCTTATTCTTATGAAAATTAATAAATTTTAATAAAAAATTTATATTTTGAACGGATTTAAATAGAAATGCATTGGCAAAGCGCTTGGAAAGCACTTTTTCGAATTCATACTACCTTCTACACAAAAAATTAAGTGCTTTGCCGAGCCTTTTTCTTGGGAACGGTTGGCAGTTTCTGCCTGGGTAATTTTAACAGAGTCATTTTAAAACGCAATTGTAACCCATCCAAACGCAATAATTAGAAAAAACTTGTTTTCTATGTTGGAGACCAAAGCCAAATTATACTTTTGCGCTTTATAATAATGCAAAAATCTTAATTTTTCGCATTTTCAACCATGAATAACTAAAAATATGGAAAAAATTTGGAGAACAGATTTGGAATCAGGAGCTCAAAGTCTACTAAAATTGATCACCCGAATTCAAACCGGAAAATGAGTGTGGAGCGGTGTTATTAAAGAGTGTTGTCTTGTCCAGAAACATTAAAAAAGTTGGAAATATTTTGATTAGTTTGGGAACAACAAGGCTCCAAAAATCGACGATAGTTAACTATCGTTTTACGTGATCACAGTCCTGGCTCCGACACCCTAACATAAACTATGAACTCTTTGTGTGAACTGCTTTGAAATATGTTTGGTGGGGGCTAAATTGTTTTTTTTTTTTTTTGCATAAGCTTAACAAACATAATTGTTTTCATTCTTAAAATATGCATTGAAAATCGCTTGTATTGAGATGTTTAAAAATATATGAACTGCCGCTGAAAACCAAAGTTTAATTTAATTAAAGTGATGTTACGCTAATTGAGAGCCATAAAAATCTTATTTGAAAAACTTGATCTTATGCATACACTCTAATTAAAATAATTTCATATGGTTTTGAATTGAGAAAAGTGTGAAAGAAAAATTTTAATTTTTCTAAAAATTTAGACATCCTGGTTTGTTTCTTACTAGTTTCATATTATCCAGTTATAATAATCTTCAGAAAAACTTTTTAATGTCAAGTTTATTTAGTTAATAGTCAATAAAACTCTATATGTGAAAATTATTAACAGATCGCAGCCGACAAGGATTGAACTCATCATCATCTGTAATACTTTGCTATTAACTCTTGTAACGTACAATCACTCTAGACCGATACGCCAAGT
This sequence comes from Pegoplata infirma, assembly GCA_963921195.1. NCBI lineage: Eukaryota > Metazoa > Arthropoda > Insecta > Diptera > Anthomyiidae > Pegoplata > Pegoplata infirma. The sequence goes on along the minus strand of OY992536.1, from coordinate 227,078,270 downwards.
AGGCTGTCAAGCAAGTATCAACTAAATCTGATTTTTTCAATTCGAGTGTGTTGTTGCTGTTGTTTTTTCTAACAGAAGAGTTTGTTATTGTAATTATATGTAAACAAACTTATTTTTAGTAATCATTATTCTTCTTCCTCTCCTTCATCAATTCTGATCTAAGTACTTTAGACCGACTCACCTTATATGGGCAAAAAAAAAGTTCAAGTTGTACCCCCCTCAAAATTAACTTTGACATGTTTTATGAAGATTCCCAAAATATTTGGGCTCTAGCGATAATCTCCCGTGAGCTAAACCGCGTCAAAAAAGGGTCCAAATATGGTATTTTTCATGAATAAAAAAATCAGTAAATTTTTTTTTGTCCAATGAATGACCAAATATAATAGATATTTAGGAATTCTTTGATTCTGCATTAAAACATTTTAAAAATCCAACCACAGACTCGAGATAACGAGATGTTTACGTCAGTTTTTTGATGCTTTTCAATTCGATTTTAATGAAAACTTTAATAACTTTGGTATTTTTTGTCCGATTTTCACTTATAATACATCGTTAGAAAGGTGTTGACCACCGCTTGGGATTTTAGTCAAAAATTAACCCTTAACTGCACTGCCTAACTTTTTTATAACATTTACTTCGACATCATTTAAAACCGTTTTATAACCACAAAAAGCATATCTTTGTGCAGGAAACACGTTTAATAAATATATTTGGCCGCAATTAATTTAACCCATGCATGATCAAAATATTTTGGCAAACATTTTTAAAAAAGTTTTTGCGGAAATTATTGAAAGCTAGTTGTAATACTTTAAAAAAATAAAATTAAATAAGGTTTTGTTTATTTTAGTCAAAAATTAACCCTTAACTGCACTGTCTTAATTTTTTATAACATTTACTTCGACATCATTAAAAACCCATTACATAACCACAAAAAACATATCTTTGTGCAGGAAACACGTTTAATTATTATATTTGGCCACAATTAATTTAACCCATGCATGATCAAAATTTTTTGGCAGACATTTTTAAAAAAGTTTTTGCGGAAATTATTGAAAGCTAGTTGTAATACTTTAAAAAAATATAATTAAATAAGGTTTTTGTTTATCTAGACGTCCTTATCAATATCAAATAATTATTACACTCCCGGTCAAATTTTTTTTCGAAATTTGTTTGTGCAAATTAATTTTAAAAATAATATATAAACAAATTTTGGTCTTAATCGCATATATTCGTGCAAAAAACGCAAAAACCTTTCTTATTTTATTTTTTTAAAGTATTTCTGCTAGCTTTCAATAATTTCCGCAAAAACTTTTTTAAAAAAGTTTGCCAAAATATTTTGATCATGCATGGGTTAAACTAATTGTGGACAAAAATATTAATTAAACGTGGTTCCTGTACAAAGATATGCTTTTTGTGGTTATAAAATGGGGTTTTAATGATGTTGAAGTAAATTTTATAAAAAAGTTAGACAGTGCAGTTAAGGGTTAATTTTTGACTAAAATCCCAAGCAGTGGTCAACACCTTTCTAACGATGTATTTGAAGTGAAAATCGGACAAAAAACACCAAAGTTATTTAAGTTTTCACTAAAATCGAATTAAAAAGCATCAAAAAACTGACATAAACATCTCGCTAACTCGAGTCTGTGGTTAGATTTTTAAAATGTTTTAAGGCAGAATCAAAGAATTCCTAAATATCTATTATATTTGGTCATTCATTGGACAAAAAAAAATTTGCTGGATTTTATATTCATGAAAAATACCATTTTTGGACCCTTTTTTGACGCGGTTTAGCTCACGGGAGATTATCGCTAGAGCCCAAATATTTTGGGAATCTTCATAAAACATGTCAAAGTTAATTTTGAGGGGGGTACATCATCAACTTTTTTTTTTGAGTCACTCTAAAGTACTTATTTTTGCAAACATTGCCAGACATGGTCTATATTTTAGACACAAATGTTAGGTGTTGCCATTTTTCCAAAGATACTGATTGCCACTTAGGACTTATAGTCGTTATTTTTAAATTATTGTTTTCTGTAAAGACAGTCGAGCTCAGGCTCTAATTATAATTATGTATTATAATTTTTTGATTTGTTATATATGGTTTTGAATTGAGAAAAGTGTGAGAGAAAAATTTTAATTTTTCTAAAAATTTAGACATCCTTGTTTGTTTCTTACTAGTTTCATATTATCCAGTTATAATAATCTTCAGAAAAACTTTTTAATGTCAAGTTTATTTAGTTAATAGTCAATAAAACTCTATATGTGAAAATTATTAACAGATCGCAGCCGATCTGTTATAAAAAATTACTTAATTTACACAAATTGCTTAATTCTACCTAAAATTATTGGAAATTAAAACAATTTATAGTAGTATATAATTTGAATTTGTTGAAATTTAGCCAACATATAGTTAAAAACTGGGCTCATTTTTTTAGAGGGTGTAAAATAGAGGAGTATGGAACCAGATTAATTTGAAAAATTTTGGGGGGTTTTAAGAAACGTAAATTTATCAAATATAATTTTTTTGTTTTCTTAAAACCCAAAATCTAATCTTAGCCTTTAATTTAATTATCCTCTAACATTTACCAACAACTTTAAATTTATTATGAACATTTTTAATTTTTATTTATGACAATTGTAATAACCATCAGAAATCTTCACCTCTGTCAAAGGTTGTTTTAACAATTTATTTCAAGCATCACAATCTCTAAAAAAGCAGTAAAGCTTTATACCCTAAAGTGCAATTGTCGATGGGTTAAATTGTAAAGATTTGTTGCAGCAGTAGTGAAAAACTCTAGAAGTCGATGTTAAATGCAACAACATGCTAAGTATTTAAATAGATGGTTAGGGGAGGTTTATACATATTTATATAACAATAACAGATAACAACTACTACATAGATAGTTTTCTATTATTATTTTTTTTTTGTTTTTTGGTAAAATATCTTAAAGCTATACTTGACATGAAACACTTAAAAAATAAACAAAAAAAAAAAAAAATCAACAAAAGCTACATACAGATCGAGAAGAGTAACCGCTTAAAAGTTTTACAAGATGAATATGCACGTATTTATCTATATTCGTGAATAGAATAAGATAGTTAAGGGAGTATTAATGCAAACATATGAGGCATTCCACACCAAATAACCAGCAAAAAAAACATGAGTACCGTAAATTTCGGAATAGGTTGAATAGATAACCCTATATAGAACTAAGAAAATTGGTTTTTAAATTTTTTAAAAACTGGGCTTAGGAGACGCAGCCAAATATTAAAAAAATTGTCAAATTTGTGTCGATTCGCATTGATTAAATATTTAACAAATTAAAAATGTACCACAATCTCAAAAATTTACATTCTTGTATAGTTTCCCTGCAAAAAAAGTCATTACCACTTCTCAGTGGAGTGCTTTAAAACTATAACAAATGTAATGAAATACAACAAAAATAACAAAAAACACAAGACAAAAACACACAAACAGTTTTTTCTACTCCAGAATACATAGATATTCAGCACTTAACTCATTACCTATCGCGACACCTCCATACAAATGTAAGTAGATATTCAGTAGATAAGAACTACTCCGTGGAAGTAGTTGGAAGTTGTTTGAAAGCTCGGAGTACTTCTTATCTACTGAATATCTACTTACTTTTGTATGGGAGTGTCGCGGAAGGTAATGAGTTAAGTGCTGAATAACAACTTTTTATGGAGTAGAAAAAACTGTTTGTGTGTTTTTTTCTTGTGTTTTTTGTTATTTTTGTTGTATTTCATTACATTTGTTGTAGTTTTAAAGCACTCCACTGAGAAGTACTCCGCACTTTTTTTGCTGGGTTTGTACGGTATATCGATTACTTTTTTTTTTTGTTAAGAGCCCGTTCTTAAATTGTCAATTTTTTAAAAAAGTCAATTTATCAAAAACCCGGCCACTTTTTTTTATTTTTTTTATTCTGTGTGCACGGACACACAGATTACTCTATGGACGGGCAACATGCTAAAAAGCAGGGCAATTAACTCGAAGATAGGTGATGGTGAAGCGAGGAAATTAGTTACAAGGGGCACACCACAAGGGGGGGGGGGGTGATCTCTCCTCTTCTGTGGAATCTTGTAATAAATGAAATCCTCGAGTCACAAGGTGGTTGCCTATGCTGATGACGTTGTGATCCTAATCAGAGGTAAGTTTTTACCAACGATTAGTGAACTCGTGGAATCAGCACTTAAGATACTCTTGACGTATGCAAGGGACAACGGTCTGGGAGTCAATCCCTCCACAACAGAACTTGTCTTGTTCACAAAAAGGACTAAGATAGACAGGTTTGTTCTTCCCAAACTAAATGGAATCACCCTATAACTATCTAATGAGGCGAAATACCTGGGTGTTATCCTGGACTCAAAGCTTTCCTGGAAAAGAAATACAGAGGAAAGGATGAATAAGTCGTTATGTGCTTTTTACACCTGCAGAAGAACTTTCGGAAGAAGGTGGGGTCTAAAACCGTATATTATCCACTGGATGTATGGTGCGATAATTAGACCAATACTTATCTATGGAGCCCTTGTGTGGTGGAAAGCAGCGGATAAGAAATCATATCTCTGCAACCTACAGAAGGTACAGCGACTGACGTGTGTGGGTATTACTGGTGCTATTAGATCAGCACCCCAGGCCGGTGTGGAAGTGATACTAAACATTCAGCCCGTAGATATCTACATCAAGAGCACAGCAGCAAAATCGGCCCTTAGTAAGGATCCCGGACAAGTGTAGTGTTTTCCAGGCCGAGGTTTTTGCAATTGACAAAGCCGCGCCGATGATTATGACAAAGGACCTAAGTCCTTACGCCATCGACATTTTTGTGGACAGTCTTGCAGCTCTGAAGGCCTTAGGGTCAAACACTGTAAAATCGAGAATTGTTAGTAATTGTATACAATGCCTTCATCGAATTAGTCAGCACACAGTCAAGCTAATCTGGGTCCCTGGGGTCGATGGTAACGAATTAGCTGATGAATGTGCAAGAAATGGCTCCGAGTCGGTGGGGGAACGTGTCGAACCAGATATCTCGGTTCCTATAGTGGAGTTGATGAACGAAATTGGTAGGATATCAGAGAATATGATGAGGGATAGGTGGATATCGCTAACCACGTGCAGGATACCGCGGACAATGTGGCCACTGCCAAATCCTAAGAAGACAGAAAGTCTTCTTACCTTTGGCAAACGGACGGTTAGCCTATTGATAGGAGTACTGACAGGACACTGTATAATCGGCCAAATGGCCATTCGTATGGGAATTTCTGCCAGGGACTTTTGTAGAAGTTGTGGAGAGGAGGACGAGTCAATGAACCACTTGTTGGGTCTGATGAAATGTCGTCTTAAGTATATGGGGCAACGATTTTTTGATGACCTAGATTGCCTAAACAGTGTCCCATTGACATCTCTAGCAGAATACCTTAGAGAATCGGAGTGGTTTGAGAGGTAGAATTTTGTATATCAGAGGGGAGTAGGGAGACAACTTTAGGGGAATCACAATGGGCCTTATGGCCTCCGAGTGAATTCGCCAAATTGGCGGAGCCCATCCAAACTAACCTAACCTAAGTTTAGATATTTGTCTATCCACACAAAAAATTCAGACATGTGTTTTTTGCTTGTACTTTCTTGTTTCAATATAGCGTATGAGTAACATTCATGCAAATATTTAATACTCATCCGCAATGTTGAAACAAGAAAATTTTAAAATTGTTTTGAAATTTAAAATTCAATTGCGATTTTCTCCAAAAAATGCATAAACACATGTCTGATTTTTTTGTGTGGACAGACACACATCTAAACTTAAAAAAAAAATAAAAAAAAGTGGCCAGATTTTTTATAAATTATTTTTTTTAAAATATGGAAAATTTCAGAACGGGTTCTGAAAATTTTGCAAAAAAAGCATATGATAAATTTTTGAGATTGTGCTGCATTCCGTTTAAATAGAAATTTGACAACTTTACCAATATTAGAACACGCCTCCTAAGCCCAGTTTTTGACTGATATTTTACAAAGATCTCTTATTTTCTTCGTAATAGATCAACAGACTTCATCTGTAAAGATAGAAATTAATTTTAAATTTTTTTGTTTGTGTTTTTTTTTTTGAAGAAGAAAATTGTGTCTTCTAAAGATTAAATTAAATGTGGATTTACCCTAGACCATGGTATCTGTAGCCACTTCTAATATTGATTACTATGGTCATAATGTCAGGCCACCATGTTTGTGTTTAGATTTTCGTAACCATACTGTTGTTCCATCCAAATATGTTTTTAAATTTAGATCATATTATCATGATCCCTTCAAGCATTATATTGTTAGACAAATATTAAAACGAATATAACATGATTACTATAACAATATATTGTTGTAGAAGCCATAGAATTGTTGCCGTGATCATGTTCCAAACATGTTTTTTCTCTGCGTGTACAGCAGAAATAAATCGACTAACTCAAAAAAATTTTCAAAAATTAACAAAAAACTAGATACTGTTAAAAAAATTAATACATATCTTTCTTATATGTATAGAAAAATTCACACACATGAAAAGCCCTATCCTTCTTCTATCCAAAACAGTTAAAAATTTGAAAATCGGTTGAAAAATGTTTAAGTTACACGTGGTTTAGTGAGAAAAGTCCCAAAAAAAGTTTTTTGACAATAACTTTAAAATTTGAGGGTATCTGGCAAGTTTGATGGGCATTTTTGTGATCTTTTCGACGAGACCTACAACCTTAACTACCTCAAAAGAATATTCTATTTTGTGTTTTTTGTAGCACAGTGTAAGTGTTTCTTCACAATTGTTGCCGCAACAACAAACTACATGTAAAAATTTTGCTGTTTGCTGCTTGCTGATGTATTGTGAAGAAACACTTATTGTTAGTTTTACTGTACAATCTGTATTTTTTTTTTTTTATTTTAAATTTTAAATTTTAGTCTGGGTCTCTTGGTGTTAAATACCCCACATATACTTGTGTTTCTTATGGTCCGCGTGTTTTCTATATATTTTGTTAAAATAAACTCATATAAACTTTTGGTCTGTAGTCTGAAGAAAACTTTACAGCATACTTTATGAACCTACATATATACATGTGTATGTGGATTTGTTAAAATGTTCCACCTAATATTGCTACGTGGTAGTTATATGGATACTACGTACATACAACTTACAACTACATAGCAGAAGTAGTACTTGCACACACTGGTACTTGTATTTCGTACTTTATATGTTGTTACATTTCAAATTGAAGCGTTAAGTAAATATAATAAAATGAATGAAAAGAAAACAACAACAACAACAACATCAACACAAAAAGCTATTTAGTTTAGTTTTTTTTTCTGGTAACATTCAAAAAAACACTTATTCCCCAACTTACACGATAGTTGTTTACAAAGAAAATCGAGGAAAACATTTTGTCGCACAACATGTCAATTGCTTTCCTTCGGGGAAGGGATTTAGTCCCAAGCTTAATTGATCTATCATACACACAGAGAAATGTTTAGTTGGAATTCCATAATGACAATGGAATTTTGATAAATCTTATAAATTTTTAGTTGTTATTGTAAATTTTTTGTCGCCATACCAAATTAATAACAGCAGTAACAATTAATTATTAATCGTGACCGAATGGATGTATCAACAACTAATAATTTGGTAAATATACCCAAACTAAAAACTAATCAAGTTTTTGAAAAATATTTAGTATGTACAACCGTTTCTTTTAGTCTTTATTTTCCCTCTCAACCAATAATCGTTTGTTTAAATTAATAAATTCCAAAAACATTAGGTAATAGTATCCACGACTGATATACTATTACCTAATGTTTTTGGAATTTATTAATTTAGAGTCTACGTGTGTTGACGTGGAGCGTCAGCAGCCGCTTACAACCTAACCTATCCACGACTGAAAATGTTAGTTAACTTAACCAAATTTTCAATATTTTTTTATTTTTGAAAAATTTTACTAAATTATAAATTTGTATTGGTATTCTTAACTAATAATTGGTCGTTAGGATTTCATTTCAATTACAAAACGTTTTACGTCAAAAAAAAAAAAAATGAAAATAGTAATCATTTAAAACAAAAATGTTATTGTTTTCAGACGTTTTTTAAAATTTTAAATAAAATTCATGTAAAATTTCGTAAAAAATGTTACAAATGTTGAAGGTAAGTTGATACCACTGCCGAAATACAATAAATTTAAATAAATAAATCTTATTTAAGTTATTTGCACACGCAACTTTAATGCAGATGCTAAAGATGATATTTTACCCAGAAGTCGACAATAAAATCGTTTTTTAGCCAACTATAAAAACCTATGGAACAGTTTCCAAGAAATCCTTAGAGTCCAAAGTGTCCAAGGAGTGGTAACAAATTTAAGGTTAATAAATGCCATAATATTGAAATTGACAAAGGTTTATACAAAACTATTCTCAGAATCGGAGACATTTGCTATAGGAAAAATTACTTAAAATCTGGGACTTTTTCTGTAGGAAAAATGCCTCAAAATCTGATACTTTTTCTGTAGGAAAAATTTCTCAGAACCTTAAACTTTTTTTATAGGAAAAATTTCAGAATTTTAGACCTTTCCTCATTATCTTACACTTTTTCAATAGGAAAAATTCTCAGATACTTCTAGATTTTTTCTTTAGAAGATATTCTATTATATTTTCTGAGATATTCTTTTACAGATTCTAAGACATTCTTTCTGTAGAAAAATCCTCGGATTCTGAGACATGTTTCTATATAAAAAATTCTATATGTCCTAGATATTTTTTCGATTTTTTCATTGAAATTTTTTCTTAAGAGATACCCAGCTAAACTTAGATTACCAAATAAGGTATAAAATAAGGTATAGGATCTCTTATTTTATACATTGCAGCATTGATGATTTTAACAGGCGATGAGACTAAAAGTAATGCATCCACATTATCACAAAGAATACAAGTAAGGTATAAAATAAGTCATAAATTTATAACGAAGAATACGAGTAAGTGTAAAATATATGATATTTTATGGGTTACGAGTAAGGTATATAATAAGCTTACCAGAACGTAATATATAAGGTGTTACGAGTAGTGAAAAAGTAATTTTGTATTAAATTTACTCACGTGATTGTAAGTGAGTGTAAGTAGATAAAATATGCTCGTGAGTGTGTGTCGTTAGAAATTTCTTGTCGTGAGGCCATCTCTAGTTTAAACTTATGCATTTTTTTATAAAATAATTATTTTTTATGTTATTGTAATGCATTATGCATTTAATTATAAATAATGCATTATTTCAAACTTTAAAATAATACATAATGTAACCAAATATAAGTCATCCATGATTTAATGTTTAGAAATAATAAATGTGAAATACATTTTTTCCAATAATCATGCATTACGTAGCAAATTATTAGTAATGCATTATTTTTCACTTTAAAATAATACGTTGTGGAACAAATTTTTGGTGAGACATCCTAAAATAATGCTACAAATAAGGTATATACATTACCTGGTAATGTGTTATATAATCACTACCCATTACCAAAGTTTTGCTGGGTATATTTTGACTTCGAGTTATTTTTGCTCTAGAAAATCTCACAGATTTTGAGACTATTTTTTTTTTTTTAGAAAAATTCTTAGATATAATCAGTTTCAATTTTTATACCCTCCATTTAGTGATAGAGGGTATATATAAGTTTGTCATTCCGTTTGTAACTCATCGAAATATCGGTCTGGGACCCCATAAAGCATATATATTCATGATGCCCGATCGATTTTAAGACATTCTAGCGATGTCCGTCTGTCCGTCTGTCCGTCTGTCCGTCTGTCCGTCTGTCCGTCTGTCTGTCTGTCTGTGGAAAATGCTCTCACGGACAAAATATTGCACAGAGATGACTGAAACTTAACATATATATTGGAAGTTCTCCCGAGAAGTTTGGTATTGCATTTGAGCGATATCGGTTCAGTGGTTCAAAAGTTATGAACGAAAATGTAAGCACACCTCAAAAATTTCAGTACATTCAACATAACCTAAAAATACAAAATGCTCTAATTCGGCTTCTGGTTGACATATGTGAACATAATTGAACACCAAATGGTATTTAAACAAGAACGAACATATGTTTTGACAAAAAAAAGAAAAAATCGCGGATTTTTTTTTTACCAAAATTTTTTTTCGCGGAAATTTTTTTAAAATTTTTTTTTTTTTTAAAGTAATTTCCTTTTAAATAAAGATTTTTGCAATAATCTTTTTGAAATTGTGGAGGGTATTACTACATTCGGCAAGGCCGAATTTAACTTTTTTACTTGTTTTTTCTATTGTATGTATTTATTTCACTTTTTAAATTATAAAATTTTTACAATCAAATAAATTTGTAAAATTGCTTGAAAAAAATATTAAAAATTTTATTTCAAAAGAAACAGTTTAAAAAAAATTGATTGGTACAACTATATAACGCATTTTAAAATTCGATCCCTCTAACCAATGTTAATTTTAACAAAAAATATTCGGTCCTTATAATAGATATTTACCGGTAGAGACAACTGAATTGGCAGTAGAGGCAACTGAATATTGTGATAGTTGATGCAACCGCAAAAATTCAGTTGGCAAACAATTCAGTTGCAACAACTGAATCTATTTGCTGTGTGTATCTTCGCAAGAGAGGTGTTGTTTGTTTAAACTAAAATCTAAGTCCTTTTTGTATGGGAAAAAAATTCAAACCAAACTAAAACAAGTGTGAGTGTTAAATTCGGCTGTGCCGAATCTTTTATACCCTCCAAAATGTAAAAAAAATTAAAAACAAAAATTTGTCAGGGGCGTTTCTTTTTTTTTGGGGGGGGGGGGGTTGATAGGGTCAGTGGGGGACGTTGAGAGCACCTTCCCATCGCGATAAATATACCAAATGTTTCATTTACTTAACAAAAATACAAAAAAACATGTAAAAAAGTGTATTTTTTTAGAGGTTGGTTTAGTTCTTCAAGGGGAAACTTTTTTCCCCCTGGTCCGATTTGGCCAATTTCCGAACTTAACCTGCCTAGGAACACAAGACATATTTGTGCCAAACTTGAGGGATCTAGCTCTTTAATTTTGGACTGCATCGTGTTAACTACAGACGGACGGACGGACGGACGGACGGACGGACGGACAGACGACGGACGGACGGACGGACGGACATCGCTAGAATGTCTTATAATCGATCACTGATCAATAATATATATACTTTATGGGGTCCCCGACCGATATTTCGATGCGTTACACACGGAATGACAAAGTGAGTATACCCCCATACTGTAGTTGGAGGGTATAAAAATATTTTTTAAAAGACAGGCCTTAATGAAACTATAAATGTTAACTGAGGTCTAGCTGCATGAATACAAGTTTGTATAACTTTTCCAAAAACTTAATAACACAATAACTTAGAGCGGTGATTACTTTGCTTTGAATGAAACCAGTTTAGTTTAATTAAATTCTTTACTTTTAAAATTGAGGAAATAACTGGATATTTTTAAAGAGTGGATTCTAAGAAAATTTCTCAAAATTGTCATTTAGGTTTAGAAGCGTATGAGTCATATTTAATATTTTTTATAAAACTATCAGAAACACGAATTCCGTGTTTACTCAAAATCCATTGCAGTGTAAAATAAATTTAATCAATACTAAGTAATTAAAAGTTATTAAATATCAAAAAAAAATTGACGAATCGTTTTTGTCAATCGAATGAACCATAAATACCATATGGAGCAAAAATAATAAATTTAAATTAAATTATTTTCGATAAACTTATTAAAATTAAATATTTTTTTTTTAATAAAAAAAATTAAACACAATTTTTTTTTGTATTTATAATCAAAATTGTAAATTACCAATTCTAAATAATACATCAAGTTGTTTGGACATCCACATGACAAAAAATAAAAACTTTTTTTTACAAATATATATATTTTACTCAATGCGTGTTCGAGATAACTCAATGCAGTTTTTATTCAAAAAAAATATAAAGCGAAAAAAATTTGGTGTCACTTATATAAATTAAAAAAAAAATTGAGTGTATTACACTGTACAACAAAATCAATTTTTTCCAAAATTACAAGGTCCGGCCTATAAAATGTGATAGAGGGACAAAAAAAAGACATGTGTATCGGCGTTTTGAAAGCTAACATCTGTGTTTCATTTTTTTTTTAAATTTTTTTTTTTTCAAAAATTAAAAAAAAAAATAAACATTGAACGCAATACTAGAATGTCCTTTTTTCCTGGGAAGGACACCATGGATTTCCAAAAGCAAGATTTTGTTTTAAGGTTTAGAGTGCCCTTTAAACGCTGTTAAAATTTCAGAGAGGTGTTTTTTCGTATGGTTGAGCAATAAATTTTTAAAAATTGTTAGAGAGCCAAATATTTGATTTTTTTCAAAGTTCTGGCAAAAAATCAAATAGTTGGCTCTGGATAGTTTTTTTCTGCTTTTTTACTCGGAAACCGTTGGTTGTATGAATTAACTTCTTGCGACAATATTGTTCATAAAATTATGGAGATTTTAAATTTAAAAACAAAAAAATTTAAAAAAACTTAACAACCCGAGTAAAAATAAACATATATTACAATATATAACTTGATACAAACATAATAAATTATATATGATTATACATCCCTGAGATATTTTCTAAATTTTTTTAATGCAGTCATATGTAGTAATACATAATTTAATCATGATTCGGATTAAAAGGTGTACGGTTGATATAATTATATGAGGGTCAATACAAAATTTGTTTTTCTGTATAATTTAACATAACATTATATATAGCTTATTCTATTCCATATAAAACTATAAATGTTTCCAATTAACAAAAAGTTTTTTAGGCAAACTATAAAAAAAAATTTAAAATTTTCCTAAACATTTCCTTGTTAGGGTTATGTATATCACCTATCTGGTTCGAAGCGTACCCAAACATTTTTTTTGTTTTTGAAAATTATATGTTTGGTGAATGTATCGTTGACCTGTGGTGTATCTCAACCCAAACCAAAAAACACCAGGATTTTATATATTTTTATGCAATTAGATCTAATTAGATCCACCAATATAAGGCAATGTCTGGTCAAAACTCGGATGAAATCAAATCATATTTTATACAAGTAGATCTTTTTTAATGCAAAAACATCCACCATTATTCGGATCAAATTGCGTATTACTATATATTGTGTCATATATCATTATATATTGCATCATATAAAAATTTTTACTCGGGAAACATTAAAACAGTATTGGAATGTCCTTTTATCCTATCAAGGACACCATGGATTTCCAAAACCAAAATTTTTTATTTAAGTTTAGAATGTCTTTTTAACGCTGTTAAAATTTCGGGAATGTGTTTTTTTGTGCTTCGAGCTATAAATTTTTAATGTTGTTTTTGATAAATCTAAATTTTTGATTTTTTGAGAAAATCTTGAAAAAAATCAAATATTTGGCAATCTAACAAACTTTAAAAATTAATTACTCAACAATACGAAAAACATTTCTCTGAAAATTTAACAGCATTATAAGAACATACTAAGCTTTAATACAAAATTTTATTTTTGGAAATCTATGGTGGCCTTCCCTGGAAAAAAGACATTCAAATACGTATTTTAACATTTTTTTTGTTGAAATTTAAAAAAAAAAAATCATGTTTTCTTAATTTTAAATCTTTAAAATTTTATATACAATATTGTTTTTATAAAATTTTCCATACGACTTATGTAAAAAAACTGTCTAAAAGTCAATATTGTCAAAAAAGCGCTTTTTTAAACGCCCATATCTTCCAAAGTATTGATAAAAAAATGATTTTTAATCATTTTCAAAGCCCTAGCTAATAACCAAAAATAAACAAAATCAGTCAGTTAAATTTCCCATGGATTTGCTCATATATAATTTTGGCGGTCGTGCGTATACACCTCTATATACAAACTGCCCTTAAGTTTTTACATTTTTGGAAATAAGGACTTAACGAATTCGGACACGACCGATACACTATTGTATAGACCTTAAAAAACCTTTTGATCTGTATAAAATGTTCATATAGTTTCTTTTGAAGAAATGTGAAAAACCCTTTAAAAACGAAAAAAACACGCTTTGCCCCTCCCCTTTGATCCACTAAATTTGAAATTGGGCAGCTAAGAAAAATAGCTGCCACACTTATTTTCCTCCCCTCTTTCCCATATGCAAGTTTTTGACAATCGGTAGGTGAATGACTTCCCTTGTAAGTTGAAATGTAAAAAATAATTTTGTGATATCGAGGGCGAATGTTCAAAACTTGCTATCGGCAGTGTTATAACAGATTTTGCGGTTGTTGTTCAGTTTAGCTTCTGCTCCTCCAACTACCAAGAAGAATTTAACAAATCCGCTGCCAGCACAAGGGAAAAGAAACCATATTATTTTTTTGTTTACTAAAATTGAGTTTTTAGTAATTTTTGTTACAATTAGGCATAAATATTTACTGTTTTATTAGTATTTCTCATGTTATAAATATAAGTAACAAATTTTAGTATTGATTAAGGTGTGTTTATAACATCCCACCGAATCTTTGGATTTTAAAAAAGAAAACTATTACCAAAGTCTTAATACTGCCAAAAAATCATAAACAAAATCAAAGAGACATTTTAAAAAACAGCTGTTTGTATGCAAATCTAATAAAACGCGATTTTTTGACAAGTCTTAATACTCAGTGGAATGATGTAAACATAGCTTTACCAATTCCCTCACTATGTAGATCTTTTGGACCAAAGTTTTAGTTATCATAGCTTTACTTTTAGTATTAAATATACAGTTTTTTTGTGTTGGGTATATACAATAACATACAAACGAATTTAATACCTTTTGCTAGTTGTAAAAGTCATTATAAATTTTAGAATGAATGAACACATATCTCAGGCTTGATGCAGTGTAACATGACATTTGATATTCGAAAAAATCATTCAATAAACAAACTTACTGCAAATCAATCGGAAACGGAAAAACAGCATCATACGAAAAATATAAGCATATGTCAGAGTTGAATAGCAGATACAAAAAAAAAACATGTAAAGGTGATCATGATAGTATGAAAAAAATACGTATATAGATACATTTGTATCTCCATATGAATAAATCTAAAATAAATATACATTTACATGCATAGATGGAATAACCCAGCAAAAAAAGTGATTTAGCTATAATCGTGTGCAAGGGAAGGGCCAAATGCTAAAGCCTGAATTACTTTAAACGTGCATGAAACGTAGACTCTTAAACAAAATTCAGTAAGTAAAAATAGTATAGAAGATTTCAACGTGACAAAAAATACAATGTGTTAGACAAAAACAAAACATAAATAAAAATGTTCTGTACTTATTTGACTTATTGAATTTTGATAAAGAGTCTACGTTTTATGTACGTTTAAAGTAATTCAGGCTTAAGTTTTTGGGTGATGCGTATTCAACCAATTGGCTGAGCACTTTGCTGGAATTTTGCGAATGAAGCATGTCATTAACAAAAATTTAACCAGCTTCCACACAAAAATTTTATTTTTTAAATTTAATTACAAATAACAAAAACTACACCAAATTGTCTTTTTGCGGCTTTTAAAAACTTGTCAGTATTTTTGGCGATTTTTTCCAAAACGTTTATTTGGTTTTAATTACACCGCTAAACACTCATTTTCCGGTTTGAATTCTGATAATCAATTTTAGTAGACCTTGATATCCTGATTCCAAATCTGTTCTCCAAATTTTCCCATCACGTTCAGATTTTTAGTTATTCACGGTTGAATTGCGAAAAATTACGATTTTTGCATTATTTGAAAGCCTGCACAGCAGCCATTCAGTGGAATACAAATCTGGTATAAAGCGCAAAAGTATAATTTGTCTTTAGTCTCCAACATAGAAAACTATTTTTTTCTAATTATTACGTTTGGGTGGGCTTAACTTGCGTTTTAAAATTATACTGTTACAATTACTATTTTTGTAAAATTTACCTTAGTTTTTTGATATTTTTTAAAGAAAAACTCCAAAAAAATACATAAATATTTTACAAAATTAAGCTTTCTGTGTTATTTTTTGTATAAACCGGTTTAAAAGTCTTAAGAAAGAATGCACTTTTGCCTAAATTTTGAGCTCTTCGCAGTAAAGATTGATCATCTATTTTTTGTTGTAGAGCCTTTTAAAAATGGTGCTTTTTCTATTTTTTTTGACAGTGTTTTTTTAAAATGTATGTTTGGTCAATAATAGTGCAACAACTTAAAATTTTTTTGATCATATTTTTGAGATCATAGTTCAATTCTACTCTCACGCTTTATACCAGATTTTTATTCCACCCAGCGGCTGCTGTGCAGGCTTACAAAAAAGGCAAAAATCGCGTTTTTCGCATTTTCAACCGCGAATAATTAAAATTCTAGACGTGATGGAAAAATTTGGAGCACGAATTTGGAATCAGCGAGTCAAAATCTTTAAAAATTTTATATGAAACTTCAAACCGGAGCCAAAAACCTTCGATTTGTTAAGCGCTGTTATTTAACAAAATAACTTTTTTTAAAATGAAAACTATTTTCTTTTTTTAAGAAATCTGAAAAATATTGAATTTTGGCGATTTTTGCGAGAAGCAAAAAAATTCTGGCAACCCTGTTAAGTAGACTTAAAGGAGCCAACACAAACCAAAAATTAACAACAAACAACATTTTGGTCTTGTTTTGTGCGTGTATACCGTAAAAAAATTACAAAAAAAAAACAAGTACGAAAATTAAAATCGACTGGCCGAATCAATGAATACCCTCCACAATGCCCTTTTTAAGTGATAGTAAATCTTCTAACGTGAAAAATAAAATTTTTGAGTAGAAATATTTTATTTTGTGTAACAAAACTTTTTTTTGAAGTAATTTCAAAATTTTTTTTTGTGTAAAAATATTTTTGAGTGACAAAAATACCTTGTAAAATATTTTTCTGACTTACCTATGTTTTTAAAACATGTTAACGTGTTTTCAACACGTTAATTTAAAGTGAAACTAATCTGAAACTCACGGTTTTGCTAATAACGTTTGATCCACCGGGCCGATGTGGCTGAAGTTCAATACGAACTAGGCCAGGGAAACGACAAATATATATGCTAAGCTTCAGTATCCTCAGAATTGCCTTTAGAAAGTTAGCGTGTTTTTTATCTCGTAAATTCCCGAAAAACCTTTGCCGAAATTCACTCTTTTGCTTATAACTTTTGAACCACTGGACCGATTTCGACGGGTTGCAATACCGACCTGACCAGGTAATTGGCCAACATATATGCCTTACTTCAGGAGCCTCCGTAAAATCTTTCAAAAGCTACCGTGTTTTCAACAGACAGACAAACAGACGGACGGACATCGCTAGATCGTCTTAAAATCGATAGAGAATCATAAATATATATTCTGTATGGGGTCCTAGACCAACAATTCGAGGTTAAGCAAACGGAATGCCAATCTTATATATTAGCAAATCCATGGGAAATTTAACTGACAGATAACCGATTTTGTTTATTTTTGATTATTTGATAGAGCTTCGTATTTGATTAAAAACCAGGTTTTTTTTTTTTTTTTTGGTTCAATACTTCGGAAGATATATGGGCAAGGCCACCGTCAGTAACGTGACGCTCGTTTACATATTTTGGTCAATATCTTCATAAAATACAATTATTTCTCCCAACTTGAGAGCGGCATATGAAAGTTCTCGTCATAACTGTTGTTTCGTACGCAGACAATTTTGCTGTATCTCGTTTTGTTGTGAAGTTATGACCATTTTAAGTCGTCAGTAACGTGACGTGATTTTTCCAAAATCCGGTCACGTTACTGACGACTTAAAATGGTCATAACTTCACAACAAAACGAGATACAGCAAAATTGTCTGCGTACGAAACAACAGTTATGACGAGAACTTTCATATGCCGCTCTCAAGTTGGGAGAAATAATTGTATTTTATGAAGATATTGACCAAAATATGTAAACGAGCGTCACGTTACTGACGGTGGCCTTGCCCATATGCGTTTAAAAAATCGATTTTTTGACAATATTTACTTTTAGACAGGTTTTTAACATCTTTGTGCTCGGAAACCGTAAGTCGTACGAAAAACTTATAAAAACAATATTGTTTACCATATTTGAATGTCCTTTTCTCCTGAGAAGGACACCAAAACATTTGTATTAAAGTTTAGAATGTCCTTTTAACGATACTAAAATTTCTGAGAGGTGTTTTTTCGTATTGTTGAGCAATAAATTTTCGAAGTTTGTTAGATAGACAAATATTTGATTTTTTTTTTTAAATTTTGAAAATTCATTGCTCGACAACACGAAAAACACCTCGCTGAAATTTAAACAGCGTTCATAGGTCATTGCAAACCTTAATACAAAATTTTGTTTTTGGAAATCGATGGTGTCCTTCCCAGGAAAAAGCACATTGATTTATTTTTCATTCTAAATTTAAAATCTCCATAATTTTATCAACAATGGTTTTTTGGTAAACCTAACGGTTTCTGACTAAAAAAACACAAAAAAACTGTCTAAAGCCAACTATTTGATTTTTTGCCAAAATTAAAAAAACAAGTAAGAAAATTATAGTCGGTTAAGACCGTCCATATGATACCCTACACCAGCGTTTACCGGAAAATGGGTTACAAGTCCAAAAATGGGCCGATTGGTTCTGTCTCTTGTTAGATCTTTATTTAGTGCAGAAAACACACACAGATCAAATTTTAGTGAAATTGGTTTATATTTTTGTCATAGACCGATTTAACTGAATATTGGTCGAAATTTTTATATGGGGGACTAAGTCCAAAAATGGTCCAATTATATTCCGATTTGATTAGGTTACTAAAGTACACGTTTAACACCTAAAAATTAAATTTTTATCAAAAATTTCCATTTTTATAAATTTTAAGGGAATTATGTGAATATCGGGAGGGTGGTTTGTATGGGGGCTACCAGAAGGACTGACCCGATCCCTTTGAAATTTGGAATGGTGATTTGTGCATACAAAATTTGGTTACCTGATAAATTTCAAATCTATTAAAATACGGTTATTAGAGTCATTTAAGCCAAATCTAAAGGGGTCGTTTGTATGGGGGCTAGGTCTTAACATGGACCGATTTTCTCCAATTTCAATAGGCTTCGTCCTTGGGCCAAAATATGCCTAAGCTTAAAATTTCAAATCAATTGATTGAAAATTGCGACCTGTATCGTGCTTAAACCGATAGATGGACAGACGGACAGACGGACGGACAAATGGACGGACAAATGGACGGACGGACAAATGGACGGACGGACAAATGAACGGACGGACATCGCTAAATCGACTCAAAAAGTAATTCTGAGTCGCTCGGTATACTTGAAGGTTGGTTTAGGACCAATATTTCGGGTAGTTGCAGACATCACCACAAACTCAACAATCCTGTTGTTGTTGTTGTAACAGCTCGACATAAGCTGGGGTTGCTGGGTTGACAGTCCTTGGTCGGAGATGACTCTCCGAGTCGCTTCGGCTTTTCGAAGATCCGACTGTCGTGGAAACGATTGGTGGGGGTGGTGGGGGATACCTTTCCCATCGCGATAAATCTTAACTAATTTATTTATTATGCTTTTTGCACTTTAGTAATACCATTTACTCATTATTTTAATGATTTTTTAAATCCACGCCCACAAAAGGGGACGGGCAGAAAAAACTAAATTTTGCAACCCCCTGGGTCAAAGTGCAGGAGTTAACACTCCTTCTGACATAAAAAGGTTTCATTTGTTTCATTACATTTTTACGAGGTTTTTTTAGTTCGTTAAGGGGGAACCTTTTTCCCCCTGGTCCGATTTTGGCCATTTCCGAACTTAACTGGCCTATGCACATTAGACATATTCGTGCAAATTTTCAGGAATCTAGCTCTTTTATTTTGGACTGAATCGTGTTTTATACAGACGGACGGTCGGATGGACGGACGGACGGGTATAAAAATATTGGGCTCTCTAACAAACTTTGAAAATTTATAACTCAACAATACGAAAAACCACCTCTCTGAGATTTTAATGGCATTAAAAGGGCATTCCAAACTTTAATACAAAATTTTTCTTTTGGAAATCCATGGTGTCGTTCCCAAGAAAAAAGGAGATTCAAATATCGTTTTCAAAATATTTTGTTGAAAATTTTAAAAAATATATTTTTTTTTTAATTTTTAATCTTCATTAGGTCCATTCGATTACCTTACTACAATCTACTATTTTTTACTCATTTTACTACAGCTGGAAATTTTCAATACAAAAAGTAAGCAAGACTTTCCAGTTGTAGTAAAATATAGTAAGATATTTGGGTAATCGAATGCAGCTATTATTTTTACTACAATATTGTTTTTAAATGTTTTTTCGTACGACTTATGCACGGCGAGCCTCAGCGATGTTCAGGTTGAACTTTAGTGTCGACGAAAAGTGTAAGCGCAGTTCGATTTCTACATGAATAAATGTCACAAAACTGTTAACAGCGAAATCGTAGCTGATCGCATTCGCGAGATATCGCGAAATTAGTGTTTTTGTATTTTCTAAAATTTTGACAATAAATATCTTCAAAAACTGGGTATGCAGTTTTAATTATATTTATTTACATGTCACAACACAGTTAACAGCGAAATCATATCTTCTCAATTTCGCGAGAAATCGCGAAATTACTTTTTTGCTGTTTTTATTTTTGTTTTTATCTTCATATATGATTTTTTAAAATTTTATAAAAACATGGTATGCAGTTTTACTTGTGGTTGATCAAATTTCCCACAGCTGTTGACATCAAAATTGTAGGTGCTAAATTTCGCGAGATATCGCGTAATTATATATATATATATATTTTTTTTATTATATTTTAAACCAGGTTCTTTAGAAATGATAAAAAAAAGTGGTAAGCAGTTTGATTTGAACATGCTGGAAGAAATTAAAACTGCCCCCAAAAAAATTATAGCTGCTCACTTTCGCGAGAAATAGCGAAAAACAGCTTTTTGGGGGTATTTCTTGTTTTGATTAATAAAAGAAGTTTCTTTAACATTGTTGAAAAACACGAAATGGAGTTTGACTTGCTATTGATCAAAGGTCATAAGGCTGTTAACATTTTAATTCTAGCTGCTTAATTCTTCGAGATATCGCAAAAAAACTCGCTTATCTACTATTTATTCATTAATTTGTGTTATTTGTGGTCTGTAAAAACATATACTTCAATTAACGACAAAAATGTGGTATGCAGTTTGAATTCGAGGTTATTAGAGGTGACAAAACTGCAAGCATAAAAATTATAGACGATCAATTTCCCGAGAAATCGCAAAATTACTGTACGAGCTTTTATAATAAATTAATTTTTTTTTTCTTTGGTATCAAAAAAAAAAAAAAATTAAGTAACGACAAGTATATGGTATGCAGTTTAAATTGCCCGTAACTGAAGGTGGTAAAACTGCTGAAATCTATATATCGACGCTTATTTTCGCGAAAAATCGCGAAAAATTTTTCAATTTTTTTTTTCATTTATTTTGAATTGTAATATTATTATGCACTCTCTTTTTCTTCAAATAATTCATAACCATTTATTTACTTTGCGATTCCTTAAAGAATTGACCACAAAGGACTTTTGTGTTAGCAGTTTAATGTCTTTTTATCATGTACAAATAAAAATGCATACCACGTTTTTACACCATTTCAAAAGAACATGCAAAATTAAAAAATAAAAAAAATAAAAAATATATAAATAATTCCGCGAAATCTTGCGACAGTGTACACCTACAACTTTAATGTCAACACCCTTATGACCTTCGATCACGTACACATTAAAGTGCATATCAGCTTTCCACAACATTTGAAAAAAACCTAGAAAAAGTTGAAAAACAAAAATTGACAAAAAAGGTTTTTCGCGATTTCTCGCGAACTAAAGAAGATAGGATTTCGATGTTTACTGTTTTGTGACCTTAAAATAAGTACAATGAAAACTGTATACACAGTTTTTGGAAATATTTAAAAAACTTCAATATCAAAATTTTTTAAAATATAAAATCACTAATTTCGCGATATCTCGCGAATGCGATCAGCTACGATTTCGCTGAAAACAGTTTTGTGACAACTAATCATGTAGAAATCGAACTGCATTTACACTTTTCGTCGACACTAAAGTTCAACCTGAACATCGCTGAGGCTCACCGTGTATGGTTTCCGAGTACAAAAATGTTAAAAAAAACTGTTATAAAGTCAATATTGTCAAAAAAGCGCTTTTTTAAACGGCCATAACTTCCAAAGAATTGATAAAAAAATATGATTTTTTATCATTTATGAAGATCTACCAAATAACCAAAAATTAACATAATCGGTTAAATTTCCCATGGATTTGCTCATATAGCCTCTATCACTAGAGTGGATATTAAAGGTCCCTCTAATAATAAACTAAATAAACTAAAAAGCTAAATATTTCAAATCGACCACCATTGAAAATTTAATTTCAAGTTAAAAAGCACTCCACATAGAATTAAAACGACGTTTTTGCTGGGATATAAATACACAAAAAAATATAAAACACCAAACAAACGAGGTGAAAAATATTGTGGAAAAAAATTATAATAAAAAAATCGACAAAAAAAACATTTGTATAAATCTAGTGAATTAATTTTGAACATAAAACAAATTTAAACAAATAAATGATAAAACGAAAATCCTCTTTTAAACCTAAACAAAAATCCACATGTTGTAAGAGTAAAAGATAACTAAATAACAAATGTTTTTCGCATTTTAGATGAAATTTATAACTGAAAAAAAAATACGGCAAATAAATTAACATTTCATAAGGTCAACCCTAAAGTTGCATACTTAGTTACATGCATAGACAGATGTACGGAAAGGCGGACAGTTGGACATACAAAAGAAAATTTCTATGTAGAATAGGATTTACATTTCATACACACACACCAACCGACACACACACTTAGTCCTGTTAAAGAAAAACAATATAAAATTCAAGATCTATATCACGGCTTACGGTACCTCATGAATTTCACACTCAACCAACCAAAGTAACGAGCTGTCAGAGATTAAGTTTCAAAAAACTAAAATGTTGAGTGGTTTGTGTTTCTTTTATATTTTTTGAAATTCTTATATCGTGATGCAAAAATATGTTTATCCTTCTTTTAGAGTTAAAGGTAAAACTAAAAAAAAATAAAACAAAACAAGAAATGTTTTGCATAGTATATGTATGATATTATGAAAATGTGTTGGTTTTCCTTTCTAGATGAATAGAAGCACAAATCTTTTTCCCAAAAAAAATATACACAAAACTAAAATGAAATCATTTTGACCAAAAAATAAAAAAATAATCGGTGCATTAAACGAAAAAAAAAGAAAACATATCTCAGAAGCAGAGGCGTGGAAAACAAAATATTATGAATTTAAGTAACTGCTCACCAAAATTTTCCAATCCAAATAATGGGTTCCAGAATGCAATATAAAATCCTGCAATCGATGATCTCTGCAATAAATGATCTCTGCAATCGATGATCTTCTTTTGAAAATGACCCCCATATTTGCACGGTGAGCCTCAGCGATGTTTAGGTTCAAGTTTAGTGTCGACGAAAAGTGTGAACGCAGTCCGATTTCTACTTGATTAAATGTCACAAAACTGTTAACAGCAAATTCGTAGCTGCTCGTATTCGCGAGATATCGCAAAATTAGTGTTTTTGTATTTTCTAAAAATTTGACAATGAAGTTTTTTAAATATCTTCAAAAACTGAGTATGCAGATTTAATTGTATTTATTTACAGGTCACAAAACAGCTAACATCGAAATCATATCTTCCCAATTTCGCGCAAAATCGCAAAATTAAAAAAAAAAAAAAAAATAAAAAACTGGGAAAAAAATATTTTTCGCGTAAATTAGCAGTCAAGATATTGATTTGAGCAGTTTTGCCACTTTTAACAACATAAAATTTAAACTGCATACAATATATTTGTTGTTTCTTGATTTTTTTCCTTTATTTTAGACACTAAAGAAAAAATAAATTAATTAATATAAAAGCTTGAACAGTAATTTTGCAATTTCTCGGGAAATTGATCATCTTTAATTTTTATGTTTGCAGTTTTGTCAACTTTAATAACCTCGAATTAAAACTGCATACCACATTTTTGTCGTTAATTGAAATAAATATTTTTACAGAACAAAACTAACACAAATTAATGAATAAAAAGTAGTTTAGCGAGTTTTTTTAACGATATCTCGAAGAATTGAGCAGCTAGAATTTAAATGTTAACAGCCTTATCACCTTTAATAAGTAGCAAATCAAACTGCATTTCGCATTTTTCCACAATGTTAAAGAAACTTCTTTAATTAATCAAAACAAAAAATACCTCCAAAAAGTTGTTTTTCGCTATTTCTCGCGAAAGTGAGCAGCTATAATTTTTTCGTGGGCAGTTTTAATTTCTTCCAACATGCTCAAATCAAACTGCATACCACTTTTTTTTATTATTTTTAAAGAACCAGGTTTAAAATATAAATAAATAATAAAAAAAATTATATAATTACGCGATATCTCGCGAAATTTAACACCTACAATTTCGATGTCAACAGCTGTGTGACCTTTAATCAAGCACAAGTAAACCTGCATACCATGTTTTTACGAAATTTTAAAGAAACCTATCTAAGGATAAAAAACAAAAACAAGAACCGCAAAAAAATTAATTTCGCGATTTCTTACGAACTAAAGAAGATAGGATTTTGATGTTTACTGTTTTCTGACCTTTAAATAAGTACAATTAAAACTGTATACTCAGTTTTTTTTTTAAAAAATTAAAAAACTTCAATGTCAAAATTTTAAAAAATACAAAAACACTAATTTTGCGTTATCTCGCGAAAGCGAGCAGCTACGATTTCGCTGTTAACAGTTTTGTGACAATTAATCTTGTAGAAATCGAACTACGCTTACACTTTTCGTCGAAACTAAAGTTCAACCTAAACATCGCTGAGGCTCACCGTGTAAAAGGGCACTGTGGAAGTTATTCATGGATTTGGGCAAGTCGAATTTAATTTTTCTACTTGTTTTGTATAGGGGAAAATGAAAGTTTTTTCAATGATCCCTCAGTTAAATTTCCCATAGATTTTCTCAATAACAAAAATATATTTGATTAAAACAAAGAGTTTAAAACAACATAAATTAAAATCAATTATCTGAATACAAATTCATTATTTATAACAATCAATTTTGAAAAATATAAAATTTCAAATAATTTGAATATCCCTCAAATCATTTATTTCATTTCATATGTACCAGCATCTGTAAATGGTTCCCCCAAAAAAGAATTTAGTATAAGAAGATAAAAAAAGATCAAAAAAAGTGAATAAAACTAAATGGCAATATAAGGATAAGCAGGATAGTAAAAAAAAAGAGTTAAAAAACTGGTAGTTCCACAACTACTACTAAGAAAACAACAATTACACTTTTTCCAAATTAATTTTGGAAATTTTCACTGCACAACAAGTGTCGGGGTCAGAACAGTTGCCTTTAAAGGACAAAAAATGTTTTAAATCATTTAAAACAGTTTTTTCGAAGGACTTAAATGCCCACAATTAAATAAAATAATGATTCCGTAGGGTAGAATTTCCGAAACTCGGACCCTTGTCCAGAGCCATTTTTTATCCGGCATTTGATATTAGCAGTTATGAAGTACCGGGTGGGAAGCTAGTCTGGTACAAAGAAACATTTCAAGATTCTGCTTCAGCCAATTTGAATTTACTATTTTTATTTGTATGAATTTCAATTTAGACTTCTAAATAACAATTGTTATCCAATTGGTATTTTTTGCAAAGCACTTGGAAAAGGTGTAGGATGTAACATTTATGTTAAGGACTTTTATACTATTTATTCAACTACTACATACACACATACATGTATGACATCACAACAAACAAACACTACACTCGAAAAAATTTGTCTGTCATAGTTACTAAAAAATTTTTCAAAAGTGCACTTTAACACTGCAAATCAGGGCCAGAATTACGCCAATCAATATCAAAATTTTTCTATAGAAATAAATCTTTTATTTCCCAAAAAACAGGAAAATTCCAGAAAATTAAAGTACAATTTGAAGAAACTATTGTTCGTTTTTCAATATTATGTGCTAAAGTTTCGAATTGTCGAAATTTCTTTTGATCGCGGATGCCGTTAAAAATGCGTATAAATCTTAACATTTTTTGTGAAAAATATCTGCCAATCTAGAAGTAAACGTAACAATTATGGAATAAAAAAAATTACTTAGACTTTTCCAACAGGAAAAATGTATCAGATTCTGAGAATTTTTCTGTAGAAAAAATGCTTCAGAATCAGAGACTTTTTCTATATCAAAAATGTCTCAGAAACTGAGATTTTTCCATAAGAATATAAGAAAAATGTTTCAGAATCTGAGATTTTTCTATTGAAAAAATGTCTCAGAATCTGAGACTTTTTCTATAGGAAAAATGTTTCAGAATCTAGAACTTTTTCTTTAGAAAAAATGTCCCAGAATCTGACACTTTTTCTATAGGAAACATGTCTCAGAATTTGACACTTTTTTTATAGGAAAAATGTCTCAGAATCTGAGACTTTTTCAATAGGAAAAATGTATCAGATTCTGAGACTTTTTTTATAGGAAAAATGTCTCAGAATCTATGACTTTTTCTATAGGAAAAATGTCTCAGAATCTATGACTTTCTATAGGAAAAATGTCTCAGAATCTATGACTTTTTCTATAGAAAAAATGTCTCAGAATCTATGACTTTCTATAGGAAAAATGTCTCAGAATCTATGACTTTTTCTATAGAAAAAATGTCTCAGAATCTGAGACTTTTTCTATAAAAAAAATGTCTCAGAATATGAGACTTTTTCTGAAACTCAGATTCTGAGACATTTTTTCTATAGAAAAAGTCTCAGATTCTGAGAAATTTTTCCTATAGAAAAAGTCTCAGATTCTGAGACATTTGTCCTATAGAAAAAGTCTCAGATTGTGAGAAAGATCTCAGAATTAAGACTTTTTCTGTAGGAAAATAGTTTCAGAATCTTAGACTTTTTCTATATAAGAAAAATGCCTCATAATCTGAGACTTTCTTCAGGCATGGTTTTCAGAACCTCAGACTTTTTCTATTGGAAAAAGCGTCAGATTCTGAGACTTTTTCTATTAAAAAAACACTCTCAGAATCTAAAACTTTTCCTATACGAAACTTATCTAAGAATCTGAGACCTGTTTTATATGAAAAAAAAATCCCAAAAATGCTTTAGAGTATGAGACTTTTTCCATAGTAAAAGGTTTAAGAATCTAAGACTTTTTCTAAAAAAAGGTTCAGACTCTGAGACATTTTTTGTTAAGAAAAAGTAACAGATTTTGAGACACTTTCCTATAGAAAATGCATTTCTATAAGAAAAGTGTCTCAGAATCTGATATTTTCTATGTACGAAGAATTTCTTCTATTAAAAAATTCTTAGATTTATGGGGCTATTCTAAAATTTTATTATTATAATAAGTGGTATTATAAGCAACCCAGAATTTTATTATAGATACCAAAAATTTCAACTCTAAAAAAAGCTTTATCAACTTTTTGTTGTTCTAAAACAATTTAATTTGAAATTTGAATTTATACGGTATTTACACCAACGAAAACAACTTGTTTTTGAATATTTTTTTGGTTTTTGGCAAAAACTACATAAATTTTCCATACAATTTAAAAACTGCGTTGCCAACTAAAACTGAACAAAAACTAGAATTTAGGTTGTGGTCTATGCTACTATCAATTCAGTGTGAATGTTTTTTTCAGTTTTCTTTTGGTAAAAACGAATGTCAAAATAAAAATATTTGTTTTTTTGTTAAATTAATATTCGAATCTTTAAAAAAAGTAAATAAATGTGTAATTAATTTTTTTTAATAACGTGTGGCTATTGTAATTTTGTGTTTTTTAGTGAATTTAGAAAATAATTAATTTGATTTGACAAACAAAAACTCTTTTTATTCGGTGTAAACAGTTTGGTTTTCCAAAATGCTTTTTTGCCAAAAACAAGTTAGTTTTTGTTTGGTCTAAACATAGTATTAGACAACAACATTTTATAAGCACAATAGCTGTATATTAGAGTGTCCCTTATTTTGGAAATGTTGGAAATCTTGAGACGGTACCCGCTCATTTTTTTCCTTTTGACTTAAAAATAACTCAGGAAAAATTTTACGCCCCTAGGACCACGCCTTCCCTACGCGACGGGGCCTTAAAGAGCGGGGCCTAAAAAATCATTTTTCCATACAAACCAAAAAAATTTTTTTTTGATTTTTAATTTTTTTGTTATTAATTATTATATTACTTGGTTTGCTTATTCACGACAAAAAATTTGATTTTGGAGGGATAAGTCTTTCAGCGCTAAAAAATTTTTCGCAAAAAAAAAATTTGGGCGGCCGGGGTCCTACAGTAAAAAATTTTTAAAAAATATTTTTTTTTAGTTTTGACCAGCAACGGTTTTAGCTGCTATGTTGCTTTAAATGATATATATTCCAAAAAAAAAATTATTCATATCTGTGACATCTTTATCTTTTTCGAAAAAAAAAATTTTGAGCCGTAGGAATCCTACGGTAAAAAATTTTTAAAAAATATTTTTTTTTAGTTTTGAAAAGCAATGGTTTTAGTTTTTATGTTGTTTTTAACGATATATATTCCAAAAAAAATATTATTCATATTTGTGACATTTTTATCGTGTATCGAAAAAAATCATCAATGCATTTTTTACCCTTTTTTAGAACACGATTAAGATGTCACAGATACAAAAAATATTTTTTTATGAATATATATCATTTAAAGCAACATAGCAGCTAAAACCGTTGCTGGTCAAAACTAAAAAAAAATATTTTTTAAAAATTTTTTACTGTAGGACCCCGGCGGCTCAAAATTTTTTTTTGCGAAAAATTTTTTAGCGCTGAAAGACTTATCCCACCAAAATCAAATTTTTTGTTGTGAATAAGGAAACCAAGTAATATAATAAATAATAACAAAAAAATTAAAAATCAAAAAAAAAATTTTTTGGTTTGTATGGAAAAATGATTTTTTAGGCCCCGCTCTTTAAGGGCCCGTCGCGTAGGGAAGGCGTGGTCCTAGGGGCGTAAAATTTTTCCTGAGTTATTTTTAAGTCAAAAGGAAAAAAATGAGCGGGTACCGTCTCAAGATTTCCAACATTTCCAAAATAAGGGACACTCTACTGTATATGTAAGTGGGTGGTTTTGATATTTTGTTATTTTTGGAGGCATGGACGTATACAGGGGGTGGGCACAGGGGGCACGTGCCCCCCTTTTCGATTTGAAAATTTTTAAAATTTAATGCATAGCAACACTGGTTTCAAAATATTTTTGTATTTAAAGAAAAGTTTTTATATTTTTTGTAAAAACTCTAGATTTTGATCTGATTTCGTTTCTAAAAAGTCATTTATATCGAAATATCTGAAAAATATGTTTAAAAAACATATAACATTGGTTTTATATCATAAAAATTTAGCATCAGGATCATAAAAACAAGGTTTAAAAAAACATTCAAACTATTAGATTCTAAGACACTTTTTTTATATTAAACTGCTAGATTCTGGGATATTATTTTTATAGGAGATTCTCAGATTTTGAAATGTTTTCAGACTTAAATAGATTTTTTCGTCAGGAAAATTCTTATATTTTGTATATTTGTTTTCTTATTGAAAAACTGTTAGATTCTAAAACATTTTCTCTATAGAACATTTAAAAATTTTTAGTATTTTTTTAATAGAGAAACTATCAGATTATAAACTACATTTTCCATGGTAAAATTGTCATATTCTTAAACATTTTTTTAAAAACTATATCAGATTCTGAAACAATTATTCTTAAAAACTTTTTAGATGCTGAGACTTTTTATATCAA